>VXAZ01006018.1:0-24310 GCA_013399875.1 Gymnorhina tibicen
TTCCCCCATCCTCTGCTGCACACCCCACATTTCAATTCAATTTCTGTGTGGGATATGATGCCTGGAAAGAGTTATACACAGAGGTGAAACAGAGCTCCTGCTTCTACCAAAATCAGAAAGACCAAGAAAAGGAGAAATTTAACTAAGTCTGTTTGAAGTTAGACACTGCACACTGACATGAAGTTAAATACTTAACTACAAGAGGCAGAAGCCATTAAGGAAGCCATCTTTTCAACTGGCAATAAGAATATTTTCAAAGTGTGCACTTAGCTGCTGATCTCACCTACATTCTCTCTTGCAGCAGGTAAATCCAAACCACTCTACACAAAAGATATCCTAGAAGATCACAACTTCTGTGATAAAAGAGTTACTTTAATAGGTTTCCCTGGCCAGAATCATGTCAGATGCTCAACAAGAAAGATGTATCTGCAGTCTGGATTCTCCCTTTTATTTTCTCCCAGTACAAGGGCAATGTCAAAGGCTTCTAGGAGATGCTGCAGATGTCTTATGAAAACAGCGCTTTAATACTTTAACACCTTGTTAAAAGCTTAACAGTATGAAGGTAAACAAACTGTTGCTATGTTAATGCTTTTAAAAATACTCACCACTTACTTAAGGGGATTTGAGTGCCCCTAAACAGCTTCATCTCAGAGAAATTCTATGTTCATGTTTTGGCAGCTTGTTCAGTTAATTCAAACACACAGTTTTGACAGTTGCAGTTTATATCAATTTTTATGCCTTTTATATCATTACTTTTATTATACATCTTGACAGAAGTCTAGGGTTCAGAAATTCTCCATTCAATCACAAGCCATGCAATTACTTAACTAGCTTTACATGGTCACACAAACTAATAGTGCTTTCTAAACCCAGCCTGCTACTTGCTATGTGCTTAGCCATATAAAGATCACCACTCCTATCCCACAGGATAATCAGAAAGAAAGAGATGATATACACACGCAGCACAATCTCACCTGTGTCTAGATTAAAGCTCTTTCTCACACTACATTCCTTTTCCTGAGCAGCAGGGTCTTCCCACTGGTCCCCAAAGCCAATAATCTCCAATATGTGCCAGCGCATCCAGTAAACCCGACCTGTTGACTGCCATAAAACCTGCGGGTGAAACAGATCCAGGTGATCAGATTTGCTCACTTGTTCAATCCTCTTGCTACAGCTGTCTTCCCATTTCCCAAATGCCTGGAGACAGCAAGCACTGTTCAAGTAGAAGACCACACAATTTTTGTACAGATTTCAGCACACACATTGTCTAGTTTTGAGGCATACCATCTTTACTAACTTCTCGCCCTGGTTACACCTGGATCTTTATTTTTAAAAAACCACCAACTTTGCCTAAAACTACTACAGATCTCATTGGCACAGCAGCAGTGACATGAGTGCATCCAGTTAATCACACCTGTTCCAAAAGTACCAAGCTGCAGGTGCCTTGGGAAAAGGTACAAAGACAAAGGAAGAACATAACCAACACTACCTCAAGGCAGATGAGCTGTATATAAAGTATCTCAAGGCACTTTTATAACCTTGGTCATTCATCAACCCTCTCAAACAGGTTTTGAGCTCTTGACAAGCATTTCTCAAAGGCAGCAATTGTTTCCTCTGCTTTGTCCAAGTTGCCTCTCAAAAATCAAAAGGATTTTTTACAGTTCCCTGTACCATAGTGTTACATTTAACCTTCTGAGCAGAAGGAGAACCCAGCAACAACAAGTACAACATGCCAGTAACTTTAAAAAACAGCAGAAAAACATACAGTTTGCCTGTTTGACTGTGCTCTTTTGGAGTTACACCAGTGCTACTATGAACCCACTGTGCTGGACAGCTAAAGAGATGAGATGCTGACAGACTTTGGGAAAGCACTGTATGGAAGGAAGTTGAGCTAAAACTACACACAACACCAAATAGTCTTCAGTGTATCTCTGACCTAAACTAGTTATGTACCAAATGCCATCTCAAAGGAGTAATGGAAAGATACGGCTGCAGGACCAGATACTACAGTGAAACTCTTTCTCTGGAGAGGGAACCCAAGGGACCAACAGGACAAAGGGAATGGAAGCTAACAGTACACTTCAGCTCAACATTGAAGCAAAAACCCTTTGAATTTTATGTCACTGGCAACAGGAGAAAAATATGAAAGGATCTTGGTGCTCTTTCCAAGTCCCCAGTTCACTAAACGTAAAAGCAAGTACAAGTTTATAAGAAATAGAAATCACAATTTTAGGGGAACACAGATATTAGAAACCAAGAAGCATAAGGACAAAGAAAGAATCAGTAGGAAATACATTTCCTTTGCAATTTATCTTATGGCGTGGATTATAAAAGAGGTTTAAAAACCACTTAAAAGTAAGATGCAAAGCAGTTATTCAGCTAGGGGGGGCCTGAAATGAAACATCAGCTATGCATGGCCCAGAACTAGGAAAGCCTTTTAACTGAGGCACACGGAAGACAGGGAGGTGATTCCAGAAAACCAGGGGCAAGTCTTGCCTGGCCAGCCTAGTGGCCATCTATGATGGAGTGACTACATCAGTGGCCAAGGGAAGAGCTATCACCTTTCTGGACTTCTTTAAGGCCTTTGACACCACTGCTCTGCTGGGCCCACAACATCCTTCTCTTCAAACCGGAGAGATATAGATTCGATAGATGGACTATTTAGTTGATGAGAAATTGGTTGAACAGTCATATCCAGAGGTCAACAGCTCAGTGTCCAGCTGGAGATCAGTGACAAGTGGTGTCCCTCAGGGGTCTGTATGGGGACCAATACCATTTGATATCAATAACAACAGTGGGATTGACTGCACTCTCAGCAGGTTTGCTGACAACACCAAGCTGAGCAGTGTGGTTGACAGGCCTGAGGGACGGGATGGCATCCAGAAGGACCTGCACGAACTTGAGAAGTGGGAACCTCATGAGGTTCAACAAGGCCAAGTGCAAGGTCCTGCACCTGGGTTGTGGCAAACCCCAGTAGCAATCCAGGCTGGAGGACAAAGGGATTGAAAGCAGCCCTACGAAGGACTTAGCAGAACTGGTGGACAAAAAGCTGGACGTGACCTGGCAATGTGCACTCACAGACCAAAGAGCCAACTGTATCCTGGGCTGCATCAGAAGCAGTGTGGCCAGCAGGTGAAGGGAGGTGATTCTGCCCCTCTACCCTGCTCTGGTGAGACCCCACCTGGAGAACTGCATCCAGCTCTGAAGACTTAAGTACAAGGCATGGACCTGTTGGAGCAGGTCCAGCAGAAGGCCACAAAAATGGTAAGAGGGGTGGAACACCTCTCCAATGAGGAAGTGCTGAGAGAGTCGGGGTTGTTCAACCTGGAGAAGAGAAGGCTCCAGGGAAACCTTACAGTGACCTTGCAGTACTTAAAGGGGTCTTGTGAGAAAGATGGGGACAGACTTTTTAGTAAAGCCTATTTTAGAGGCTAAGGAATCTTAGCAGCACAACCCACAGAAAACCAGACTAGCCTTCCCTGCAACCCACCCCTCCAGCTCTGAAAGGTGAGTTTTTTGCTAGGACAGATGTAGACAGCGATACACATTATGCCACGCCTATCGTCCAACTTCCTGCACATAAAGACATCATTAGGAATTCATCGGTCACTCCCCTCTGCCATTCCAGCCAGAACAAGTCTCCCCATGACCTACCTGTACTGTGTGCATGCTATTCGTGCTCTGGAGAAACTCGCCTTCCTCCCCAGCTCTAACGTCACCACAGTCCTCCAGCAAGCGCACCCGCATGCCAGGCACCAGGTTTGCCTGCAAGTACTCCACATATTCACTGCTGTCTGCGAAGTCTGATGCGGTCAGGAAGGTGCAGCCTTGCTTTTTGTGGGGACCATGATTTGAAGACAACACAGGCTTTTGGACAGCAGCGCTGGCCGGGGCCTTGTGCTGGAAGATGGAGCGGGCAGGGCGAGGCCGCAGGTCCCGCTGGGGCAGCGGCTCTGCCTTGTGGCTGTGGCTCCAGCCCATCACGTGCACCAGCTCCGAGATGAGGTTTGCCATGGCCATGCTGAACTCAAACTCCTGCTTCACACGGCTCCTCTCCTCAGGGACAGGGCTGGGCACAGCACAGCCCTGCTGCTCCTCTCCCTGCTCCACGCCACTGCTCAGCTTGTCCAGGAGAGACGTCACACACAGGTAGCGCTTCACCAGCACAAACAGCTGCTTCCCAGGGATCTGCAACAAGCACAGCTGTCACACCCAGCCTGCAGAGCATCTCCAGACCCCAGCTCCCTCTCAGCCACCAGCTCATTCCCAGGCAGGCTCCCGTGAGAGCTCCGGACCAGCTGGCAGCAGCAGAGACCTCTCAGCCCACCTTCCCCTCCCTGCTCGCAGCCAAGGCTCTCCAGCTGCCTCTGCACCACCCCCAGCCTCACCCCAGGCCCAGGTCCTGTGCCAGCTCTCCCAACAGCCAGTCCTGCTCACCTGCCCACCACCCTCCTGTCCCGGACAAGGGCGCCAGCCCCGGCCCCCCACTCCCACCCCTGCTGGCCGCTCGTGCCCCGCAGGCCCAGGGCTGGTGGCAGGGTCTGTCCCTACCTGCGGGAGGTGAATCCCCTCGAAGGACATGCAGTGCTCCGCAGAGGACGTGATCTCAGCAAACAGCTCCAGCAAGGTGCAGCGACTGTCAAAGTCCATGTGCTGCTCGATGCCGTCCTGCTGGCTCAGGGACAGCAGCACATAGGCCCGGCTCCCTGCAACAACAACAAAAACTCTTCAGGCCCCATAAAGACAACCCTCACCCCACCCTCCCTGCGACTGACAGGGCCGCAGGGAAGGAACAGCTTTGCTGCTCACTGGCACCTGATCCACGTTCTGTCCCTTCATCTGGAGCGGCAACATTTTGCTCCACAGTGTGTTTTTTCTACCCCTAATGCTGCAAGAGTCTCACGAAACAGCAACCCCAAATAACTGACTCAGAACAGGGTCAGAACAGGGAAGAAAAGAAGTCAGCTTTTAACCTGAATCAGCCCCTCGTCTGCCCCACTTCAGAGCTGCATGAACTCAGGCACTAGGACAGGGAAAGCCAGATCTCCTGTGGGATACACCACAACCAGCAACCTTCCAGGTGTACCTAAGCCTAATCAGGCACTTCCAAGCCATGGAAGCTCCTCTTACATGAGGACTAGCCTCTATCCAGGGCCTGAGGAAAGGCTCCCTGCCAAGAATAGGCCAGAGACCTTCCAACTGACAGCATTCAGCAGAGTCACCCCAACACTCTGCCAATTTCCTTGGCCTAAGTCCTCCAAACAGTTAATCAGCATCCCAGCTCAGAAACCTGGCAGGGGAAAGAGTTTCTAACTCCAAGAGCAGTCCAGACAACTGCAACCAAGGAAGTTTGGAAGATCCAGGCTGAGTCTTCCCCTTTTGCCAGCAAGCCCCACGACATGCTGCTTCCCAGGCATCTCACCCCTCCCAAAGGCCCGGCACCTCTCAGCTGCCCAGCAACACCTCCTCAGAGGCACCGAGCACGAGCAGCCCCCACCTGCATCGTGCGAAGCCAGAGCCCGCAGCATCTCGCCAGCGCTGCGGCGGATCCGCTTCTCCTTGTGGCACAGCAGCGTCATCAGCAGGTCCAGGGCTCCCGTCTCCCTGAAGGCGCCCGCCAGAGAGCCGATGCCGGCGTAGGCGCCCAGCACGTGCACCGTGCTCAGGATGGAGCACTCGGGCGTCCCGGCCTCGGCCACCTGGCGCCCGGCTCGCTGCACCAGGCTCCTGACGTCGGCCTTCATCTCCAGCAGCGAGGCCTCGTCCAGCGGGACGCCCGCGGCCAAGGGACCGGGCGCCTTCTCCTCTTTCGGCCGCGGCCCCTCCGGCCTCCTCTGGCCCAGCAGCGCCGGGCAGCTGGCGCAGACCTCTTCCGCAGACATCCACATGGAGATGTGCTCCGGCTTGGTCCCTGCAGAGGAGGCGCTGCTGCCTCCCGCTGCTCTCTCTTCCGAGCTGACGACGCTCCACTGGACCAGGTATTCCGGCCGGCCGGCGTGGCCTCGCCGCTGCCGGAGCAGCTCCTCTGGGTAGGCCTGCAGTTTGGGCCCCAGCTGCACGAGCAGGTTGCCATTGTGCTTCTCATTCACCATGGCACCAGACGGGTCTGCAGAGACAGAGGGGAAGCAGGGTCAAGCTTTTATTTCTGAGCTGCATGCTGGGGAAAGTGTGAGCCAGCACTGACAGCAGAAGTGGCTGAGGCACAGCTTTTGATCCTGAGATCCTACACCCAGGATAAAGCTCTGAAGGAAAACCCACTTTGCAGAGGCTAACATTCCCCTTCCAAGAAAATAAGACAGGTTTTCATATACAAAACCTGTTCCCAGCACTTTCACGCACAGAAGGAGGTTCTCCTCAAAAAACCAAACCTAACAAAAAACACCAAGGCAAAATGGGCCCTCTTATAAGACAGCAAATAATGACAGGAGTCTTGCGTCCTACTCTCATTCCTGCCACAACACGACCCTCACAAGCTGCTGCTTTTGCACTTGTCTTCCCTCTTGCTATTTACCATTTATAATTGTTTAGACTGTGAATTTACATAGAGCTCATGGTGCTCTCACCGTGCATAGGGACCTTCACATCAGCAGGCCTTGAAGAAAATAATGAGCAATTTCTCAGATCTAGTTCATACACATCAAATCAGGTCACTACCTGAAAGTCCCTCAGTATTTCCTCCTTGGCCTCTTCTCAGAGTTCTTTGCCTTTACAGTGTTTCATCAATGGACAAATTCCACAAAACTAAAAGAGTGCTGCTCTCTGTTACTCTCTGACTGTTCTGCATCTTGGGACTACAAAGAAGACACAGTGCTTCTCTGCTTTCATTCACGGAAAGAGGAGCATGGAAATAGTTTGCTGTCCAAGACCGAGTGCCAGCAATCAGCAAGCCAGCTGCAGACAAAACCACGGACTGAGTTCACAAAGGATTCCAGATCAGGCTGATAGGAAGGATGTCAGAGGAGCTCAGTCAAGTGGCACTGGGAAACGCTCCTACCACTTGCACACACTGGCAAGAGAAGCAGTGAAGCAAGACGCTGTCCAGCTGGTGGTAACACGAGTCATTGTTAAAAAAGGAGTGAAGACACCAGAGGAACAGTCGATCCAAGTTTCACCAAAGAAGACACTAACCATCAAAGACTATGACAAGCACATCAAAAATATTTTCCAGGTGCAGAGAGAAGCAGCCTGAACTCCCAAGAAATTCATACCTACCTTCAATTGTGCTGCCTTCCTTGGAATTTGCAGCAAGCCAGATGGGAATCTTCTTGCAGTCTCTGTAATAAAAAGACCAAGTTATTCTCCTGTGCTTTGTAACACCACAAGCCAAAGAACTGTTTTCCTTAAATGAGCTTGTACAGTGCACACACACAGAGGACAGCTCGCACCGACGTGCCTCGGTCTTGGCGCCGCGGAACACACGGGTTTTCCTCCAGGCCCGGACACCCCGGCGAGCTGCGCCCCAATGCCGGGCCCTTCGCTCACCGCTGTCCCGCCGCCCCCGGAGCCACGGCGAGCCGGGCAGGGCTCGGCAGGGCCCAGCCCCGGTGCGCGGGAAGCCGACTCACCCCCGACGCGGGAAGAAGGAAGCGGCCCTTCAGGCGCCGGCCCGACCCTGCCCACGCCCCCAGAGCAGCCCCGGGAGGAGGCGCAGAGCGGCCCCGGTGCCACCGGGAGGCGCCGGAAGCAGCGCGCTGCTTCCGTGCCCGCTACGGGCGGCGGCGAGGGACATGGGAGTGGCGGGAGCTGCGCGTTCCGCGCCCGTGCGCCGCCGTGTCCCCGCCGTCCCTCAGAATCCCAATATAGGTCAGGTTATAAGAGACCACAGCGGGTCATCTGGTCCGGCCTCCCTGCTCAAGGAGGGTTATCGCAGAGGACATGGCACAGGATGGTGTCCAAATGGTTCTTGGATATGCCCAGCCAGGGAGACTCCACAGCCTCTCTGGGCAATCTGTCCCAGTGCTCGGGCACTGCACAGTAAGGAACCTCTTCCTCATGGTCAGGTGGAATTTCCTGTGCCTCAGTTCCTGCCCGTTGCCTCTTGTCCAGAGCCTGGTCCAGCCTCTGACCCCTCCCTGCAGACACTGACAGACATTGATGAGGTTCCCTCTCCGTGTCTCTTCTCCAGGCTGAACAGGCCCAGCTCCCTCAGCCTTTCCTCGGAAGGGAGGGGCTCCAGTCCCTTCATCATTTGTCACCCTCTGCTGCACCCTCTCCAGGAGCTCCATGTCTCTCTTGTCCTGAGGATCCCAGAACTGGACACAGCACTCCAGATGTGCCTCACCAGGGCTGGGTAGAGGGGCAGGATCACCTCCCTGACCAGCTGGCAATGCTCTTCCTAATGCAGCCCAGGATCCCATTGGGAATGTGCCACAAGGGCACTGCTGGCTGCCCCACACGGGTCCCTCAGGACAGCTTGTGGCTCCCAAAGGGGTTTCAGGCCTGAGCTGGCACCAGAGCCCAGGGGCCTGTCTGTGGCCATGGGTCACAAAGCTGCCGATCCCCCACACCGACTGCACACCAGGAAGGGTGGTGAGTGGTGGAAAAACATGAAAGATTGGAATATCTTCTGATTCCCCTGGCTAATATTAGAAATGAGAACAAATGGAGGTTGCAAGCTGAAGAGTGCGTCTGCTAGAGTGAGCTGCTTTTTGGTAACATGGTAATGTGCTGTGTGTTGGTACCATTTCTCTGGTGATTAATTGTCTTCGTAGGACGAGTGGCAGGAAGGCTAAAAGCATGTCATGTCAGCACCAATATTATTACTGCAAACGCACCATTAATCAAGAATTACAGTGCAGCAATGTCAGGCCCGTGGCCCTGGGGTGGTTCCAGCCCTGCACCCAACCCTCCACCCAACCCCGCTGGCTTCAGTGACAGCTGCGCTGGCTCCCGGCAGGTTTGGGGCTCTGAGACTGCCCTGTTCTCAGTGTTGCCGGAGAGCCAGTTGAAGCCAGCTGCACACAAGTTTGGCCTATTTCCAGTTCCTTTCCAGCTTTGGTGTCACACTCATCTGAAATGCCCATACCATAAAATCTCAATTCTTATCCTTTGCCCCTACTTCCCTTCCTTGAGGTGCAGGTTTCTATCAATCTGATTAACACTTGTTTTAAATTATAAACAAACATTAAAATAATCAGCTAACGGGATGAGACTTTGCTTTCTTATTTGATCCTGGAGCAACTTATATGTGCCCAACCTAATTTCTACCCTCAGTACTAATGCAATGGATTAGACAATTTCCATGTTTTACAATAGCAGTCAGCAATTAATCCAAACAATATAATTGCAATTAATTATAGGCTGGATAAAACAGTGCTGTGCTGCATCAGTTTGTGGAGACCATCCTCTAAACCTGTGGCACCAATGGTGGACTGTAAATGTTTGTATTTCCAAGCCACACTCTTGATTTCTCCATTAGTACGTGTAATCTCTGTTGATGCTATTGATGCTCTCTTTCCAGAATCCCATGGATGCTCTGGAAATCTCTGTATTCTCAATTAATATGTCATTTTCCTTCCCCACCCACTACCAAGACTTCATTTTTGTGACAAGGAGAGGTTTTCTGCGGTACTCACGCGGCCTGCTTATGTCTTTGCTCTGATGGTCCCAACACCATGCTTAGTAGGTCCATTTATCCTAAAGATTGTATCTGTGGTATCTTGCTCCATGGTACATAAGTGACACACAGCCCCCTGTGCACAAGTGACACGGGATTGTTTGTGCTGAAAGGGGACTTGTGGTGCTGAACCACGAGCTCCACCTGTGCAGGCATGGGGCTGGTGTGGTGTAAAAGTGAAGCACCTCACCTCCTAATGGGGAAAGAGCCACTTCAGCTGTGTTTTGCTCCTAAGCACTTTTCTGTACAATCTTCTCCCTTCCTGAGGTATTTTCTCCAACCTGCACACTTTTGTCAGTGCTAAGCTTTCCTCACGCTATACTGGCATCTGCTCCAGGACCTGATGCCATGGGGTGGCCAGCAGTTACATTTTTAGCTGGCATACTCTGGCCCCAGCAGCCCTGGTGATTGTAACGAGCCCCTCTGCCTTTGGTTTTACTCACAGCTTTAGACACTTTACTGAGCCCCCATGTGTCCTTGATCTGGCTTCTAGGCCTCTGCCTGACTTTAAGTAATGTGTCTCCAGTTTGGATTTCGAATATTGCCGTATCTTCTCACAGCAATTTTCTGCACAGAATTTAACAGTCTCCCTGCTCCTCCCTCTTGACACCCATGAATTAGAACAATTCTTTTTGAAAACTTCCCGTTCCTCCTCATTCCTGGTTTTTACTTCTCTTGACCAACACCTTGCCCTGCTTATCAGGGACATCATTCCAGAGCTTTCAGGAAGGACAGCCCTCATAGCCCTGCTGTCAGGCACTGGCCCTCTCTGGCCCACGCATTAGCTCAGGAATAACCTGTGCAGGAGGCAATAGGGATGGAGACTTTTGCAAAGAGCCCCCCTTTGCCACATCATGCTCAGATAGCTCCCCAACCTCCTCAGTACACAAGCAGGTGCAGGAATCTGCCCCTGATCCCCATTTGTTGCCCCTAAGGTATGCGTCATCCCCTCCCACCAAAGCATGGTCAAGATCCCAAATCTGTGCACAAAATGATAACATTTATTGAAAGAGTAAATTTTTTTTTAATACAAAAGAAAGCTCTGTACATAGTACTGTGATTACTTCCACATCCTTCCAGAAACACAACCCTGGAAACTGGAGGGAAAAAAAAAAATAATCCCACACACACTTATGCGAACACACACACACACACACGCACACACACGCGCACACACACACACCTCCCTCAAACCAGTAAAATGAACTAAAAATGTCACCACACAATAAATGCCATTTCATCCCTGATACACAAGTGTTCTTACAAGTCTGCACTTAAATAAAATACACCATTAGCGTTTAACCAGCAGTTGCCTTTGGGGAGCCAGGGAGGGGATGCAGTCAGACACCCTGTAGCAGCAGGGGCTCTCCTGCCATTCTGGCCCAACAGCTCTGCTCCATAGTGCCAGCAGAAGCAAAGCAGAGCAAAGCCAGGCCACAGTGATGTGCTGAGGCAAAGGACAACACAAACTCTGACCCCACGCTTCTCCCTGGATGAACTCCTAGGTACCTACATTGTTTTGAAAGCATCACTGATCAGTTTTCCTACACCGAGCCATGGGACATGGCTCAGCACTCCCACGTGCTCCAAACTGCAGGGTTTGCATCACTCCTAGAGCAAGAATTCTAAGGGGAGGCAGCATGCAGTGTCACCCTCACCAGATGGGCCACCCCACTCCCCACAAGCCCGTCCCAGGCTGCTAACAGATCAAGGGCTGAAAGACCCTTCTGGGAATTCTTTGCACAGGGAGCTTGGAGGGGACCTGTCCGCATCTGCGCGCTGCAGAACGGCTGTAGAGGGGGAACTACAGCCCAGATCATTAGCCAGGAGTTCAGGAGATGCTGCCTGCACAGCAAGCAGGGAGAACAGGGATTAGCCACTGCTGGTCACTCACCACAGGGAGGAGTGGGGATGCCCATATCCCTTAGGCAGTCACAGGAAGCACTGCTCCGCACCAAGAGCGGTGACACAACAGCTGTAGATCCCCGGACCAGAAGCGAACAGGGTGGTCATAAGAAAACCCAGCCCACCTCTGGCTCCTGGGCACACTGCTAACTCCCTGCTTCTGAGGAATGGGTTTCCCACTTCCAGAGACCAGCCACTGCTTCAGTTGCCTTCTGCCCATTAAGCCCAAAATTATGGGTATGAAGTCCTCATCACAGATAAGTAGGAAACAAGCATCCCACTCGGTTCAGCTTGATCCCTGGCACATGCTGGTGGATGGAGAGTGCAGCTTAAACGCTAATGCTGAGGGAACATGTCCAAGGTTACAATACAAACTCAAAAGCAAGGCCCCTTTCCTGCCTCCGTGCCCGCCCACCCACCCCTCTCCCATCCCCCTGGTACAAACCCCATTAAAACTGTACAGGAGCCAAACTTTTATTCCTTAAAGAATTACATAAATACTGAGTTTAACACTTAGAAAAATAAAGTAATTTTCTTTTTTTTCTTTTTTTTTTTTTTTCTCCAAGGCTTCTTTTGTCTTTAACTTAAAAAAAAAAAGTTACAGTAGCTGCTTCTTCCCCTAAGGATTCAGCAGCTTCTCTCACTTGCTCACTCTCCCTCCAGGGACAGGGCTAGGTAGCAGAGCCATTCACAGCAACTCCCATGCAGGACCAAGCATGCCCCAGCCCCTCTCCCCCAGCCTTGCTGAGCCTGTACAGGCATCACAGCTGCTCCCCCACAGCCCAGGATGGCCTCTGGTCACCCTGGTGCTCAGAGAAAGAGCCTGCCACCTGCCCAGCAACTCAGTGCCCCATGGGCTCTTCCCTTTGACATTTGAGTTGTTTCTCCACCTTGCATCAGACACAGAAATTTAGAAAGCGCTGGCTGGAGCTGCAGGGGGATGTAGGAAAGACCCAGCCACGTTCCCCTGGGTGTATGGAGTCCAGAAGCAGTGCGAGGGCTGAGAGTGTGGGGCTGAGCAGAGCACAGTGCCCCTGAGGAGCTCTCCAGGGCACCTTTGTGTTCCTGGGCACCACCGACCACCTCATCTGTGCAAGGGCAGCCGCCAGGGCAGGGCCAGTCAGGCCGAAAATCTGCCAGGCAGCCCAGCGAGGAGGCACTGAGGGCAGAGGGCTCACTGTAGTGCATACGAGGAGGACAGGGCCACGTGCCACCGGATGTGCCTGCCCTCTGGGGAGAGGGCATGCAGGCCCAGAGATGCACATGCAAGCTGGCTCCTCTCTCCTGTCCGGAGCCCAGGGTGAGTTGCTGCAGCCAGGACCTGTCACCCCCCCAAAGGCACATTGCTGAGGCCAGCAGCACAGCCACAACCCACTCTGCTCCAAGCTGCACCTGCACAATGGCTCTGGGTCTAAGCTGAGCCCCACGCAGAGTAAATACTCATGGGCAAGGTGACTCAGAGCACCCAGAAGGAGCCAGAGCCTCCAGCTGGGAATGGCCTGCAGTATTTATTTACAGTGCAGAGCAATCCTCCCCTCAAGAGACAAGTTTCTTTGGCTGGCGTGAGACAAGCACAGCTATTGCAGCATCCAAATGCCCCAAGCCCTGCACGGCCCCAGCACGGCTCCACCCCGGGTGGGTCCTGCAGCCCCACGCGCATGCCTGTGTGTGTGGGGGTGGGTGAGTGCGTGTGTGTGTGTGCATGTGTGGATGAAGGAAACGTGAAAAGGCAACAATAAATAACTGGTGCAGTCTGTACGAGAAGGAGTTGCTGCCAGCCCCGACACTGGCATGACAAGCCAGAAACAGAAGGCCGGCAGCAGAGGCCTCTCAGTCACTCTTGGCGCTGTGTGAGGTGTCCAAGTTGACCACCTGCAGCTCCGTCAGGCTGCTGCCACTGCTGCTCTGCTGCCCGATGACAGCCATCTAGAGAGAGAAGGGAGGAGGAACCACTGGGGGACAGCACGCCCTGAGACCGACCGTGTGTGCCAGCAGCCCGGGGGGCACTGTCCTTCCCGGGCACCTGTCCAAGGAGGACAAGACTCCCTCACCCAAGGCTGGGTAGCACAGACCGCTTTCCCAGACCTTGATCCTTGGGTAGGATCAAGAGGCTTGATCCTACCCAGCCAGGTCTGCCCAGGCACACAAAGGATGTGCAGGCAGGAGAAGAGCAAGAATAACCCCTGAACACCTGCAAGTGCTACTCTGTGCCTACCTGGTGAAGCTGGACAGCTGAGACTGGGATCTGAACCGTGCCTGATGGGGCTGTCAGGAACACTTGGGGAACGCCACCTGCCACAGAGAGAAGCACAAATGACACTGTCGCTTAAGCAGTGCTCCCCCATGGATCCTTTCTTTGAGCTCCATGGAGCTACTCGAGGACAAAGCTGCCTATTTGCACACATGGAGACATTCAGAAGAAAGCCACATGCACTAGTTTTCCACATGCTGGAAGAAGCAGGCACAAGGCCTGAATCCAAGTCTTGCCTGTGTGGCTTCATGCTACTTTGCCCCCTCATGCAAGCACATATCCTCTCCAGAGCCTCCTGGCTCCCTCTGCTGCCTGCCTGACATGCTGCCCCCATCCCAGAAACCCTCACCCTTTTTACCCATCAACAGCTCATGCAATCCTTTGCACAAGAGAATGGCAAGACCTAAAAACACACATCGAGCATCGCCCTTGCCAGGCCTTTGTGCAGCCACTAGGACTGCTGTGAAGAAAAACCTGTGCGATTAGCATGCAGCATAAATACATGTGGGATGAGAAAAACCTGGGTGTCAGCGCACTCTCAGGGAGCAGTGACCCAGACAGCTGCCTTACCCTGATCCTGGACCTGGCTGTGGGACACCTGCATCGCCGAGGGCGCCTGTGGGAAAGCGTTGAGCACCGCGAGCCCGCCGTCGGCGAGGCCGGAGGTGGGCGCGTACATCACCGCGTGCGGGCTGGGGTACATCATGTGGCCGCCCACGGTGGTTGGCACAGACGACGTCATGATGGTCGCCGGGAGGGTCACTGTCACCGGGACAGACGACACGTGAGCACGCAAAAAGGAACCCGCCACGCTCACCTGCCTGCTCAGCACCCCTACCCCAGCCACCCCGGGCATGCTGTGCTGAAGCATGGTGCATGGAGATACCCATCTTTGTCTCCCAAGCTCTTGGGCAAAAGCCCCACAGATCAAGCAGGAGAGCTCAAACCTCTCCTTTCATGAGTATGAAGGAGCAGGAAAACACAGTAGCCAAACATCCCAGGAATAAATTCAACTTGTATCTCGATTCTGTGATGAAGCCTTAACAGAGCTGTTGAACTAGATTCGGCCTGCATCCAGGCACCTGAACTCAGATTTTGCTGACAAAGAGATGTCTTCTGCATAGACAGTAAAAGTCACAAGCAGATGTGAGCCAATGCCTTGTGCTAAGAGGCAGTGCTGGCTCACTAAGAAACCCCTTGAGAACTGAGCAACCCGTTCCCAGCTCCATGCTGCAAGTGAGAGCAGATGATGTATCTGGAGAGGCTCTGAAAACTCTTGTAAGGTGCCCTACACCCAGCAGCATATATTTAGATACAGCGTAGCACAGGACCTGGCAACAGGGATCAATACACTCAGGAAACTGTCAGAAAGGCGTGGATAGAGTTGGCCTGAAGAAGGAAACTGGGCAGGGAGCAGGCATGAGGCCTGTTGGTGTGGGTTGGCAGACAGAAGGTGGTTACCAATACCTGTTCCGCTGGAAGAGGTCTGGGTAAGGTCAGTGCTGCTGTCACTAGAGGGAGACGTTTGCTGCGGTGCCTGGTGCACCTGGATTGCCTGGACTGGAACCTGCTGAGCCATGGTACCACCTGGGGAGAGAGAGGAGCCCATGAGCCTGTGGCTCCACAGGGAATACAGGCACTCTGGGCCATGCGAAAGCCCCCCAGTCCTTCTCTGGCTGCACACAGCACCACTCTGTGCTGCACTGGGGGAGGCTACACAAAAGCAGTGCGTGCCAGAAACCAAAGACCAAAACCTGCTCTTTCCTGGCACGTGGGCCAAGAAAGAGTTAACTGGCCTACAAAGCTCCAAGAGTGAAGAAAAGGCCCCAACACCTTTGGCCCAACTCCCAGCCATGGTTCAGGAACATCCAGGACCCTCCTTGCCATTCCTGGTTCCACCAAGACACAGAATAGATGTTGGGAGGAGAGGGCCCAGCCTTTGCTTCCCAGTGCTTAGCCAGCTCTGCAAGGATCACCTTGCTGCACCGAGTGGAACCACAAGAGCCCAAATGCCCACACCAGCTGGGCTCCGCTGCCTTCACACTCCATCCTCCACAGAGCACTCAGGGTGCAGCTCTCACCCCACTTGTGACCTTAAGGACAGTAAAGCGCCCTACACAGGGATTAGAAAACACCTGGTCTCAAGGTGTGCATCCCAGAGCTGCAGGGGCCACACAGCCTCTGTCCCAGACCACTCCCTGAAAAGCACTTCAGATCCAGAAACAGAGCTTGGCACAGAAAGCTCTCCTAAGGCTGAAGTCCTGCCTCCAGAGGGAAGAGCCAGAGAGCTCTTCCAGAAGGGATGCCAGAGAGCAAGAATCACTGGTCACCTTGCTCAGACTGGGCATTTCCCCGCACATCACACCCCAGAGACACACATCAGTTATTCTCCTAGCTCCTCCAGATCACAAGGAAAATCCAGTCCCCTTCAATAGGAGCCTTTTGTCTGCCAGGGCCCCCAGGAGCCTTAAGCATTCCAAGGAAGCACAGAGGTTACCAGAACCATGGACTTGGGCATAAACAGGCAGGACACAAGAAATACTGTATCACTCAGACGATGGATGCGACCACAAAGGGGTGCCTAGCCCTACTCTGAAACTCCATCCAGGAACGTGTCCAGCCCAAGAACAAACACCTGGAGAGCCTTAACTCAGAACAAGAAGGAATTCCTACAAAGGACAATGCACACAAGGCAGCACAGCAGCACCATTCCTCTGCTCTGGGTCTCCCCTAACCTATTCTCTGCACTGTGGTTTGGTGGCTGACTGCAGATACAAACACAGAAGCAAGGGCAGCTGCTCAGAGCCAAATGCCAGCACTCAATAAACAACCACTGGGCACCTGAGCCCTTGTGCTATCCCTCCATCAATTCTAGCAGCACAGTTCAGCCTCAGCACAGCTGCACTAGGGACTTGTCTCCTCTGCATTTTTTAGCCGCAGGCCAAGCCCTGGGGCATGAGACTGAAAATCCACTGCTTCCCCAGGATCCCCTATGTCAAGCATTTTCTGCCCTGTCTTCCCATCTCTCCCCAGCAGCTACAGCCAGGGTTCCCTGTGCTCTGCCTCCTCTGTGCTCCACCTCAGTCAGGGGTCAGCTCTGTGGCCAGGCCCAGGACCCCCATAGATACTTCCATCCCCCCACCTCTAGCAAGCAGAGGAGAAGTGAGTGCTGACCTGTCAGCGACACAATCTGCCCTCCAGCTCTGGCAGGGAAGTGGAAGACTGTCTGCTGTGCCTGCTGCAGCTGTCCAGCTGTACCCGTGACCACCTGGCCCTGCTGGCTGGGAAGAGCCAGGGAGTGCGGCTGTAACTGAGTGAGAGGAATGGTAGGGGTCCCCGGAGAAAGGGAAGCACCTGCCAAAAGGAGGGAGAAAGAAAGGCTTTGTCACCACCAGCTCTTTTCACTCCCTCCAGGCTTCTTGGTGCTGCCCTGGGGTCCCAGCTCAGCTCCCTGCCACCTCCCAGCAGCAGGGCCAGCTGGTAGCACTCTAAAGAACCAGTCACTACATGACCCTTCTCCGGCCACTGGCCTGGCTGTGTTTGAGCACTAAATCACAGCCAGGCTCACCTTACAGCAGCAACCACTCTGTTTCCCTTCTGCCACTAGGTCTCCTCTCTCCTGGAGAGAACAGCAACACACTCCAGGGATGGACAGATGCAGTTCTCAGTCCCTAAAGGCACTGACCTGACATGAGGGTGAAGCCAGTGGGTATCGGCATGAGGCCCCCAGACGTCACTGCACTGGCTCCAGTAGTCTTCAGCACTGTCCCGTTGGCACTGGTGACGGCATTGGGGCTGATGCTGGCAGACACTGGCGCCAGGTAATTAGTGATGGGGAATGACGGGCCACTGCTGACCTGCATGGAGGTCGAGGTGGTCGGGGCTGTCTGGATGGACGTTGTTCCCGGCAGGTTGGTGACGGTGAACGCGGGTTTCAGGGCGTCCTGCAAAAGGAGAGATTGTCACAGCTCGGACCAGCCCATGAGACATCTGCCCGTGAGACCAAACCACCAGGCTCTGTAGGTTGCATCCCCTTGCCAAACCATACCCCCCACGGCCTGCTGCCAGCACATGGAGCAGAGCCAAGGGAGCAGAGAAGAGCTGCTTGTACAAACACGAGGAGAGCTGGAGAGAGCTCAGCGTAAACTTTGGATGCAGGCCTGGGGCCAAACAGGTCCCCTGAGAGCCTTCCCTACCAACACACCAGGGGACAAAGCAACCCTTCCCCTCCCCAGGAGTCCCCAAAATGTCTAAGAAGAGAATAGCCTCTTTTTGGCACACACCAGACAAAAGCAGCCCTTCCAGGGACAAACATAAAGGCATACAGTCTCCTGTGAGGAACACACACCACTTCCCTTAAGGCAGGAAACACACGACCAAGAACAAGCTGAGAACTGGCTCTTAAAGGCAGCTGTACACTGGAAGTGACAAGGGAAAGGTGACTAAAGGCAAACCTGGACACCAGGGAGGCCCAAACCCAGCCCTGATGGCAGCTCTGGCAGGCCCTGGGGAATGCCTCCACACACCTCCTGGAGCAGAGGCCAGGAGAAGCTGACCGTAGGAAGCACCTACTTGCCAATTCACTGGCAGGAGATGGGCATGAGGCAAATGCTTCCAAAGGACCCCACGTGTTCACTACAGCCAGCACAGTCCTGCAAAGAGTGTCGGAGCTCCACACCTGTCCGAGGACAGCATTGCCAGAGGAGCTGAGCACCAGAAAAAGGGCTCTGTGCTGGGCCAGCACTGGCCTGAGAGACTGGCATCCCGGGTCTGGGAACAAGGGAGGAATGTGTGTGCCAGGCTGCAGTAACACGCCAGTTTCCACAGCCACAAAGCATGCGGCTGGATGTGCCTTGGATCTGCAGGAACCAACCAAGCCCAGCATGATTCCTGCTGCCTCTGGCAGTCACACTTCACCTCACCTACCTCCATCCCCCAGATCCCCCTTGGAATACCCAGGGTGCCCATGACTCCTCTCCTGTCCTGCCCATCTGGCCAAGAGCACACTGAGAATGCGCTGCTTCACAGGAGCCCATGTCACAGACCACAGGTGACCTGCCGTCCCCACGGCCTGACACAGCTGCCAGCACGCCTGGGAAGAGTTAAGGCTGCCACACTCCCACCCCTCCCACTGCAGCTGGTGGGCCCAGCTCTCCCACGTGCTAAGCCTTGTTCCCAGCTTGTCAAGCTGCCAGGAGCAAGGAATTCACAGCTCAACGAACAGCTAAAAAAGGGAAGGCAGCCCATTTTGGACAGGGGGATCCAATCCCAGGCACTCAGTCGTGCCCCAGGGCCCAGGGAGGGAGGAGAGCAACACCCCTCTGCCTTGGCACCGCAGTCCCTGAAGTCCAAATTAGAAGAGGCACGTGATAATGGAGCAAAGCCCAGCAGAGGCACTTTCCATTAGCTCAACCACAAACTCCTGCCATCCCACATGGGACATGGGAGGCTGAGGGTGCCCTCTCCACGTGGGTGACAGGGCAGAGCTCTCCCCAGCCCACTAGTGAGCCAGAGCAGAGTTGGGCAGAACAGGTGCTGTTCCCAGTTGGAAAAGCCAGAGTTCCTCATCCCCAGCTATAGCCCTAAAGCAGTATACCCATGAGACATAGCCCCAAGCAGACAGGGCACTTAGAACCCAGCCATACTCCATACTCCCAGGCCTGGAGGAGGCATGCCAGAAAGTCCACAGCACTCTACTCAGGGAGATTCCCAGGGCTCCTTAGAAGCACAAGGGCAAATCTCAGTACAAAGCAAAGGTGCTTGGGAAGGATGCTGTGGCAACAAACTTGAATCACGCACATCCCACCTCTGCCCTCCCTATTCTGACACAGGTGAGACTTGGATTCCTCCCATCTTTATTGTGTTTCTCTTGGGCTGCAGCAATAGCTCCCAATACAGAAAGAGAGCTGGGAGAGACTTTGGGATTGGACACCCACTGCCATCTCCTCATGACTGTCTGGGAAGCCTCAGTGATCCCCTGGGCACCTTGGCTCTTCCCAGCACCCTGCAAAGCCCAGACCAAATGCATGAGGCAAGTCATGGGTCAACTTCAGCAGACATTACCCAAGGGGCCATGGACAAACCCTGAGGCAGACAGCAGCCCTGAGAGCCCTTCCCTTCCTGATCTAGCTGCACATCCATTCCCCACCACAGCTCAGTGCAAACCTCAGCGTGCACAGCAGTGTCTGTGAAAGCAGCACGCAGCAGAGAGGCGCAGCACAGCAGCAGGTGTCTGCCCAGACCCACACCACTGATTTGCAGCATGAGTGGGTCATAGAGCCACAGGGCACAGACCAGGCCAGCTGATGCCCATCCTGGACCACAGCAGGGTCTTGGGGACAGAAATGATCCCACTCCACAGCTTTTAGGGACTGCCTGAGGTGATGCTGTTCAGCATGGTCCCCTAGACAGAATTATTACACAGGTGTAAGCAGGACAACAGGCCTTGGAGGTATATGGGAATCCCAATCTGGTCTCCAACACCTGGTCTGCATTCCAGATGTGGCAGAAAGTCCCACAGTTTCCCATTCCAGAAAGATGACCAGATCAGGGCTACTTCCATGCGCTCACCCCAATCCAGAGCCCCTGAGCTCCCTCCAAAATATCCTTTCCCACACAAGCATACCCAGGCAACAGCACACAGGCAGTGTCATTTGGGGCCTGCAAAAGATGAGAGCGGGATCATCATGAGGATACAGCCAGTGTCTCAAAAGCACAGCATGCCCCAATCCCAGCACCATGGCAAGGAGTTTGGGTCTGGCACAGCAAGAGGATTTCAGAGCTGCTGCTGGTGTAGCACAGAGGAGTAACCAGCAGGCTGCTGACTGCAGGTGACAGCCTGGCTGCATTGTCTTCCCACTCCGCTGCAGCACTGGACACAAGCAGGTTTCGTCCATACAGAGATCTGGGAAGCAGAGTTCACACAGGAAGGCCAGGGAGTCTTTCGGAGCATCCCATGTGGCTGGACCTGACAGTCCAGGCACTGAATCTCCTGCCACCTCCTCCAGTGAGGCACCTGAAACCCAGCCCTGTGCACGACCCACCCGTCAGCAAGCACCAGCCACCCAGCATGGACCATCCATCATCTCCTTTCATCCTCAGAAGACTTCTTGGTCTATCTGAATGGAGCTGGTCTCTGCCCGAGCACCAACAAGGCTTCCAGGCCTGCAGAAGGCACAACAAGACAGCCCCTGTCCCCAGACCCAGGGCTTGCCATGACAGGAACTCTCAGCCGGCCAGGGGTGGATTAAGTTAGAATGTCAAGCAGGAGACATAGGGCTCCTCCAGCCTCACATCAAATGCTGGCTGTGGCCACAAAGCACCCCACACAAGGCATTAGCACTGGGATGGAGCTTTCAGGATTGCATCAGACATCGAGAAAAGAGAAGTTGTGTTAAGAAGGTCTCTTCAGAGTAACTGCACCCCAAGGGCACAGTTCCCCTGGGGCCAACTAGCAGTACTTCCAGGAAGAGTACAAAGGGATATGATTTGGGGGACAAGTCTCCTGCCAGGGACAGGTAATTTGTCTCATTACAAAATGCCCACAGGACTTGCCTTTTCATCCAGGAGAAGCCCAGGAGGCACAAATCCTTACAAACACAGGTTGCACAAGGGAGAGACTGCTGCTGTTAGAAGGCTTCTTTGCCTACTGCATAGGGCTGGCACAGCTCACACTAGCAATCAGAGGCACCCAGGGAAGACATGCCAGACTGGGACAGCCAGGACTGGTGCTGGGATCCCATCAGCAGGAACCATTCTCAGGGACTCTTCTGGGCTCCAGCACAGGGACTCCAGCCACACTTTGGCCCACCACAGCTCCTCTGCCTGCAGGGATCTCTAGGGCTGCTGATGTTTCTCAGGGCTCAGCAGCAATAAGCTTTTGCTCAGTGCAGCACTGCACATGTGAGCAAGTGGACATTGAGAAACAGAGGGTACCCAGCAGCACTGTGACCAGAGCTGTTGTGCTGTCAGACCATAAAAACAGGCAGCTGAATACCCCTGCAGCCCCAGACATGCTGGGCACATCTCAGGGCTGCACTCACTACCTTTGCAATTGCAGCACAGAGATCTCCAGGTTCTGTCTGCTTTATGACTAGAGGCTCCTGCATGGCAAGGATGCCGTTGTGGCTTGAGCACAGATGGCTGGAGAGCTCCTATGACAAGGCCAATGGAAGAACACTTTTGCAGCAAGCCCAGTACCCACAACACAAGCACAGGTACAGCAGGGCTGCTCTAATTCCCAGCATCCAGCGGAACTGCACACAGGCCTGGGAAGCTGTGGCAGAGCCCCAAATTCAGCATGTCATCCCAGCCTTGCACCACAAACTTCCCTGCCTCCCATCCCCAAGCACCTGTGGATCTGAGCACCAGCCCGCAAAGGAAGCGGCAGGGATATGGGACACAGCTTTGAGGAACAGCGCCAGGGAGTGCAGGGACAAGACGGGGCCCTTCCAGCAGAAAAGCTGACTCTGCCCGACTCTGCACCCACAGCCAGGCCACCCTGGGCAAAAGGCCACAAGTAACACGGGCAGGCAAGGGCCAGTGTCTGCAGGGACAACAGGCAGGGAGCAGAAATGGTCTGTCCAGCCAAATGTTTCCATTCCCCATGTCCTCCCTGCCCCCTTCCAAAACAGCACCAAAGCAAGAGACAGCTGCAGCTTATAAGGAATGTGAGGGGCCCTGCCAGGGACTCTGGCGAGGGAAACCAGGCCTTATAAGGCCATGGAGGCAGAATCAAATTTTTATCAATGAGTGTGAGAGCATGGAGACGCCTGGGGAGAGATAACGGTGCTGAAAGCTGGCCAGGGGGGTGGGCTGGGCCAGTGGGGAGCCACACTGCAAGGGCCAGGACCAGGATACCTGCCACCCGCTTCCCTCCCTCTTTCAATCACTGCTACTATCAGCCAAGGAGCCAGCCAGCCCTGAGATGACATGACACAAGCTCGCTGCAGTCACAGCAAAAGGGGACTCATCCTCAGCTCCCCATGCTGCTATTTAAAGAGGGCTGGGGATGATCAGGGCTCCCAGCACAGCCCACACCTCCCTGGGTGCCCGGGAACATTACCTTGGTCTCCCCGCTGCTGTCCGACTCAGACACCTGGTAGGTGAGGTCCGTCTCCTCAAAACCAGTGGCACTCATGCGCTGGTCAGTGGTGGGGTCCGAGCGTGGGGGAGAGTCCGGGGAATTGAGGCATGTTTGGATCAACGCCTTCCCCGTCTCACTGGTGATCATGGGCTGCAGCTTCCGTGTGGCAAACGTGTACACATGGCCCGTCTCGCTGGCCACCAACAGCAGGACTTGAGTGCCAGTCAGCGTGGAGAGCTCATAGGCCTGCCAGCAGGACAAGGGAAGAACAGGGAGTCACAGGTGACAGGGACAACACACAGCGCAGGACAAGCGTCCCTGCGTGTCCCCACGCTCCCAGAATGGCTTTCCTTCTTTTCACACCAGCTTCAGCTCCTTCTCACCCCAGGCTCTAAAACCAACCCAAGACTGGCTCCCTACAGGTTGAACTGCCCCACGGTGTGTTCCCATCCATCCTTAGGGGATGTGCCTGCCAAGAGGCCATGGTCCCTTCACTACAGCAGTCTGCAAACATGGGGACACAGGATTATCTCCATTCTGGAAATCCCACTGGCTTCTCCAGACGTGTCTGGATGCCTCCCTCACCTCACCTCTCGGTGATGTTACTTGGCACATGTCTCTGCTACCTCACTGCCCTCACCAACACCCCATCCAGGCTCCGACCCAGATTTCCCTCTCAGGCTCCAGAGTTCTGAGCACAGCTGCACCCAAGCAGCCCTGCAGCAAGGCCACCATGCCCCAGGTTACGAATACCTGTGGACTAGGAAGTGCACTCTTCATATGCCATCACTGCACACTCAGAGGTCTCACACAAGCTTCTACAGACAGGATGGCCTCATTCTACGTTCCGTGGTCCCGTACATCCAGGATGTGCCCAGCAGTACCCCACACCCATTCCCACCTTCCCGGGGTGCATGATACCCAGCTGAGCTGGGATGCAGCACTAACCAGTTGTTCAGAAGATGCTATGAGCACCACCAGGGATGCAGATCAGCCAGCAGCATCCATAATCCCCCAAATTTCTAATCTGTTTTTGCACACCGGGAACCACGGATTGCACTCTGGACCGGCCGAGACGTGGCGTTGGTCCCTCCCGTGGCCGAAGCAGCCAGTCCTACCAGGTCCTTGGTGGGGCAGGGCAGTCCAGCTGTGCCACCCAACACTCGGTGTTTTTGTGCCGGCTCACAGCGAGTGGCCCCGAGGGCGCCGGTCAGCTCCGGCCCGGGGCTGGACGCTGCACCGGGACGGGCCTCCTCGGCCACATCACACGCCTGGGGACGGCCAAACACACCGACATCCCCCGGCCCCGGGGGCTCCCGCTCCCGGCCGCCCAGCTCCCTGCCCGCAGCTCCGCCGGGGGCTCCCGCGCAGCCCCCCGGAAGGGGCTGGTGCCGGGCCGCCCCCCCGGTCCCGCCCGCGGGACCGGGAAGCTGCCGCCGTTTCCGGGCACGGC
>VXAZ01006018.1:24765-65745 GCA_013399875.1 Gymnorhina tibicen
CCGCGCTCCGCGCTCACGGCCCCGCTCCGCCGCCGCCCCCGCCGCGCCGCGCCGCCCCCATATAAAGCGATACAATGTTGCCTTTTATGGCGAAGGCGCTCCTTATATGGGGCGAGACGGCGCCCCGTCGGGAGGCGCCACCCCATTGGCTGGCGGCCGGCGACCGCCGGCGCCCATTGGCCGCCGGTTGGCGTTTGATTTGCATACGGTCGGACCGCGCTCGCGTCACGCCCGGGTTGAAACACGCAGGGCTGCTCTTAAAGGGACAGCGCGGCCGGCGACGGGCGCGGGGCTCTCGGCCCGGGGGCTGCGGCGGGGCGGGGAGGGGCCGGGGGCGGCGAGCGAGCGCTGGGACACCCCCGCTGCCAGCCCTACCTCGGCCTCCCTTCCCACCGCCAGCTCCAGGCACGCGGGTCCTCGTAGGGGACATACCACGTGGCTCAAAGATTCCCTGCCTCGCCATCCTCAGGATCGAGCCGGGGGGGGCTCCGCGCCACCCCGCCTAACTCGCAGCGATGCCGCCAGCTGCTGCTCCAGGCAACTCTGCACCCCGGCTGTTGTCACAGCCTGCGAGGGACAGCGTGCTGTCCATTTGTCTCTGGTGACTGCAGAGGCACCGAGAGGGTCTGGGGGCCGCGTGGGTGCTCGGCGGTGTGCAGGGCACGGGACTGAGCTGGTATGTCCACAGCACACGTTGCTGCAGCACAGGCTGGTCGCTACCCGAAACAAAAAAGGTCTCCCGTTTAACAGGATGGGCCGCAGCTACCTTCAAACCCACAGGAGGTGAGAGGTGGTTACGTACCACGGCCATCCACGGGTGGGACAGAGCACCTGTACAGGTGGGAAGTGGCTGGTCAGACCCCGGCTCGTGCCCACCCTGGCTCTGCACATCGGATGGCTCCAAGCACTTGGCACGGGTCACATCATCTGTGCAGGTGTGACCCAGGACCTCCACAGCAGAGGGACAGCCCACCCAAGACAACTGTGTGTAAGGCATGCTCCACATGGGTCAGCAAAGGTGCAGGAGGGACAGCACAGCCCCAAGCTCAAAGCTGTGAGGACAGACAGAGAATCCTTAGTTGAGAAAAGGGCTCTCCCACACCCTGCAACCCAGGGCAAGACCTCACCTCTGGCAGCAGCAGTCCTGCCACAGACCCAGTTTATGTCCTGGGCACCCCAGGGAAGGTTCTGCAGCTCGCACAAGCCCTTTCCATATCTGCCTCATCACTCAGAGGACACGCACGCTCACCACCAGCCCTCACAGCTGTCCCCCACAGCCCAGGGCCAACCTCCTACAGAGCAAGGGAGTAACTGCAAACCCGAACACCCCCCTCAGTGCCACCACCGCCTCCCCCTCCTCCCGCCAGCCATGCTCCTCCAGTGAGCACACATGCCATTTATAGCTCCCAGCAGGGCTGCTGGAACTCACATGCCTCCCATCACATGCCCTGGCCACCCTCCCTTCAAGCTGAGCACAAACTACACCTGGCACAGGTAAGACCGAGGCCTCACCGTGTCCTGCCAGGCTGGGAAAGGGTCAGCAAGACCCTCTGCATGGCTGGATGCACCTGTTAGGCTGGGAACAATGAACACATGGATCTGATAGCCAGAGCCAGGCTGGTCTGCCTGCTTAGCACAAGTGTGCAATCACTGCAGGTACCAGGATCTAGCTTTCTCTTGCTCATGGGACAGCTACATACTCCTTTCCTCCTTCTCTTCCCTGGGCCTTCCGATTGCAAGGCCTTTTGCTCCCCAAGCTGCAAGAGTGTCTACACAGGCAAGAGGTGAAACCTGGCTCGTTCTGGGCTAGCTCATCCCTTCTGCTGCAGTCCTTTCCTTCCCAAGGCTTATCCTGAGGATGCTTTCCAAGACGCTTGTCCTGCTTGTGCTCTGAACAGGACCAGAGCTCCAGCCTGCCCCAGCTTCCTGGGATGCCAGTCTCTCACCAAGGCAGTCAGACCCACACTGGAGAGCTAAGCCCTGTCCCCAAGCCACCATCACCCACGGGACACAAGTTACCAGCACACCCTCCCTTAACCAAACCAGCAGCCACTGACAACTGAAAGCAGCTTAAAAGCAAGTTTTCAGCCTTCAGGGATATTCCCATTTACAACGTCTGCATCGTAAAATTCCCCTTTCTATCCCTGTTCTTAAAACAGCTTTACAGCACAGCACAACACTATGCCTTAAAAGCCTCTTATGTGATTACCCCCAAACTTCCCTCCAGACAAGCTGCCTGACAGCTCCACTGGAGCATGGACCCTGCTCCCAGCATCACCCCAGCCCTCCACGTCCCCTTTCAATCCTCCTCTAGGCCATTGCAACAAGTGCTTCTTCATCCTTTTCCAGCTCTCATCCATACTGGAGCTGGCTGCTGGGGTTGTGATGGTTTCCATCCTGTTCCTGATCTTCCTGCTACTGATACTCCAGCTGCTCTTTCTGACTGCTGCTGAACACAGTTAGCGGCTCTTTTTTTTAACAGCCAGATTTCTTCCACGAGCAGTAACAACTAGAACAGAGGCATTGCCGCACATTTAAAAGTAGGTTATGGCCTTCCTTAATGTGCTTTTTTTTGGTCAACAGGCAGGTGCAGGAATGGGGCTGCTCCTTGAGGGGTGACCCCACATCCTCACAAACAGGTATAAACACACAGGTATAAACACACAGTACCTGAGCAGAGCAGCGACAGGTGTTGGTATCAGGGGCCATCCACAGAGCAAGCCATGGACTACATCCAGCATCCACTTCGTCATGAGAAAGAGCCAAAACAATGACTTGGATAATAAGGCTACAATAATGTGCCTAGAAGACAGGGCTAGAGGCAAGGCCAGAACAGGAACACCTACAAGCTTGCTTAAAACAAACCTGAAAGCACAGGCTTGAGCTTAAATGTGGCTCAGGAGTGTGGGGAAGTCTCAGGTGAGGCTGCTTAGGACAATTAAGGCCCATTAGTTTCCACGCAAGTGCCTGACGCGGCTGCAGAAGAGCCACAGGGCAGCAGAGGGAATCAGAGCAAACCAAAAAGCCCTTCCTCAAGCTGCACATCTCTGTGCACTCATCAACTAGGGGTGCTCAAAGGATGCAGCAGTGCAGAGGGAATTTGGATAACTTTATGGCAGGAGAAAACATCGGGGACTGCTGGAAATGCCCAGTTTGGAGGTCTTTATGCTTTAGGGTGTTGTTAGTTGGGACTAACACACATCTGCTTGCTGTTCTCTTAGACTGTTCAGTAAATGCTCAATTTTGGCCACAGCTGGCGGCTCACTAGGTGGACCTGTGTTGTTCTCTCTGGTCCTGGATACCACACATTTTCTTCTGTAAGGTGTTCCTTCAATTTGGGCTGAGGCAATTGGATCCCACCTCTGTCAAATGCCCAAGTGCCCTCATTCTCCTGCAGGGGCTCTGATTCCCTGCTCTGCTCCACCACATTTAGCTAGGACTGTATTTGGTCAGGTTGCTGTTTCCAATTACTTTGGCCAACATCTGTCCCATCCCCAATGATCCAGAACTTTTTCATTACATCACTTCCAAAAATACACAATCCCAACCTCTGTCATTCTGTACTTTTTGGGTCTGGAGTTTGTCCTAGCTTTGGTGACTTTCCATTTGGGTGCTTCCCTGTAGTCACCAGGTCTTGACTGCATGGCAAACAGGCAGTGGAGCCTCCAGGATGTGTTCGGATAAAGCAGAGCACCCAATGCTGATGCTGCTCACAGAACCAGCTCACTTGCAGCCATGCTATACTCTCCCACTAACAGGAGATGCCTGCATGTATGACAAGGATGTTACCCCTAAAATCCTTGGCATCTCTGGTCTCTAGCTATGGCATCGTTGAGATTCTGCTTGGCCAGGCCACCACAAGTGGCTTGGCTGCAGGAATCAGCCCACAGAGTGCAGCGTTCCTGCCTGAAAGGAAGGACAGCAGACAGGAAAGTCCACAGGAATGGAATGGATGGGAGAAGCGGAACAAAAGGACATCAAGCAACAGCAAATGCAGGGGACAGGTCACTTGCAAGTTGGACAGCACAGACGCAGCAGTGCCACAACATTCACACGCTTCAGAAGGGTTGCACACACACTGGGAGGGAGTCGGGGAGCAACAAGAGGGACATGGAGCTGCAAGGGGGAGATGGAAAGGCACATCCTGATACTTCTGCCCCTAACAGGTCTTCCCAGCCTGCACAGTGCCAACAGCCCCAGGCTGTGGCCAGGCCCTCTGGTCATGGAGGCAGCCAGGGATCAGGGTGGCAGGCACCTGCTACCAAGCGCATTTGCGCCAAGGAGCACCAGGTCTAGTGAACTAGACCTGGGTGTCCCCCTCTAGAGAGGGGCCCAATGCCCAGCCACTGGCTCAGCTTAGCTTGCCAAGAGGCCTTGGCTTGGGGAAGAGTCCATAGCTGCAAGACACAAGCGTTGGAAAAGGGACAAACACCTTTGATAACTGCCAGCAAGCTTTCTGGCATCCAGTTTCCAAATATGAGCTCAGAGCCAGCTAGCATATTCCAAGAAATTGCCTCTCCGGCATCTCCATGACCTCTTTGGGTAGCAGAGGCGCGAAGGGGATGCCGGACACTTCTGGTCCATCCCTGATTAAAGCAGAGCCAGCTACAGTGGGTAGTTCAGGGCTTATCTGGCCCAGGATTGAGTATCTCTGATGATGATGATGATGATGGAGATGCCATAGCCTCTCTGGGGCTCAGACCTTTATTACCCATGAGGGGAAACATTTCCCCTAATACCCAATATGAATGCCCCTTGTGCAGCTTATTCCCACTGCCTCCAGTTCAGCCCCAGCAGGCATCCTGGAAAAGCCCAGATCTGTCTAGATAACCCCCCAACACAGGCTTGTGCAGCCAAGTGAAACTGCTGGTCTGCAGCTTGGCCAAACCCGCTCTGGCTCCAAGGGAACAAGCCCATGCTGGCTCGGCTCACGTTCATGCTGTGAGGTTGGGGCTTCTTGTACATCATGTGCACACCTTTCCTCTCCCACGAAGAGACTGCCAGGACCCTGCCATTGCTCTGGGCCACTGGCACAGAGGAGAGGGCTGCAGGCCACATGTGACAGCAGGATATCCCCCAGTATCCCCATCCAGACCTGGCCCTGCCAGCTCCTCCGTCCTGCAAGCAGCAGCTGAAATCTCCTGTACAAAACCACAACCCAGTGCGGGCTGCAAAGCTGCCACAGAGGTGGGTGCACAAGCCCAATTAGTACCTGAAGTGGGGGGAGCCCATCAGCATGTCCATGAGTGGTTGTTTGCTTGGAGTCTGAGAGGGACGTTTCCTCTTGAGACAAGTCCCTCCTGGAGAGCAACCCATGAGTGCCCAGAGAGACAGCAAGTGCTGAGGCAAAGTGCTCCCTCAGGGCACACAAGGTGGAGAGCAGCATCTCAGATTCACCTGAGAAGGGGCCAAAGGGGTTAAACGCAGCAGAGAGATGCCTGAGGAACCAGCCCCAAACCTTTCCCGGGAGCCATGTGGAGGAAAACCGTTATCTGACAGCAGTGTTTTACAAAGACAAAAAAACCAAAAAAAAAAGGCGCCTTCTTTATTGAGAGCAGCACATAAAAACCCAACAAAACCCAACCCTTCTTGGCTGCAGTACCCTCCACTCAAGCAAACAAACTAACCCACTCTAGGCTGCATTCCAGTAACAGAAATACTATGGTAGGGAAGAGTCAGCGCTCTGGAAGAGGGAGACAGGGGGCTCTGCCCAGAGTCATAAGTACAAAAAAAGGCACAGGGTAATTGGGAAAGGTAGTGAGCTCCTTCATATGCCAGGCACTTTGTGCTCCTGTTGGCTGGCCTGTCCCCATGGGGAAGGGGAAGGCAGGCATGCCTAGCACAGACGGACGGAGAGAGAGCCGGGCCAGGCCGGCAGAGGTGGATGTGGCGAGCAGGGACGCCCAAGCTCTCGCCGTGGGAGGGGGAGCTGCGCTCCATCCACACCAGCAGCCTAAGGGCACCGGGCTGAGCAGGCAGGGGGCAGGAGGCAGCAAGGGCTGTCTTTTGGGACCCATTGGGGAGGGGGGTGGGGCTGGGGTACACTGGCTTGTGCTTTGAGTCCAGCAGCTGCTGATGCTGAGCTGCTCGCTGGCGCGTCGGGGTCGGGCTCAGCAAGGGGCTGCGGGAGTGCCAGGGGCTCCCCAGGCACACACAGACCCCTGTCCACCCCGCCACATCCTTCACCAGCAAGGGCTGGGGGGCTCAGGCTTTGCTGTCAGCTGGGCTGTCCCCAAGGGTGGTGGCGAGCTCACTGAAGGAAGGCCGGTCCTTAGGGCTGGGGGCCCAGCAGCGCTGCATCAGCTTGGCCAGGCGGGAAGGGCAGCCCTCGGGTTGCGGGAGCTTCGTCTTTCCTGACTGCAGACCTGGCATGAAAGAAAAGTCCAAAGGGCCATTGGGAAAGGGTGTGATCCTCTCTGGGGCATGCAAGGAGGGCAGCGGCTCTCCGAGCAGGCTGGGACATCCTCCCCGGGCAGACCAGCACTGTCACACAGCCTGTCTGGCCCCCTTTACCACACAAAAAGCAAGTAGGCTACAATTCCAGGGACAGCACAAGGTACTCCACATACCTGCTAGGACCTCATCATCTGCCAGTGGAGTGTAGGGCATCTCCCCATGCGTGAAGACCTCCCACATGAGCACCCCAAAGGACCACACATCCGACTTAGTGGAGAACTCATCTTCCAGCACAGCCTCGGGTGGCATCCAGCGCAGTGGGATCCAGGCCTGGCGGAAATGGTAGTACTCGCTGCGGGCAGGACAGGCAGGCAGTGAGACTGGTGCCATTTCATCCCCTCCCAATCCCCTGTCAGGCTCCCTGACCTGTTGTACACGTCCTTGCTGAGGCTCAGGGATGAGACCTTGACCTGCCGCTGGGCACTGACCAGGCAGTTCCTGGCTGCCAAATCCCGGTGCACGAACCTGCCGTTGGAGAGGTGCTCCATGCCCAGGGCCACCTGTGTGCAGAGAGACACCTGACCCCAGAGAGCTGTCAGCACTGGCTGCCCTCCTTAGGGTCCCCCAGCCCCACAGCACTTCCAAAGGCGCACGCTCACCTTATGTTTGGTAGTGAGTGGCTGTGGCTTCAGAGACTCATCTTTGCTCTTGGAGATTCTCAGAAACTGCTTCAGGTCCCCCTAGGAGACAGACAGCAACTCAGACTCAGCACCTCCACATACTGACAAGCTCACTGGTCCCTGCAGTGCCTGGACATGGCAGACCCACAGATCCTCATCTCCTGATCCGTGGTTCCTGCCTGTCCTCCTGGTCCCTGCCCTGTAGGGCAAGCCAGTATCTTGTTTCTGGGCCTCAACTGGCTAAGATCAGGACAAGCAGGCCTGAAGTCTGCAAGTTTTTCATGCCCCAAATTGATTTCTCTCCTAAAACTCCGGACTGCAGCACGGACTCTTCTGCAGCACGGAGTCCCACAACTTATCTTATGTAGCTGAGTCCAGGACATAAACCAGAAATCAGGAGGATGTAGAGGACTAAGTCACTTCCAGGTCTTGCAAGAGACTCCCATTCCCCTTGAGACTCCTCCAGAGGTTGGGAACAGCAGTAAGTAAGCTGGTCTCCCTACGCCTTGACTGCCCAGTGCTGTCAGCCTGTTCTCACACTTGCACGCCCACTGCTGTTGTGTCCCTCCTTTACTGCAGGCGCTGCTGGCAGGGCCCTTACCAGGTCTACGTACTCCAGGACCATGTAGTGTGGCTCTGCCTCGCGGCACAGCCCCAGCAGCCGCACCACGTTGGCGTGGTTCAGCTTCCCAAACATCTCCGCCTCCCGCCGGAAGTCCAGCTGCAGCTGCTCATCCCTGGTCTGCAGGCTCTTCACCAGCACCAGCGCTTCACCCTCACCATCTTCTGCACCTTTGGCCTTGGCCAGGAACACTTCGCCGAACTCCCCCCTGCCTGGAAGCGTAGAGGAGCACACGGGAAGGCGCCATGCATTAGGACAGCAGGTGTGCCTGGCAGTCTGGGGGCTGCCCCTTTTGTGGCTAGGACGGGCTGGGGTTTCAGCCACAGGTCTCCTGCTGGAGCGAGGTCAAGGCCAGGGTGGCCCAGCATACCCAGGGTCGTGATTGTCTGCAGGTTGGAGCGGGGAAAGTGCATCTTGTCGGTAGCGCTGTGGCGCTTGCTGGCCCCGGAGCTGCTGCCCAGGTTGGTCAAGGCCACTTCCTCCTGAATCTCTGCTGTCATCTGCCCATTTTGCAGCAAAGCACCGCCTGCGAGGGAAGCACAAATAGTGTCATCATCCTGCCAGGCCACACAGTGAAAAGTTATCCTGGGGCTCAGCCCCTTCTGGAGCTCTGACACTCCAAGCACTCCAGGTTGATGTCCAGCCCCAGGCAGCAGAGTGGCCTGGCCTCAGTTTTTGCTCCATCTCTGGCAGCTCTGCAGCCACCCTTGAAATCAGATGCTGAGCAATGGCTTTGGTCCCAGAGCCAGCCAGCCCCATCTGGCCTTGTCCATCCCAGGCCACCCAGTCATCCTCAAGCAGGGGCTACACCCAAACTACCATTGACAAAACTCCGCAGGACGGCAGCAGGAGACGGGATGGGTGAGGCAGAGATGGAGCAGATGGACACTGCTCGCTATAGCCACAATCTCTTGATGCCCAAGAGCCTCTCAAATCTATCTGGCATCAGCTGCTGCAGTCTGATGTCTCTGCTCCTTATTCACTTCTCAGCAAGCCAGCAATGCTTATTGGAATGCCTTGGAAATGCTGAACCTGTAAGACCAGACCAGCCTGGATTTTAACTGGCTGGATTAAAGCAGTGCTAGGGAGCACTGTCCTTGCAATCAACCCCAGCAAGCTTTCTGCGCAGGAACTTCCCTAGAAATTTCCCTAGCACAAACAGAAGCCAGAGAACAGGACAAAACATGATTGCCTTGAGAAAGTACCAAAGCCTGCATTTTACAGGCAGCTTGTAGGGAAATGACTGCATAGATGGCAAACCTTGATTTTTAATGTATTTACTGCTTGGATCAGACCTGGTTACTGGGAAGTGGTACTTTCCACAGGATGAAGGCAGGAGCTGGAATTTAAAGCAGGGAACAACCCTGAGCTAGGGTCACTCACACACCTGCAGCATCACTCTGTACTACTGTGCACGCTCCATTTCAGCTGCTCCTGGAACAAGCACTAGGCAAACGGCCCCGCAAAAGGAAATCATAAAATTAAGACTTAACCCAGCATGAGGTAACTCCAACAGGATTCCCACTGCCTGTAGTTTCCATCACAGGTTGTTGTATCGCAGTGTGCGTGCATGCCTGCTTACAATGCACGTGTGCAAGACAGCTACCAGCACATCCTGAGCAGGTCTGGCCACCATGACAGGGACCATGGCTTTGTCACAGGTAGGACTGGAGCTGGGAACACTGAGATATGTTGACTTAAGAGCCATGGCTACTGACAGCTGTCTACTCTCACACGGTGGAGTAAGATTTGCAGAAGACAAAAGCGAAAAAACACCACTTGTCCTATAAATCAAAGCTGGATGCTCCTTACACTCTCCCTGTTTTTACACTCATTATCAGCAGGACTGTTTGACCCTGTGCTGGCTGCACTCATGACTAATCGTGTCTCAAGACTACAAGCTTCAAGCCAAGAGGATAACACAAGACGACCACTGCAACTGTGCCAAAAAAATCCTGAAGGCTGCAGAGTGAGTGTGCTACCACTGAGAGACAGCACCAGCAGGCAGCAACAAGAGACACTTCTGAGAACAGGCATTCCCATGTTTCACAGAGTTTGGACAAGACAGTTGCTAACAAAAGGACAGGAAGCTTCATTTATGTATCCAGCAGTCCAGAGGGGAACCAAGTGTAAAGAAGGTGCCTGCAACACCTGAGCATCTCCTGGAGAAACAGACACAGCCATGCTGCCCTAGAGACATCAGCACAGGAATCAGTCCCCACAGCCACAAGCCTCCCCAAATGCTGTATCTGTATTCACCAAAAAAAGCAGCGCACTCAGACAGGGATACTGAGAGCAAGCTCTCGTTATAGAGGATGTGGCACACCAAGGATGTGACCTTGGAAGGTAACTGGGTGGTTAGGAGTGCACCTATCCATAGGAAAGATCCACTGCAGGTCCATGGGGAAGTTAAATCCGCTGGACTCTGAGGGCACTGGAAAAGTCAGCTGGGCCAGGGAGCACTTGAAGGTACTGAGGTGGGTGCTGAAATACTTTGGGTCACACGGCTAACGAGGGACCACATCAAAAAGAGGCAAAGATCTTTGGAGACTGTGGTGGACTCCACCAGAGCTGACAGCAAACACAAACCACTTCTTCAGAGAGGCTATGGAAGTACCAGAAAGGAGTGCAGACATCTGGCAAGCTGGGTCTGCTTGTAAGAGTGAGGATGCACTTGGCAGCTAAACTGGTTCCAAATGAAGGGAATAAGAAGAGGCAAACTCTAGCAGAAGAAAAATAAAGACAGGCCAAGATAAAAATCTGAGACCACCTCAAAAAAGATTGAAAGAAATTCTTTCCCAGGAAGAGGATGCTGGCCAGAGCCTGCTGGCACAGGTGAGCTGCCTGTGACTTGTCCACAGAAAGAGCTCACAGTGGTGACAGATGCAGAGCACAAAGCTGCAGAGATGCTCCTGCATCCCTGCTCCTAGGAGGTTCCCCACAGTCAGACTTGATTTCTGGAGGTTTGGCTCTGTTCAAAGTGCCAGTGCAAGGGGAAAACCAGGAGGCAAACCCAGCAGTTATGTTTTGCCAGGCCCTCACAGCAACTCACATGTGATCAGGATATGGCTGCATGCTGGAGAACTGGGAGGGGAAACATCTGCATTTATGGGGAGCATGTATGGGGAGATCCAGGGAATTAGGGACAGCAAACTAAACTGCACCCCACCACTTACAAGTCCTCACTGGAGATACCAGAGTGAGCTCAGTGAAACATCTTCTCCAGCACCAGGAGTTGCTGAACTCTGATTTGAAGAGGTCAGCAGAGTACTACTATTTCATTACATTGCAACAGGGATCCTTCCCTCCCCTGGGAAGGGAATCCCACATGTGATCCCATGTGCAAGTACTGGGATGCAGGAGTGATACATAACTCTGCAGACAGAGATGGCCACAACGTGAGGCTGGGGTTCAGGTTTCACACTAACCTATTTCTCACCTGGCAGCAGGTCTCTGCCACCAGCCAAAAACAGGAGCGAGAGACTGTGGGTCCGGAGCTGTCCCATTCCCTGGGAGCTCCCTGCCCCTCAGCCCCTCCAGCATGGGGAAAGGGGGCCAGCAGTGAAGCCCCCACCCTCAGGCGTACCGGCCTCACCATTCAGACACTCCATTTCAGGCTCCTCGCCCTCTGGGTGCTTCTTCAGCCTCTTGGCTTTTCTCCGCTTCTTGCAGTAGAACATCAGCCCCAGGACAATAATAATGTAGGCAACAGCCGCCCCCACTGAGAGCCCAATGGTCTGGATCATCTTGTAGGGTGTGTGGCTGCCAGGTCCCTCATCCTCTTCTGCTGCTGGCTTGTCTGTGGGGCAGAGAGCATCCGACACATGGGGGTGTGGAGGGATTTCCCAAATCCTGCCCAGGAATGTGCTGGAGGGATGTGAAAAGCCCCAACCCCCTACCCGCTGCTGTGGCCACCTCCTCACCCAGCCACAGCACGCTGGGCACATCCCACAGCACACTGTGCTGCGTTCCAGTGGGGATGGTGCTGTGACTACCTGGCAGGCACAGCCAGGGCCAGAAGCAGGGCCTAGAACTGCCAGGGATTCCGGGTCATGTCCCAGCACTGGGCACCTTCCTTACCTACAACATACAGGAAGGCCTCGCGGTGCTTGATGTTGCAGCTGTTGCCAGCGATGCAGGTGTATTTTCCAGAGTCCTCGGTGGTGACGTCGTAGATCACCAAGGAGCCATTGGGCATGATCTGAATCCTGCCAACCACACACACACAGCTCCTTGCAAACACCAGAGGGCAGAGGCAGGCTTGGGGCACCCGCAGCCCCACCTCCCCAGGATGCCTCAGCCCCGTGCCCCACTGCCCCCAGCTTCCACCTCCCCAGGATGCCCCAGCCCCATGTCCCCACTGCCATCAGCTTCCATCTCCAGCTGTGCAAAGCTTAAAAACAGATGACTGCAGCTCAATCACAGCTCGGCAGGCTGTGGCAGAAATAGAAAACCTGGGGCCAGGACAGTCCAGGTCCTGGCATGTGGCGTCAATTGTGTGCCCACCAAGCTGGGAAACCAGGATTGCAGCACTGGCACCCTCGTACTGGGCAGGCTTGGGAATGTCCTGCTGTGCCACACGTCAGTTTGTAATGGAGGCTGTGTACCTGGGCAGGAGCTTGCCGGGATCCAAAATCCTGTCCTTCCCTTTCCACTGGATGTGCGGTACGGGGTCTCCCTCTGCCTGGCACTGGAACATGGCCGTGTGGCCCTGGTACACCGTCGTGGGCTCCGGCTCTAGCTTGAAGGTGACGTAAACTGAAGGCAGAGAGGCCGACACGAACGCTGTCAGCTCCTGGGAATGGTGCTAAGCTCCCACAAGGGAGGACGGCCAGCGCTGGCACAGTGGCACGTGCCCTCTCAGGCTGGATGCAAAGCACTGACAAACCAGACACTCGAGTGCCATGGGACACAGCTCAGGGCCGGGCCAGACATTGCTGTCTATGCAGGGGCACGCCGGGTGCCACCCAGGGAAACCCAGCACAGCAGGAAATGCCCCTGCCTGCCACAGAGCCCTCACCTGCTACCACGAGCTGCACGGTGGCACGGATCTCGCCCTGCGGCCTGTTAGAGGCGATGCACGTGTAGTTCCCCGAGTCGCTCCTGCTCACCTTGTGGAAGGACAGGATGCCAGCGTTGTGGCTGACATGGGATGGCAGGCTGCTCCCATCTGCAGGACACAAGAGGACGGATGCAGCCGCCATGCAGGAAGCGCTGGGCCGCACTGCTGCTTCACCCACGCTGGAGGTGGGACAATGCAGAGTTCCTGGTGCCCCAGGTCAAAGAGAGACGTATCACAACCAAATCCCCCTGACCTGTCTTAGTCCACTGGATGGTGGGTTTTTCCCGGCCTGTGGCTGAGCAGGACACTGTGACCTCCTTATCAAACTCCATGCACTGCAGCGGCTGAGGCGGTGGGGTGAACTTCAGCTTCTCTGCAACAGACAGAGGTGACCTTTAGGCTCCCCGCCAGCCACAGGAGACCCTGGAGCTGGAGGTATCACCTCTGCACCCACAAGGGAGGGACACAAGGTGCTGTCAGCGTACCCAGCACGTGCACCCGCGCGTATCCCTCGATGCTGCCTGCCGGGGTGCTGCTCACACACTTGTACATGGTCCCGTCGTACACCTCCACGTTGTTGATGCGCAGAGTCCCGTTCTCCGAGATCTCAAACCGCGAGTCCTGCCCAGAGAGGGGGAAGGAGAGGGGCAGAAATGACACTGTCACCAGCCCCGGGATTAGCCCTCGCTTGTGGCACTGCTGACACTCCACATGCCACGCCACGCTTCAGATAAATACATCCCTGCTGAGACCCACATGGAGAACTGAGACAACCTGCGGGTTGCCACTTTCGGGTTGCGGGTTTCTTTTGCCACTGCCCCAGAAGCACAAGGCTGATTGCCACCCAAGTGGCAAGAGACAGCCAACTGTGCACCCACGCATCAGTAGGATGGAGCTAGTGCCAGGAATACGGCTAAAGTGGGGGTGACAGGGATGCTGGGCCTAGGAACAAGGTGAGAAACAGCAGCAGCAGAGCAGGTGCCCAGCAGATGTGCCCACGAGGGGCAGGGGCTTGCCTTGTTGCCTCACCTCAGAAATGGAGACGCCATTGCGGTACCAGGTGACGGTGGGTTTCAGGGAGGCCTTGCTGAGGCAGTGCAGGTACCCGGGCTTGCTCTCCTCCAGCTGGCTGTCCTTGGGCATCTCCACCCATTTGGGTACCGCTGGGCACAAAGGCAAGGGGTTACACAGGGCCGCTCACTACCCCTCTGGCCAGCAGCAGTGCAGAACACACAGGTAGTGCGCAGCCAGCCATAGGGCCCCGCAGCTCAGCCATGAGAGGTGCCTCTTTGTATCAGTGAGGTGATGAGCCATGCTGCCCAGCTCACCCTAACCCTCTATCCAGCCCCTCTTCTGCTCCCACCCTTTTCAGAAAGTTTCCTACTAGCCACAGTGATGCTCAGCTCCTGTTTCTTCTCTCCAGCCTTGTTGGCAGCATGGCACGTGTAGATCCCTGCATCCATCTCAGTGATACTGGTGAAAATGAGCTGCTCTGCCTCTTGGTACACCCGGCCAGCAGTGGGAACTCGTTCCTGGTTTCTCTCCCACCAGACTTGGGGTGTGGGTATGCCCTGTGGGGCAGTGCAGGACACACGATGCCCCTGGTTCGCTGTCAACACCTTCGGGGAGAAGGGTGCCATGTCTTCGATCTCTGAGAGGAGCAAGAGACAACAGGGCTCAAGGAGGGCAGGAACGTGTATAGCCAACCCACCAGCATCATCATTCACATGGGAGGCACCCTTTAAAGGAGAGAGCGCACAAACTGTGTTTGTTCCCCTCATCCAGGCAGCAGGGATGAACCATTTCACGTACTGACCCACTGCTGTATCGTCACATAGCTCCAGAGTGACACTGGAACTCTGGGACCCACTGCCCACCCTGTCACCAGCCCCAGGACCTCACCTGCCAGCCGCAGAGTTGCCTTCAGCACCAGAGTTTTCCCCCTCTGCCCACGGCCAACGCACTTATAGACACCGGTGCTGCGAGCCCTCACCTGGGTGATCAGCAGGGAGCCGTTGGCAAACACGGTGGTCCTGGGCACGTGGGGAGAGGAAGGGCTCAGTGGGCATCTCTGCAGGACATGGGCCTGAGCCACAGCGCTGAAATGTCCTGCATGAGCCCGCGAAACCACGAGGGTGCCAAGCCAAAAGCTTCCCAGCACACACAAACAAGGAGATGGTTGGGACACATTCTTCGCGGAGGAAATGAGCTCATAGAAGTCTTTTTCTTGGTGAAGAGCTGGCTCCCACCAAAAATTGCATCACCAAGCATGAGCCAGTTCTGAGAGCACACGGAGCCAGGCGAGAGGGCAGGGGACACAAGGTGGCGCCCGGGGGCTGCCAGGCCGAGGGCAGCTGGCACTCAGATGGCACTGCCTGCCTTCCAGAGTCTGGCGGAGACACATCCCGGCCACGGGATCACCGTCCCTGCTCTTCAGACTGCCCCATGCTTAGGCTGCCTGCGGCTCAGAAACACTCCTGGCTCTGGGGATCAGCATGCACTTGCACGTGGAAGTGCAAGAGAGCCACGGGCCCAGTGACTGCTGTGCAGGACTTGGGGGCTGGGAGGCGTTCCCAAGTCTGGGGATCACCACGTACTGGGACACATCCCTGACTGTGGATTGCCCCAAGTGGGTGTCTAGAGCTTGAGCTTCCCTGGCTCCATAGAATCACCACATCTGGGGCTTAGAGATATCCCTAACTGTGGGGCCACCATGCACGGGCATATAGGACTGACAGCCCCACAGACTCGTGAGGACAAACTGCTCCCTGAGTCCTGTTCAGATAAATGCCATGCACAGGAACCAAGTCCCTGCTAAACCCAAGCCAGCCAAGCTGAGAAACCAATCCCCACGGCCACTCTGATGTTGCATGCTTGCCCTCAAGTACAGACAGGGTTTGACCTCTCTCTTCTGGAACACAGTGCCCCTCTCCTCCCAGCCCTGCCCAAATCACTGGGGTCCCTATTACTTGGATCTGTTGGTGATGGGGTTGTCTTCGAAGAGCCATTCCTGCGTGGGAGGGGGCACAGCTGCAAACTGGCAGTCAAACATGGCCTCTTCATTCTTGGTCACGATGAGGTCCTGTGGGACGATCACCGCCTGAGGAAAGCTCTCGTCTGCAATGGCAGAGACCACAGGAGGGTGAGAGGAACAGCAGGGCCTCTGGGTTTCCCCACATCAGTGCTCTGGGGAAAGCGCAAAGAAGAGTTGGGTGCACCCTGCAAGCCTGAAGGAGGCAGACATACCAGCACAGCTGGAGTTATGGACTCAGAGCCCAGGACCGCATGTGGGAGCTGCTCTGGGGAAAACCCCTCGGCTCCCATCAAGGCCCTGAGCACCCTGGTTCCTAGCAAACAGAGCAAAGCTGCCATTGGGCTCAAAATTCCCTTGTCCCGTTCCAAATACCCCTCTAATATCAACAGTTCCTGCCCTCCTCAGGTTTTGCCGCCAAAGACCAACAGGGCATCTACCCACACGGCACAATATTAGCAAAACCAGCAGCATCTACGACCTCCAGGGTTCAAACCTGGTGCTCCATTACAAAAGACAGCATAAATCTGCTCCAGAAAGACACAGGAGCAAATTAATATCTGCAGACAGGGCTGGGTTCCAGCCTGGCCAGGATTTGTCAGGTCTGTCTCTGGCCAGAGGCTTTGCACAGAGGGCAGTCCCACTAGCCTGACAGTTCTCCTGCAGCCTGGCTCCTGTCCTGGAGCAGAGGGGAGGCTGTGAGCAGGGCAGCGGAACAGCTGGGGCACGACTCACCGATGACATTGAGCGTGAAGTTGTTCTGGCTGCAGACGAAGCCGACGGCGCTGCGGGCGCAGCAGTAGTAGAGCCCGTTGTCGTCGGGGCTGGCGCTCTGCAGGGTCAGCGTCCGCTCCTTGTTGCTGACAGAGTAGGTGCTGCGGCCATCCGGGAGGGGGCTGCCATCCCGAAACCACTGCCACATGGGGCTGCAAGACAGGGGCAAGCAGGTGACCGGGGGCACGGCACCGTCAGGGCTCCCCCGAGAGCGGGTGTGCGGAGGAGACAGCCCAGAGATGGCCCATTTCCCTGGCTCTCCGTCCCCGCTGCTGGCCCCGACACAGACACGAAGCCATGAGACATGCAGCCAAGTGGACGGGACACGACTGGGAAGCGACGGAGAGTGACTGCAGCACACCAAGCAGCTCAGCGACTGGACTGTGACAGCCCATCCTTACTGTGCTCCTCGCTACGCGGCTCTGGGGAAGCCGTTTGCCTTCTCCCACGGTGCTCAGCCACAGGCTCAATCCTGCCTTTCGCCTTCCCTGACTCTACTGAATTCTTGCGGGAGAGAGGAGGGGAGGTGGGGGAGGAGGAGAAAGAAAAAGGTGGCGGGGGAGAGGGAGGGGGGATAGAGAGAGAGAAAGACCACACAGCCAAGGTGCAGGGGCCCCTGGCAGGGTCCACTCCTCAGGAAGCAACCCTTACCGTGGGTGGCCATCGATGTGACACCGTAGCACCACTGTGGAGGAGGGCTGGATCTCAGCTACGCTGGCCGGCTGCTTCAGAACCACACTGCCTGTCTCAATCCCTGTGGGATCAAAGAACACCAACACAGCTGTCTCTCCAAACCTACAGAGCCCACATGGTGGTTATTGGTGACTCACCGATAACCAGAGGAGGCAGGAAGGGCACAAACACGCTTAGAGATACATATGCCCTCAAGCCAGCGTGGAGTAAAGAGACACCCACACTGCCGAGATCCCACTTTGCCCTGTGCAGCTGTTCTCTGAGGGATAAGGTGAGTTCTGAAAGGACCTGCAGTGCCCAGGACACACTTGCTGCAGTCATGTCCCGGTTTCATAGGCACAAATGGGAAAGGCGGCAGGAGAAAGCATCTCTGACAGCCTCGGGGACACCAGAAGACACAAGAGGCTTACAGGGCACGATGGACATGGTAGCTGCAGAGGAATCCCACTTGAGCAGCCCAAGCTGTCCGATCCCTGTCTGACCCACGCAAGTATTAGCAGACAGCCTGGAAAAACTGTTTCCAGCCTCGGGCCCTCCCAAGAGAGTGCTTTTCCCTGTGCACAGCGGGCAGCACCAGGCTGCGGCGTGCGCCTGGCTGCCTTCTCCCCACACTCACACTTGATGTTGAAAGACGCGTTGGCCGTGCGCGCCTCCTCCCCGGTGAGCACGTTCCTCGCCAGGCACTGGAAGACCCCGGCATCCCGGTGCCGATCCACGGCAGCAAACTGGAGGTTGCTGCCTTCCTTGAAGCGCTGCTCCGTGTCCTGGACGGGAAGCCCGTTCTGCAGCCACTCGAACTCCACGTCCGCTGGCTCCTTCACCTCGCAGCGGAGGATGGCGCTGCGGCCGTGCAGGGCATCCTGGGAGTACGGCTCTTTCGTGAAAAGGATGCTTGCCTGAGTCCCCACGGCTGCAGGACAGAAAAGGGAGGGCATGTTTAGAGCAAGAGAAGGAAGAGAACGGAGCAGGTAAGCGTGTGTCGTTCTCAAGGGTCTCCAGACAGTCAGAGCCATGTGAGGAGAAACATATCCCGAAGCACATCTGTCAAAACTAATTCAGAGTTTTAACAGATCTATGCTGGGATGCCAGCACAGCTGCTTTAAGCCTGTCTGCAGCAATCAGTGGAACAGGGATGCCTGAGCTTGCCACAGCCAAGGAGAGCCCTTTGCTCCCTGGGGCCAGGGGCATTAAGAGGGAGCTCCCATGACCCACTACTGAGTGTCACACTTCCAGCCTGAACAGAGAGGTGTCTTGCAGTGTATGAGCCAGGAAGTCAGTCACCAAAACCCTGGAGAGCAAGCAGCTTCCTGGACAGTCCAGATGTTTCTTTGAGGGCTTCTTGTTCTGTTTTTTGGGACGCGCCCTAACCTGGCAGCCTTGCATCAAGATTGCCCCTGATCAGAAATACCCACAGACTTTTTCTAGGTTTTCCTCAAAGTCCCTCTCCTCAGGACTATGTCTCACCTCCACATCCCCAGCAATTATCCAGAGAAACACTGGTGTGGAACAAAGATTGTCTGTGTGAATAAACACAGCAGCTGCTGGAACACAGCACAAGAGGATGCAACAGGGACACCACAAACTTGCACTGGTGACTCAGCCCACTCGTAAGTAGAAGCGGAAACAACAAATTGCAATAGTTGTCCTCGGGGTCTGGTAGTGGCCTGAGGGGCTGGAAGCATCTCTCTGCAGCGATGGAAACCCCAAACAGCCCTCCTTGACACACTAAGACCCACCCAAGAGCTCAGGGTCCTGGGGACAGAGCAGCCAGTGCTTCCCTAGGCAGTGCCTGGCATGGCTGCTGAGGCACCACGCTTGCACATTCCCAAATCTGGCTGCTGCCTGCCCACAGCCAGCCGTGCAGGCGCTCTGCTCTGGTTACCAGCTGGAAAAGCAAGGGAAGCAGACAAAGGGCAATTCAGCACATGACGATGGCTCTTGGACTCTGTTCCCAGCACCATGCTCCTCAGGGAAAGGGGCCAAGCCAGGCAGACTTCGAGCATCTTAGAATGAAGATGAACAAGAACATGGTCAAAACTGCGTGTTCCCATCACTGCAAGAGAAGCAGCTTCAGAAAGTGGTTGCGTGGACAAGTTACATGAGCAGGAGCCAAGTCCAGCTGAAAGGCAGCTCCTCCTTGGACACTCAGCCACATCCTCCTACCTGGTGTTTGTGTAAAAGCCTGGTGAAGGGATACAGTTTGACAACACATCTCAGTCAGCCAGAGCTAAGGGTAAGAAATCCTTTTCCAAAAGAGATGTTTTGAAGACCACCAAATTCCAGAAAGCCGCAAGAGCCCTTCCCATGTTGGAAAGCCTTTGGAGCCTGCTACACAGTGCAGGGGCCAAGCAATGCTGCTCACAGGCACCCCGGTGTCAGCCACACGTTTCCTGCATGGCTGGTCTGAGCTCCCCCACTCACAGCAACAGCAAGACACAAACAGGCACTCACACAAGATGAGGCTCCAATCCCCCAGCTCCAAACACATCAGCCAGGAGCAGGGGCACCTCGGCCTGTATCTGCTAAAACCCCTTCCCTGTGGTCCAGCCAGAGAGAGCAACAAAGTCCTCCCACTGCGAAAACCACAGAAGCCTCTTCCCAAAGACACTCGGACACACCAAACTGTAGTCCAGAGCCCAGAGGTCTTTCCTGCCTGCAGCCTTTGCAAGGTGTGACTGTGGGCACAATTCTAATTTTCAGTCACCCCAAAAAAGCTATTGGGAAGGAGGCAGCAAGGAGTTGCGAGGTCACAGGAACAGCAGCGCACAACAACACTCCGCAGGGTCTAGGATGTGGACATCGCTGCAGCCTGGTTTTCCACCTTCAGCATCCAGTTGAGCCACTGATCTGGTGTGCAGGCAACATCCCCTGAGGATTGCCCTCAGCCAGGTGAAGTCCCACAGCTCTTGGGTTCACATCACTTGTCAACTGCACCCACAGAACTTAAGGTCACCATGAGTAGCCACAGACTGACCCCTGTGGCCTGGGTGACAGGGCTGCAGACAGTGACCGAAGTCCCATTTCCTGAGTCTCACACTGAGCCAAGTCCCATCAACGTGCTGTGCTCCAAGGGTCAGCATGTCCAGTGAAGTTTCCATGGCCAGCTGCCACGCACCTCCCCTGAAGGCAGGAACTATCCATCAGTCTGTGACAGCTGTCTCATGAACACAAGACGAACACATGCCTCAAGGTGATACAACGTGCGGGAACACATGTCCCATCAGATCTGTCTCAGTGAGAGCACTCAGCAAGGCAGCAACCACCCAGCCTCACTCAAATACAACCATATGCTCAACAGCCTAAAAGCTCCAGAGCATCAGGAGATGAGCTCACACCAGAACAGGCTGCTGGGTCAGACAGGCAGGAGGAAAGGGGAACAGAACAGTCAAATCCACTCAGGTTTGAACCTACAGGAGCCAGGTCTGTTATTTTCCCCAGACATGCCTTGGGACACCAGGCATATGTCCATCAAACCATACCTGTATGGGACAAAGCACATGCAAGGTGGCAGGGCGCATAAAGAAAGCTCATGAAGCAGATGGATTTGTTCTGCTCTTGGAGTGTCAGTTTGTTCTGCAGCTGGAGTTTGTGAAGAGTAGACCATTAGGGTATTAAGATATTATATTTTAAATGCACTTCTAGCATTAAATCATTGGCATTACCAGTATAACACCGAAGAGCAGCACAGCTGCTGTCACCCCATCACTGATGGCACAGCTGCACTGTGCTCAGCACTGACCATCCGAGAGCTTTAGCTGCCTCGTCACATGCATCCTGCTGCTTCAGCATCCCCCATGTCCAAGCAGAAGGACATGGCTCTGTGGACAGAGGACGTGATGAAGGCTTGGCACAAATCCCACGTGGGAAGCAGGGATTTAACCAGGTGTCAGGAAACACTGGGATCCAGCTCCCTGGTGAAACAGGAGGAACTATCTATGTTGTTGTTTTCCATGCCGGGGAAATGGACACAACCATTTCAGCTCAGAACATCTCGTGAGAACAGGTGTCAAGGCAAACTGGGATAAATAAATGTTGAAGTGCAGCAAGAGCCATAAACTTGTGTTTTGTTTCGACAATGCAGCCATTGGTGAACTGGCTACACATGCTGGAAACCACTGCCCCAACCACGTAACAGGTCTGGCCTGCAAGGAGAGACCAGTGGCAGCTAGATGTGGTCCAGACAGTTTTGGGGCAGAAGACATCAGAAGCCCAGAGTAGGACACAGCTTTTCACAGTACTTCAATCCAGAACGCCAGCATTTGGAGATGGGGAACTGCTGCACTTGCCCCTTACAGCTGTACAACCCTGGCCCAGGGAAAGGCTGCAGTCAGCAGGGTCCGTGCATCCCCCCTCCATCTCCTGGGCTTTTGGGACGGAGGCTCAAGGAAGCTGTCCAAGGAGAGGGCTACTGTGTGGGATGCCATTATGCCGGAGTTTGGGTAAAACCTGTATAAAGCCAACAATCTCCACCTGTGCTGAATAAAGAAGAAAATGACCCTGTTTGTTCCACTCAGCAGCTGGAGGACCTCCCAGCTCTCCTGTGTGGCAGAGCCGTGGCCACGTGTGGCTCAGCCACTGGAGGCTGCCCCAGAGGAGAGAGCAAAGGCAGCCCCAGCTCAGACTGGACACCTTCCCAACAGCATGCTTCTGCTGTGGTTTCATGAGCTCATCTGGGCTGGGACACATTGCTGGGAGCTGCTGAACGAAGCAAAATGACTCTCTTCCCTTAGTGAGAGCCACCCCAAAAACTGTCCAGCAACACCATATCAGCCTTAGCAAGACCGAGCCAGTGCAGAGCTCTCCCCCAGCAACACAGCTGGGCCAGCCACGGTCCTGCAAAGCCAACGCCAGCATGGAGCAGTCCCAAATGTGTGTGCTGGCAAACACCCGGCCTCTGCATATGCATGTGACACAAGCCACCCCGGGCTGGGAGAAAAAGAAACCCTCCACACATGTTTCTGGCCTAAAACCGTCTCAGCTGTGGCTACAGAAAGCTTTTCAGGAAAGCTTCAGCCAGATTAGATAAACATGTTTGAAATGCAGCGCACTTGAAAACACCCGGCGGGTGTGCTACCCAAAGGATACTTAATTGAAATGCAAAACCCCCCTGTTGAGGTAATAGATGAAGGTTAAGTGAATTGTGTAGGGAAGCTGAACTGGTACCTACAGGCCCTCAGGGTATCAGGGTATCATTCCCACACACCACAAAGCAAATCATCTGCAGGGAGAGGACACGCACTAGTAGGGTGCACAAGGATGGAGAGAAGAGCAGGCTCAGATCCCATCCGGGCTCTGAGATCATCCTTACGGCAAAGATCTGAGCGCAGGAACACAGCATCCTTCAGGCAGCGGTACCCTCTGCTCAAAACTCATTTCATTTATTCAAGGAGGCAAATAGCAGCTTCCCAGGAAAAAACAGTGACACCATCTGCATTACCAGTCCTAGTTTCCAACAAGTGTATCTCAATTCACTTCTTTGTCCTGGGATGTCCCCAGGACTCAGCCATTGCCAGACTCCAGACTGAGCACATGCAGAGCATTTCAGGGTGACAAATAAAACTGACAAAGCCATATCCAAGACAGACTTGTGAGCAACCCTATGAAGTCAGTCACTGCTGTCTGAAGCTCTGCAGACTAAGTTTTCAATCCTATGGGATCGCCAGGAAGCAAAGGACTCTCCACACCTCTGGTAAAGGAGACCCAGTCCCGTGGTAGCCAACCCCCTCGAAGGCTGCCACAGCATTAATGCAGTGATGTGGCAGCAGACTCAGCATGGACTGGAAATGTCTTTGGGACCATTCTCTAGAGGTAGAAGAGTGAGATACATCCGTGTTGCTCCTTTCATCAGCCAGAGCTGTAAGAAAATGCACCAAAAGAGTAATAAGGATCTGGGGGAGCCATGGCAGAGCTGGCGGCTAGCATAGGGAAACTGGGGCTGGAATTTTGGGGCATCTCACATCCTTTTCCCACCTGAGAAGCACCAGATTTGGTACACCCTAAGCAGACAGACATTGTAGGGCTCTGGGGGAAGGAGTTGGCAGCAAACTCCCCAGCCCTATGACTCAATGCTCACCCTCTGAGGCTGGACACTGTCCCCCCACTCTGTGCCATGGACATAGCTGGGCAACAGGCTCCAATCTCATGGACTGCAGACCTTCATGGGATGCTGGGCTTTTTGTTGAAAGCCAGAAGGTGTGTGGGGTGTCAGGACTCACCCTTGAGAGACCAGCCCTCTCTAAGGCTGTATTTAGGGCTGCAGCCAACAAGAGGGTCTGTGGTCCTGGCACAGCCCGGACATGCCTGGCAGTGAAGGCACCCCACCTTCTGCACTGTACAAGAGGCCTGAGAGCACCAGGGATGCTGCCTGGTGAGTCCCTGCCATGGCACCAAGCCCAAACCTTCATGGTCATCTTCCAGGCTGCAAAGACAAGGGGCAACACTACGAGCCAGGCCTCGACCCAAGCTGGGTCTTCCATTCATTGCTTTAACGCCTTGGTGCCAGTCCCACAGGCTCACCTGGGGACACTCCAGTAGCCCAACACCATCTGGGTACTGCAGAGCAACTGGGCAAGCTGGGGGGACCAGGCAGCACATCTCCTGCCCCGCTTGACAGGCCAGTCTGCCTACATCTTGAAACAATCCGAAAATCATGGTCTCCTTGCCTAACGACATCGCTTGGGAATGCGGCCTCAACCACAAAGCCTTCAGCTGCTGCACAGCCTCAGATTCCTGCTGAGTCCACAGTCACCTCTCTCACCTACAGCCCCGCTGGGGAAGCAACAGGCAAGGCAGCTGGAAGCACAACGCAATGCTCCACATCCCCAGCCCTGTGGGAGATCCATGCTCCCATCAACCCCAAACTGCCCACATCCAGGCATGCCCAGCACGCAGCTCCTGGGCACCAGCTCCTCCAAACGAAAAGAGCTCTGGACAAAAGACAGAAAGGGAAAAGGAAAGGATCTATTTCACTTCGTACCCAAGAGTTTACCAGCCTCTAAGACACCACAGGATATGAGTAATCCCAAAGCTGCTTGCAATCAAACAAGGAACTAAAAGCATGGGAATGGGATTTGGGAGAGGGCTTTGTGCAAGTATAAGGTTTCCTGGTTTGGAAAGTAAGCCCAGCACTGTGGTGCTTCTGCAGCTTGTAGCCCAGCCCCACTCTACAGCCAGGCCCCAGAAGCATTATTCTGCAGACTTGCTTCCAGGAGCACTTCAGCAAAATTCACCCTGGATCAGCTCAGCCAGATGTGAAAGCCAATTCCTTTAATGCTCTGCACCTGGAACAGCAGTTCAGAGGATCTGCAATTCATCTCCAGTGCCCAGGACAGCAAAGCCCAGAGCACCCAAACTGCATCCATCCTTTCTCCCCAAAAGGGAACCATCCTCTTCTCCCCTGCCAGCAGGAAGCCTCAGCCCTGCCCCAGCTGTGGAGGGGGACACCTCTGGCTTAGAGGAAACAAAACTAATACCCAGAAGTACCAGGATGCGAATGGAAGCAGCCAGCTGCAAAAACTGGCCCAGCCAGCTGTTCTGGCAGAGGACATGGCTGGCCAGCATCTGTCTGGCCTCCCAAAGCAGAGTAGACCTCGCATACTCCCATGCCAGAGCAAGGAGCTCACAGCTGTCCAGCTCCACTGTGGAGCCAGCTCTTCCTGGGGCTGCACAACAAGCGTGCAAGTCTCGGACATGAGGTGGGAGCTGAACGTATTTACACCACCAGCTCAGGACGGAACGAGACAGAGAGCTTGGTAACACCCAAACATTTGTTCCCTGTCCATCTTCATTAATAGTTAGCAAAGATGCCATGTTCCCTGGGAAGGCACTGCTGCAGGACACAGGTGGGAAGCCTGCTCCCCCTGGCCCCCCAAACCTGCAGGGCCCTTTGCAGCACTCAAGGAGCACAGCAGTTCACTTAGGGAAGGCCCTGGGCACCTTGCAGCAAACACTTTCCTGCAGAATGGAGTCCGGGGATACAGCTGGGAGAGAGAGAAGGGTGACCTGGCCAGAGATGCCCTAGTCCCCACCACTAACTTGAGGTGAACAGCAGGAGTAGCCTAAATCTATCCCCAGGCTGCAGCACTTCAGACTCAGTCTGAAAGACCAGGATTAAGAGACCTTTTCACCACTTTTTAACTCAGCTACCAACTCTGGGTGTGCTAGCTAGTTAACAAACCTCAGCAGAGCAAGGTGGCAGCAACAGCTTTTAGCCCCCTTGGAATCCATTCCTTATACATCACCACCCCACCACATCCACACTGTGACCTTTATGCTTCTGCCCCTGCCATTGCTCAGACCACTGAAGAAACAAAGCCTCTGCAATTTGTCCAGTGGCAATACAGGCTATTGCTCTTCTCTCACTAAGGAGAAGGAGGATTTGGGTGAGCTAATGCACTCGCTCACATCGCAGTGCCGTGCTCGCTCCCAGCTCCGCAAACCCGTAACGAGGCAAGGCAGACACAGGCAGAGCATCACTTTGAAGCTGCCACTGCATCCCTCAGCAGCAGGTTTAGCTGCTGCTAACCCCAAGCAAAACCAACAAACCAGAACTACAGCTTGGAGGATGACCTGGCTCCCTGCAAGCCCAGGGGCAGAGCTAAGGGCCACAAGAAAGACGGCCCCTGAAGGAAAAGAGCAGAAGAGACCGAAGCTCACACTCAGGTCCCATGTTGCAAACACAGGACTGATTTATCACTGTGTTCTCTGAGAAAGACATTGGGCCACAGCAGAAGTCTGCTGTCAAAGGCAACCATAGGCACATTTTCAGAAAGGACCATGACCTGTGTTCCATCCCAAGGTCACAGCAAGGATGGTGTTAGGGCTTGGGGTCCCGGCCTCTCACAGGTTTCAGTAACACGCTCCCAGAAAGTGTTATCAAACAGGTCTTGTCTTTAGGAGCAACTTAAACATCATTGTCTGCAGGCAGCAATTCCTTCAGTTGCCAAGTCCTCGGGAATGGCTCCAGCGCTTAGGCTTTGCTTTGAGTCACTCTTGGATCAAAGAGCAGCAAACTCTGTGTTCAAGCCCTGGCTTGCTTCCAAAGGCTGGGCAATGAAATCACTGAGCTAGAGCATCCTGAGCTTGCTGGTCCAGAGGACTCCACGAGCCCTCTGTCAGAACAAGGCTCCACTGCCTGCAGGCAGGTTTAACTCCTCACGTGCTGGGTGTGCACTGCTCACTGGCAGCTGAGCCCGTGCAGGCTTGGCAGCACTTCCTACAACAGGGAGCAACACTCGGGACACTGAAGTGCTGCTAATGCTCAGGACCGCAACTCTCCCCTGACAGCCTTTTCTTCCTGCTGCAGCCAGGCACAGCTTGCACAGCCCCTCTGCCCACGATACCTAGCGCCCAATGGGCTTCACACACCTCTCCTGATCTCTCTCATCCCCATCCACAATTGTCATCCTAAGCTATTAGCAGCACTTTGCTTGCCTGCAGTGCCTGGGTTCCTTCCAACCCAGCCTTCACTGCAAACAACCACATCTCCAGAGCAGCAAGCCAGGCCTCTCCAGACCAGGAGAGCCACAAAGAGCAGCAGGCAGTCAAACCACTCACCTGGCCTCCTGTCCTGTCCTCTCTGCCACCACTGGATCAGCCAAGCACTTCGTACCTTGATCCCATCTTCTGCTCCCCATCCACTGCAGCCCACAGGATGCAGACCGCCACAGAGCAAGCAATGCATGCCGGCATCTGCTCTTTGTCCCTGCAAGGCTCTCAGTGAGCACAGGGCCCCATACAGACCTCCCATTCATGTCTCGAGCAAGCCATGTGTTTCCTGGCACAGTTCATTACGAACATGCTCATATAAAAGCAGATTTTTGGCATGCCAGGAACTGGGAGCAACACATGGGTCAGCTTTTCCTCCCCTCCTGGTCACAAACACAGAGCCAGCAGGCTCACTTGCGCCAGCTGAAGCCATAGAAGCAAGCAAGGAAAATCGTGAATGCTCAGTAACATGAGCAACCCCCTGCCTCCTGGGCCGGCCCCTGCAGCCACATAAAGCAGCTGCTGGGAGCATGCCTGCTCCACACACAGCCTCTTCCACTGCTTAGCAGATACCGCCGGAACGGCAGCCAAGCCAAACACCCAGAGATATTTGCATCCCCAAATTATTTCCAGCCAGCATGTTCCTCCGTGCAAGAGGTTCCAGTCGAGAAAGCCTCTCAGATGGGTAGAGTTGCAATAAACCACCAGGCCAGATGGAAATGGTTTGATTCAGGCAAGGAGCTCTGAACACAGCGAGCAGCCCAACATCTGGAAAGTCTTTGGGCACTCATCATATAAGGTTTTTAAAACGACATCTTTTCCCATTCCAGTTAAAGTAAAAACAAAAACTATGCACCCAGGAAAGCAATCATGGACACAAAGCAGCATTTCCAAGAAACGCTCCGCTGGAGTGGCTTTTGCTTCATGAGCCAGGAGGAACTGGACCAGCACCTAGGGGCTGCAGGTCATACCGGGGTGGATCAAGATGACTGGGAACTTGGGAAAACACCTATTTGCCCCTATGGTTGTATCACGCAACTGGATCCACCAGCTCTGCTGTGAGAGTGTGGGTCTGCTCAGGTGACCACTGAACCTCTGCCTTTTGTGGCAGTTCACTCCAGATTTGCAAGATGATGCCTGCACACCACCACTGAGCTCGCTCCGGGTGCCCCACAGCACCTCTCTCCACTGCTTTCTGCGTGGAGCACAACCAAGCAAATACTGAGAAGCCAATTCTGCCCTTCAAACCAAGCTTAAGAATGGGAAAATACAAAGTAAAAAAGGAAAATGGAAAAAGCAGCAACCACTTAGCACAATTCCCATCAGCCTCCCAAAAACTGCTCACAGAGGCTGAAAGCTGTGGGGTATCCCTGCCCAGAATCCCATACTTGGGAATGGCCAAGCCCAGTTTCTGAGCAATTATCACAAGAAACCAGAATAAAGCCTCAGGGGTCTGAACACTGTGAACCAATTGCTGGAGCAGAGGCTAAGGCAGCGCTGGCAGGGACGTGCTGGGGTACAGCTGGGCCCTGGGAAGAGCTCACTGCCGCACACACAGCAGGCGCACACAGATCCATCCCAAGGCAGGCAGGTACTGCTCACACATCTGCTGCAGGAGGAAAGGCCATTAGAACTGAGAAAAAGGCTCAGCACGAGGACAGTGAGCCCAGAAAACCAGCTGCAGACTCCTGACAGCTGCCAGCATGTGTCAGGATAGTCAGGCTATCCTGGCACTGACCTCACTCATCTGCCCAGTTCAAACTGGTCTGGGGCTTCCCTGCCTCTGTTCCTCATGCTGCCCCATCCTACTTCCCCTGCCCAGACTCTGTGAACCCCAGTCCCCTCCCCAGCCACACATCCCACAGGCTTGCTTCTTCCAAGACCATCCCAAGCTCAGTTTCCTAACTCTGCCACAGGAGCTCCCTGCCTTCACCTTTATACCAGCAGTCAGCAGAGACCCTGCCTGCCTGTGTGCCCAAAGCCAGGCAGCAGCCAAACCAAAGCAGCAGGGTGTGATGATACCCTCTGCAGGCAGGGACAGGTGGGTGGGGAGTGAGATAAGAACTAGCTGTTACTCCGGCACTGAACAAGAACAGCAAACAGGGGTGCTACTCTGCAGCCACAGAGTGATGGGAGTATTTTGGGAGGTTCCTACTCATTCCCAAGCCAAGCAGGGCTGCTGTCAACCAACACCAACACTGCAGGCTGACCTGATCTGATGGGGCAGACACCACGCTGCACAGTTTGTCCCCAAGGCTGTGGGATTTGCTAGTGGTCTTTATGGAGAATGCGTCTGGGCTGAACTGCGAGCTGAGCTTTGCCCCACAGTTTCTCCCAACATCTCAGCACCTCGTTCAAACAGGAAAAAGCTGAGCAAGAGAGGGAACTCCCCATGGTAGCCAAGCTCCTTGGCTCCCTGAAACTGCTGGGGCTGCTGAACCAGAACAACTGGCCTTGGAGCTGCAGGAGTTGCCCGTCTGCCCTGGGAGCAGGTTGACACGGCTCCGAGCCATGCTCTGCTGCGCCCGTGCTCCCGGCACCCGCTGCAAGAGGGGACATGGGCATCTCTGCAGGACACTGCACCAGGGAAAGGATGCTGTTCTTCTAGGTCACTGTGTGGTCACAGGCCCCGAAGAGAAGCCCAGATCCCCCCTTCTGAGCAGCCAGCCCAGAGAACCAGCCCAAGCCACGAGTGCAGTGCTGCAGTCGTGGAGCTGGGAGAGGAACAGGGCAGAGTTAGCGGCCAGATCACCGCTTCTCCTGCCCAAACACTCAGGGCACAGCTGCGTGCTGGCAGCACCACTTGGCCCCTGGCCTGTGGAAAAGGAAGCTTGCTTTGGCTGAGTAAGTGGGCCCATACCTGCTTGCTGGGCATCACAGGCAGCGGCAGCCATGGAACTCCCAGGAAGGCCAGGACAACGTGTTTGTAGCGGACAGAGACAGAGGAACAAGTGAGACAGAAGGCCTCAAGCCCAGCACAGGAGATGGGAATCCTGCTGGCTCAATGAAACCATCTTTAATGGGGCATCAGCCAAAGGCTCCTGAGCAGACATTGCCAGCCGCACTGCCAAGCCCCAGTGAGAAACACAAATGTTTCAAGGGCGACTCAGCACCACTGACAGGCTTGCTGCACCCACCCATCTTGCCAACCAACTCTCCCAGGCTTGCTCTGAGCCCTTGAGCAATTCCCTGCTTTCCTCATAAACACCTGATGTTTGCTGCTGGCAGGACGACAGTGATCCGAAGGCAAAGCTCTCCGGCCAGCACAGCAGAAGTACTGCACTTCTCTCCCACTAAAGGAAACATGGTAGACAGGTGCCAAGCGGAACCAGGATGAGACACACGCTTTCTGTGCAGTGGCCTTGAGGGACGATGCTCCCCCCACAGTTTAAGCACGGGCCGTGTGAGAATGCAAAGGTCTTTACTAAGCAAAACTTCATCTGGTGGCAGAGCAGAGCCCAGGCGGTGCTGAACAGGCAGGCAGGTCCTGCCAGCTGGGAAGAGCTGGGACAGAGCTGGCCCAGCACTCCTTGCCCCGGGGCGGGAGGCAAGGCCCGGCGGCAGGTCACCTAGGAACTGGCGCCCACAGGGTCTGTGTGGCTCAGAGCTCATCCCGTGGCACCTCCAGGTATCACACCGGTCCTTGCCAATCCGTTTTCACATCCCTGCGCTCAGGCTGAGGGCCAAAGGCTGACGCTGTTCCTGCCACCCCAAGCCCAGCCAAGAGGGATTCCCCCATAACAGCACCGTGTGTGTGTGGATGGAGCTGCTGGCCGGGGCTCCGCGTTTTTCCTGTTCCAGCTGAAACACCGTTCCAGATGACGGGAAAAAACAGAAGAAGCTCCATAAAACTGTCTGGCACTTCCCTTCAGCAAATAGGAGCCCCAGCCAGCGGCTCCAGAGAATGGAAGCTCAGGCTGTAAAGACAAAAGGGCTTGGGGGTGGGGGTGGGAAGAGGCCAGGGCAAGGGAAGCGGTGCAAAGAGGAGCAGCGCGCACACGAGGCCTGCAAGCAAAGCCAGCTGCTTCGGCAGCGCACCATCGAAGACAAAGCTGCTGCTCAGAGCCAGCCCCTCTCCACGCAGCGAGGTCGCCCAGGCTGCTCCGGGCACGGGGCACTCCTGCCAGCAAGCCCTTCTTGCCCTCCCAGGAGCGTTTGTGGGAGAAGGAAGCGTATTTGACACTCAAAGTGCTTGAGTGAGCTGTTTCTCTGCGTGCTGCTACCAAACCCACTGGAAGGAAGAAAACCTCCCCAGAACCACCCAAAGCTGTGCTTCCCTTTGGATATGCCTGGTCTGGACAACTTGCAAATCTTGCCTGCTGGAGGGGCCAAGTGAGAGGGTTACAACCTTACCCAAGTTATGGCTCACCAGCAAACTCCACAAACACCCCGAGAGCAACAGAGCAGGGCCAGCAGCTGTAGGGGCAATGAGGGGACAGAAGTCACAGTCAGAAATTCACATCTACGCTACTGCAAATACCCTCTCCATTTTGATGACAGCTGTATGTTTACACCATCTGCACAGACTTCGAGCCCACCCATAAGCAACTTGCTGGTCCCAAAGAGGACTCCGAGGGCTGGGGACAAAGGGACAGCTGCACTTCTGAGCCTTGCGTGCAGGGAAACAGACAGGGAGCTTATTTATATCCCAAGCTCTGCTCTAGGATAAATATTTTAAATCTCTCTCCAGGTCATGTCAGTATATTTACAGCTAAGTTTCCCTTAGTTATGTGCCTGTAGAGACTCAGATGGATTTGCCATGAAGATCCAGCTGGCCAAGCTCTCCAGACAGCTTACAGCTCACGGGAGAAATGGTTCATCCAGTGCCATGGTCTTGAAAATGACACCCATGCTCTGGCAACTGCTGCAGGCATCCAGTTGTGTACTCCTTCCTGCTGCTGCCTCTGTACAGCCCACCCACAGGCATGCACCCAGCCACTCTGCCTTCCCAGGAACAAGGAGAAGTCATGGAGACTCGGAAATGCCACAATACAGCACTAGATCAGGGGCAATCCTACTGCTGGGCTCCCCACAGAGCACAGCTGCGTTGTGGGTCTCGCCCGAGGTGAGTCTCTGGAGCATCCTGCTTCACCACTTGGTTTACTGAAGGTTTAACCTGCTTGCTCCCCTCCCACAGGAAGGAAAGAAGCTCCCAAGAGAGGCACTCACTTTTCCTAGCAGCCACCAGAGCGCTGCAAACTAAAAATTGCTGCGAAAAGGCACTGAGGAGACATCTGAAATAGGCCTCACTCCATCAGCTGCACTGGTGCCTCTTCTATTTATACGGGCTCTGCTGCCTCTGAAGCTTGAAGAGGATGGACTGGTTGCCCAGGGCTTCCCGCTGGGTTCATGTGATTTCATGCCAACCCTCACGAGTGTTTCAGGAACACTCGTTCGTGAACGCTGCCCACTGTGCACTGCATGTCCATCTTCCCTCTGTGTGGCACTGGCTTCTTCCTGGCTACAAAGCACCATCCACAACTCCCCGTATCTGTCTCCAGCTATGCCCTACAGGTCTGCAGATTTCCCCAAGATCCTCCTCTTTTCATTGCTAGAAAGCTAAAGATCAGCCCCGTTTCACAATCACCATTTACGATTGTGCAGGGAAGCGCTGTTGTCCAGGACCTACCTCCTGGGAGAAACATCGCCAGGGAGGCCAGACCTGCAGTATCACCTCTGAAAGCAGAGAGGGCACAGAAAAGAACAGTTCCTTGTTTATTTTCATTAAAGCCATTTATGAATCTATATTAAAAGCCACAAAAATAGGAAAGCAGATGGAGAAGCTAATATTTCTCCTGCTCATGCAATATTAATTAAGAGGTAGCTTCTCTATGAGACATTGCTACATTATCTCAGCTAAAAATGGAAAAAAGTCACTGAGTGGGAAGAAGATGCAGCAGGGCACTTTCTGGAATATTTTACAAATCGATAACTAGGCGGAATGTTTGCTACAGATAAAGCTAATGCTAAGCCCCAGTGTCAAATTAAAGAAAAGCTCGGCTGTAACAGACTCACTGAGACAGAAATTCATACTAACCAGATCTCCTTGAAAAGCAGAAAAGCTGATTTCCAGTATATCTGGAGAACAAATAGTTCTTACTGGACAGTCACAAAGCCACCAGTGTGAGAGTACCTGGACATCCTAAGCAACAAATGCCAAGGAAGCCCACAAACAGTGGCGACAGACACTCAACAACCAAGTCCTGGAGAGCAAGAAGCTGTGTTGAGATACCTGCAAGTTCCTGGCTGCTCAGTGTGGCCACTCAGCAACCCAGGTATAATGGAATGCTCCATCAAACCCAAGGCAGGCCTTTGTCTGCAGGAATATATCTTCAGCCAGTGAGAGGCAGGGCCAAATCCCAGCAAGGCCACAGAAACCAAACATGATGGTGCAGGATGCCCAGTATGACAGTCTTTGTTATTTTCTTCCCAAAACGTTAACCATTCAGATTAATGCTTTCTGCTTCAGGCCACATGGCTTTGAGACTTTCCTTCGGCTGAGCAGAAGAATCCTTATCCAGAAAGTCTCATGATTTCCATGAACCACCTGAACATCTCAGCAGCCCTGCCCCAGGTCTGCTCTGATTTCTCACCACCTGCTGTGAACCGGAGGCCTGGCTCAAGGAGACAAAGGCAATCTCAAGATGGCAGGAGGAAGCCACAGCCACACCTGGGAAAGCAGCAGTGCCCAGAGGCAGGCACTGGAGAGAAACCAAGCAACAGCAAAGTCTGAGAAGGGGGCGTGTGGCATGCCATGGCAGGTCTAGATACAGAAGAGGAATCAGGAAGAGGTGGAGATAGGAGGCACAGCTGGAAAAGGAACAGCTGCACTTGAGCCAGAAAAAAGCAGCAACAGAGGCAGGACCCGGGCAGGAGGGTCAGCGCTGGTGAGGGCCCAGCAAGTAGCTCCTCCACTTACATATCTGAAGACTGCAAGCACACACACAACATGCAGGGAGAGCTATCACGAGTTAACTCAACAGAGGGGGGAAAAAAAATCAGATGTGTTGCCTTTGTCAGCTCAGCTTTTGCTTGGAATATGGTGGATAAAGAACTGCTCAAACCTAGTTGGAGGAAAGAATGATCACAAAAACATGATCACACTGCTACAGAAGAAGCCTCAGCCCAGGAACTGGCCACTCCCATAGCACCTGCCAGGTGCTCAGAATGTGTGCCAGGCTCACGGTGTTTACAGCAGGCAGTATGCATGGATAGGAACAAAGAACATCAAGTAACTCATGAGAAGCTTTGGTTTTCTTTGGTCCAAGACAATTTGCACAATTCCTTCAACTGCTGAAGGAGACTTTTGGTGTTGGTCCCTCTGCAAAGGCAACTGCATGACTTGACCTCAGCAGCACAAACCCATCTATGCTCCTATGAATGGTTAAGGGGAACTGGATGCACTGCCCTTTGTGGCACCCTACAAGACTGTCTGGCTTTATTCTCTCTGGTCTTGTCTTTGCTGGGAAAGACAAAATCCATCATCTTTTCTCCCATGAAAGCTTCCCAGTGATCCAGGCACTGCCAGTGACTTCAAGAGAGCCAGCGGCATGGAGCAGCTCCGTGCCACAGGAGTGACGGGCTGCCCCAGCAGAGCCAGGACACACACCAAAGCACGCTGCAGTGGAGAGCAATAAAGGCACTTGCAAGCCGCAGCTTGTCCTGCCCTTAACCATTTGGACAGCCACTGTATGGTTGGAATCAAAGGCTTCCTTTGTGCTCCCAAAGAAGCCAATGAGCAACTGCAAGGAGGAGAGCGTTTATAGCTGGTCTTAAGCAATACCGTGCCTATCTTGTGCCAGCATCACTCACAGAAAGTTGCCCAGAGGCACATGAGCCTCCCCTCTGCAGCCAGAATGGGACGTGGCCTCCACATGCTACGGCTCTGGGGACAGACCCGTCCAGCTTTCTTCTGGTGTGACGGAGGACAGAGCCAACCTGCCGGTCTGCCCAAATCTACAGCAGTAGGGTGCAGTCTTGGCTGCTCTTCAGGGTGGCCTGAGCTGCATCAAACTGTAAAATCCTGCTGCTGGGACAAACCTCATTTCACAACAGCATCGCAGGAGAAGAAAAGTTATAAAGCCTGTCATCTCAGAGATACAAACATCTGGCATTAGCACCGAGGTCTGAGTGCACAGAGCTCACGGACACTGCTGTCTCACAGGACAAGTCACCTAGGAACTGAACACAGGTCAACCAGGGGCTGAAATACAAAGAGACTTGTAATCCTCACTCACTCAAACCCCAGCCCCTTTCTGCACCAGGTCCCGGCACAGACAGCAACCCTACATCATCGCTTTCTCCCAGCATGCAACATCTTGTTTTCCGGAGAGGGAAGGTTCATGCCCTGAAATCAAATGTCTTCACGCCACCTTCCAGACAGGAATCTGCTCGTATCAGTTGTCCTCATTCATCATCCTGCACAATACGACCATCAGTCCAAGACATCCCAACCTCACAGAGGTGCAGACCACCTGACGGCGGTGGATTCAATTCATGCACGCTAAGGGGCCCTGTGCACACTCCAGTTCACAGATGCCAAAATCCCTGCCCGCTCCATTCAAGTCAGAGCCTAATTTGACAAGGAGAAGACAGGCCACTGGTATCCCACTGGCAAGCACCATCTCACAGGAGGAATCCTCAGTTAAAACCAGCCATGCCCCTTTCCTGACACACAACCTGAGTGCACCCCCTGTGCAGGCAGACAGGAGTTCATGAGTGCTCCTCGCTGTTCCATCCTGAATTCTGCAGTTGGACCTGGACCGTTTTCATTCTGCTCTCCGGGGCACCTGAACACCTCAGCATTCACCCGTTCACCACCAGCAGAAATGTTTTAATTACAACATGGGCCTTGCCTGGATGGCACTTAAAATTTTTAAGGATTAGAATGCTATTTCAAGAGAAGCCCTTGCAGAACAATTTCAGAAGGCCAAAATCGGAGAATAGAGGATGGATTTTTGAAAGCTGATCAAATAAAAGGAGCAGCCCCAGGCAGTAACAGTCTGCAAAGAATATCAAAATAGCACCCACCCATCAACTTTCCCAAACTGCTAAGACAAGCAAGCTTGGGAAAAGTCAGAGCTGGGCAGGCACACCAAAACTCCTCATCCCAGGCACACAGACCAGGCTTTTAGAAACTTGCAAACCATTCTGAAGTCCCCCTCTTGCCTCTCTCTTTGCTGATCAGACAGCGTGTATTAGTTATCTCTCAAAGCAGAGGTAAGCAGTCTATTCTGTGAACCAGACTCACAGAAAACTTACTTTACTTCCCTGAAAAAGACAAGGCTTAACTTAAGACCAGAAGTACTGTACAGGTCAGCCTTTTAAGCTCAGGAAAAACACTTCTGTATGAAGTTTAAAAAAGAGCTGGCAGGAGCGAGAAACGGAGCTGAAGCAGCAGTCAATGAAAAGCACATGCACTGCAGACCTGGCTGCCAGCACAAATTGATGCTTTGAAACAAAGACCACTTGTGTTTTGGCTTGAAGATCTTCCACAGCTACTCAGCAAGAGCTGCACAGATTAAACGGAGACACAGGTAAACACAGAACAGTGCTTACTGCCAAGTATTTCCCTGGAACAAAGGAATGACCAGAAATGGAGTCCTTGCCTTGACTGGGTGGCATGGGTTCATCCTCACTGTGTTGCAATGTGCCAAAGAAGGCGGAGGCAATAGGAAACGCTGGACAAACCCATTCAACCTCTATTCAAGCAGCACCTGGATCCACAGCCTGGACCTGGAGAGCTGCAGCTGCTTAAAACACTCTATAGCTCCAACCTCAAGAGCCCACAGGAGCTTCACCGCAACCAGCCTTCACCCTTCTCCTTCACCTATTTCCAGAAGAGACCCCAAACAACTGTTCTTCCAGTGCTTCACTCCCTGAGACTACAGACACCTGTGTGCCTCCTGCAAAGCAAGACTCTGGTTCCCAAACCAACCTACATCCTGGTCTAGTTCCCAAACCAACCTACGTCCATATAAAGACACGCCTTGCAAGCCTCTTTTCCTTCCTACTGCCTGCACAGTGATATATTCAGCAGGCACAGGAAGAGTGAAACAGGAGATGGTCTTCTCCACAAAGATGGTCCTTCCTTCAGTCTGGTCCTTTTTTAGGCACACCAGCTGTCCACTCTAAACCAAATGGCAAAAACAACAGTTCCCACTGCAACGCAAAGGTGGATTTGCTGGTCCTGTGTGACTTCAGAGGTGACCTGACACTGCTCCTTCCCGTAACACCCAACAGCAGCCACTGTGATAGGCAAGGAAAAGGAGAGAGCTGACAGCTCATCAACACAACCAGCAGAGCAGATCCTGACAGTATCTTGTAGGATGCAGGAGGTAGAAGTGCAGGACTCTGAACAGGCCACATCCTCCAGAATCAAAAATCCATGTGCTTGCTTCCATATGCTGTGGTTCAACAGTGTTGGCATCGGGAAGCAAGCAAAAAAGTTTCTAAAAGACCCAAGTGCCCCTCACCTTACTAGCAACTCCCTCTGAACAACCTCCCTAAAAACCACAGCCCAACGGTTCTGGACCACTGAAAGCTCACAAGGACATCAGGAAGAAGACATGAACCATGTGCAGATCCTCCAAACCATGACAAAGCTCAGGGAATGGCCACTGTTCTAGGAGCAGCCACATGAAAAGCCTGAAAACCTGCAGCATCCCCACCCCTTCCTTGTCAGCTCTCCCTCAGAGAACAAATCCTTCTGTGTCCAGCAGCACGACTGCTTCTTTCAGGCAAGGCAGCACACAAGGTATGCTACAGGCACAGCACAGCCCTTTAACCCCTCTGTGCAATACAACATCCGCTCTTCCAACACACTAAAAGCATTTACAAGTAGCTCTTGGATGCCACCTCCCAGTATCCTCCAGGCAAGGAGCACGACATGGAATCAGGCCACCCACCTTGGCACCTCTGCGAGGCCGAAACGCACACTGAGCCCAGGAAACAACATGTTACCAACTGTCAAATTATCATTTCTCCATCTCTCTTCCTCCTCTTCTCGAAGACGCAGTTGATTTCTTATAAGGGTAAAAGACACTACAGTTGCCCTTCTCCCACCTCGGACATGCCCAGCCTTCTCCAGCAGGTACCGCCATGCCAAAGGTGGGGCTGCCTCTTTCCCTTACACAGCAAAATCCACTGTGCTGCAGTTCACAGCCTCTGCAAACCCTACCAAACCCAAAGCTAACACCCTGTGAAACTTAAACCTCATCAAGAAGAATGTTCCTGTGCATCTGCCAAGCATCTTGTTAGTCTCACTGCCCTCCAGGCCCCCAAAGAGCTGCCTGTCCCAGCCCATGAGACCAACATTCATGTTAGGAGAATGAGAACTGTTCCTTGGGGTCTGGACAAACAATTGCATGTCCTCCAATCTCAGGGGAATTTCCCTCCAAACACCACGGCAGCAACTGCCTTCACAAAGAGCACGTTTGTACCCAAGTCTGTCCACTTCTAAATAAGCATTTGTTCCAAGTTCCCAAATATCGAAAGCAGTGGAAACACCCACTGCTAATGTGAAATATTTTGCATTCCAGGCCTGAGAGGTTTGCTTGAAAATGTTCAGAGAGGAAAGAGTGTTTATTCACTGGGAAGAGGTGTACTAGGTCCTGCTATTTACTTTAGTCCACGTGTGCTTGCTGGAATACAGCTTTGATCTTTGCAACTTAAATAGCAGATGAATTGAAACGAAGGCAAGAAAAATATTAGTGTAAAGATCCTCTAGTAAATACCCGTAACCAGGCCTCACAGCCTTTAGATCTTTCTGAAGTGCCTTATCACTTACAGCCAAACTGGCCCTTGTGTTCTTGTCCATTGCCCCAAGGCCAGGCTCTTCTCCTCCTACCCTTTCTTACCTTCTTCCCTCCGTTCCCTTTGGGCTCCATGGCCTTTAGACAAAGCACAGCCTGCCTTCCCAGGACACACGTGCCTGTCTGCTTGGACGAAGCACAGACCAGCCTTTGGCCAAACAAGGTGAGACCTAACCATCTGAGCTGTTAGCAGACGTGAGCTGCCATCCACTCAGGGATTCAGCAGACTGGGAGGAAATGCTCCTATCAGCAAGAACATTCATCACCCAGCATGCAACTAAATACAGGTGCTTGCTGGAGTTAAAACATCTGCCCAGCTGCCTTTAGAAGATGGCCTCATTCCTGGTCAATTAAGAGCTCAGAGCACATCTTTAAAGGATCTTTAAACATGACAACCCCCTGATCAGTGCCAGTTCCCAGTGATTCAGGACCCCGCTGTGCAGACAAAGAAGCGCCTATGGCCACAGCTATAAAGCTGCCATGCCTTTGAAGCTCCTGCCACATCGAGGTTCCAGCCTGCCCAGAGCACTGTCTGAACACAGCCAAGATCCAAGGGGGATCAGATCATTGCTGTTTTCAGAAATTTTCTTCTTTAAGACCAGGCTCGCTAGCAAGCACGAGAAAAGCACTGCCATACAGAAACGCAGCTCAACACAGGACACGGAGGCATTTCCAGAACAAAATAGACCTTTTGGGTTTTTTGGTTTTTTTTTTGCTTTAAAGGAAAGTTGACTCAGCAAATATTTCCTCTGCTAGCATTTCAACCACATGTTCCAGCAGAAGTCAGCACACATCTGGCATGCTGCAGTGCCACTGCCAGAAAGATCACAGCTTCGCTGAACAATGGAAGTGGAGGAAGAGGGACCAGGCACCGAGCACTTCTGGAACACATACATAGCAAAGGACCTGTGAGCCATGGATACTCCACGCCTCCCAGGTCTCTCCCCAGTGCTCTTTCCGAACAGCATCCACAGGCAAAGAGAGACAATGCCCTGGAGCCCTGAAAACTTACCACTAGCCCATAAAACCCAGACATCAAACTGCACATTTTGGCTACACCGATGGCGCCTGAGATTTTTTACACTGTCTGTGAGCTGGACAGCTGCATGTTCCCCCCCAGCGCTGTAGGATGCAGTCCTGCTCAGCAAGAGAAACAAGGAGTGTACGTGATTGGAGCAGCACAGGAACTCCAGCAACTGCAGAGTGGTAGGAAAGGCAGCAGACAGCCCTCACAGGCAGGTCTGCACACCCCAGCTGCCAGTGGTGGCCTGCTGGCACGTAAGTGAATGCTGTGGCAGGTCTAAAGGGCCCTATGACTTCAAACCAGAGCCCAAGCTAAGCATGCACTCCCCCCTCCAGAAACAGCCTTCCCAGAAGGCTGCCAAGGCGGACGGCAATCACGGCGCTAATCAGCTAAGTAAGTGCTGCTTTTCGTGCTTATCAGCTGTAAATTGGACAATACTTGCCGCCTGGCAGCAGGGCTCAGCCACGGCTCCAGATATCGACAGGCAGCAGCACTATAGATATCTTTCCCTCGGAGGCAGTATTCTACCCAGGTGCTAAACTAAGATTGCTCTTGATATTACAGCAGAAACTGCAAAGCAAACTCTACAGCTGTGCAGGGTGAGGCAGAAGGGACTGCAAACAGCTACTGGAAAAATGCAGGACCCTCCCTCTCTGCAAGGTTACTAAGTGAAGAAACGAGGTGATGTGACACGGGGCAGCCGTGGGACCCTTCAAAGCCAGGCTGGAAGACAGCCCACAGCCCCTGTGGCTCTCATGCACAGCCAAGACCTTGGGCTCCTCAGATAAGGAAAATGGTGCTAGGACGTCAGTGGGGAGAAACATCACGCAGCAGACCGAGGGAAGGAGAGTTTGGGCCTTGCAGTCGGACACTGTGAAAAGCAGCAGCCAGGAAAATCAAGGGGCTGCAGAGCTCGGGACGGGCAGGGAGGGTGGCACGGGGGGCGGGGCAGAGGGCTCATCCAGATGCGCTCTGCAAGGGACAAAACCCCCTCAGCGGCCGGGAGGTCACTCTCCGCGGGTGGGAACTCCCGTGTGCCCGCTGTATTCTCTCCGGGTTCTGATCTGACCAGAATTCACAGGAAAACCACCCGCTGCTCCGCGCAGCCTTCCCGGTGTCAACCCTGCCCCCGGGGCCGGAGGGGCGCGGGTCGGAGCCAAGCCCCGCTAAAGGGGTCTCCGGGCAGCGCGCTGCTCCGGGGGCGCCTGTTCGCCGTCTCCCAGACGGCAAATGTCTGGCGTATTTGCATCCCTGTAGATTTCGGCACGACGCTCCCCCTTCGGAGCGGGCGGGCGGGCAGGGCGAGCCGGCGCACGCCGGGGAAGGAGAGCCGGGCGAGGCGCCCCGGCGGCTCCCGCAGCACAGCGGGGCTGCGCGGGGCGGGGGCGCGGCCGCCCCC
>VXAZ01006018.1:68082-98833 GCA_013399875.1 Gymnorhina tibicen
ACCCCCCCCCCCCCCCCCCATCCCCACCATCAGAGCTCTGTAGCTGCAGTGGTTTGAGCTGGGTTTATTTATTGTTGGCACTGCCAGCTTCCCCCGGGACAGCATGACAGTATTCATGGATGTGAAACTCACTGATCAGTGCACAACACACGGTGCCGCTGCTGCAGCTCTCTGGACCTGCCCCTCTCAGCTCACAGCAGGTCTGCAAAACAGCACCCACAACAGATGGACAAAGGCTGCCAGCGCCCCAGTCCTGGCTGAGGAATGGTGAGTGACAGACAGGGAGGCACCCAACAGTCCAAAGAGAACCACCCCAGCAGGAAACATTCAGGATTCACACCTGAATTCAAGCCCTTTTCCCCTTTGAACCCAACTGTCTCTGTCACAGCATTTCAGTGGCTCTGTTCAGGACAGGCAGCCATTCTCACAGGAAGCAGGCCAGAGGCCACACCGAGCCCCACATCTTGTACACAAGTCATTTGCCTTCTAGACACCATCACCTTGTGATGCTGTCCACCACTAGACCCACCAGCCTCCCTGGCACGGCTCTGCCAGCCCAGTGCAGGTCAGGCTAGCGTATTGCACAAGCCCACACAGTTACTGCCTTACTGAGCCCCCACCACCTGCTTCCCATCAAGAGCTTGCTCTAGAGGTTGTCCTTAGTGCCAGCTCCAGCCTCAGCTGTGGGGCCAGGTGAAGTGCAGACCAGGCAGGATTTCCCTTGGCAGGACCCTTGCAGAGCAGGCTGGAAACCCACCCTGCAGTCTCTTGGTCTCTCAATTGCGTGGGTGAATAGCAGGTCAGGATGTGCTCTGTCTCCTTTGGGTCAGAACTGCCATCTACACCGGGTCCAGTCGCGCGCTGGCTTGCGGTGACGGAGGGGACTCACTCTGCCCGGCAGATGAACCAGATCTCATTGCGGCGCTGAGGGATGCTGGGATTTTCATAAGAAGCCACGATGTAGGTTTCCCGCAGCACCGTGTCTGTGGAGCCCAACAGCTCCCAGAAGAGACTGATCTCCCGCAGAATTGTCTCCTCAGTGGTCATCCCATAGAAAACCCTGCAGCAAAGGGAGCAGCATAAGCAACAGATCCAGCACATTCCCACAGCCAGAGCTCCCAACCCTCTGCCCAAGGAACCACTGCAGCCATGAAGGGAGTTTGTACATCTCTGCTGAGCTGAGAAAACACCTCTGGTGCTGGGGTCACCTGGTTATAACCCGGAGCGGTGCTCTCTCAGTGATGTGGATTTCGGGGTCCATGGGAACAGGGGGGTTTTGCTGAAACTCTCCTGGGAGATAATAGGCAGTTAGGACCTCACGCTCCAGCTTGGTCCCCTCCTTGGTCAGGTGGATTTCGTTGAGCACTGGGACTGTCATGCCCAGATGGCAACCTGGAAAGAGGTAGGCAGGCAGTGAGACAGGTGTGTTAGCAGCAGCAGCAGCAGCAGCCCTCCTCCCCACTCCAGATGGACAGTGGCAAAGCCCTCCCTCTGTGCAGCCTGCCAGCCCCTCCAGCCCCTGCCTGCACACACCTACAGAGTTCTCCTTGCAGATGTAGCGCATGAGCTTCATGAAGCTCATGGAGATGCTCTGCTCATACATGGGCTCCCCCATGGTGACACAGGCCCACTTCCCAGCTGGGTACCGCCGCTCCTCGTAGGCCGCTTCCTCGCACTGGAACAGGCCACAGACAAGCCAAGTCAGAGTCAAGCACACTGACAACACTGCAGCAGCTGGGTGGGAAACCAACACCGACAGGCAAGAAGCGGGGAGACACGAGCCTGCCGAAAGGAGAGCCCCTGCTAGGCAGTGGTTGGCAGAGGAGGACAAGGAAGGTGAGGGGAGCTGGCATCACACGCACCTCAGACAAGGATACTTATGAGCACTGGGCAAAAGTCAGCAGAAGTCAGCAAAAGGAAAGGCACAGACAAGGGACAGGGTGCAAGAGGGTCTGGAGGCTCCTGGCATGCACAAGGAATGCAGCACATCCTCAGCAAGGGGCACAGGACTTTCAGTTCCTCTTCGGTCTCTGTCCAGCCTACTCACAAGGATGTTCCTGATTCCACGCACCCAAAGGCCTCCAGTAAGGTTGACGTTCTCAGGTGCAGTGCCTTTTCCTTGGAACACTGCGTGCACAGAGGATAACAGAAACATTCCTGCCCAGGGAAAATCTGGCAGAAGAGCTCTAGCACCCAGAAGAGTTGTGAAGACTGGAATAAAACTCCTCAGATCCTTCTCCCAAACCAAGAAGTGACAGGAGGAAGAAGAGACACTAACCCATCTGTGGCATTTTGTGGGATGGGTCAAAATCACTATTTCCAACACAGAATGTCCAGTATTCTGCACAAACCTGACACAGAAGGGGGCCAAGGGGAGTGGGGAAATTGCATCTGGATATGTTCATAGGTCAGCTCACGGCATGTTTGTGACCATAGGTAACATAAGGGCTGGGAAGTTGTAACCAGCACCTATTCCCTGCTCTCAGCTCGTTCTTCAGCCAGATCAAAGTGGTCATGAGACAACCTTGTTCCACGGAGCTCAAGGCATCTTCCCAAACTTCTTGCTTCCACAGCTGTGCTGCCAGTGACAGAGACAGGAAGCTGCAACACTGAAGACTCAACTGAAGACTCAACACTGAAGACTCAACACTGGGTGCGGCCTCCCTGTGCCTCCACCCAAATCAGGTGTCTACCCTAAAAGCCAAACCAAAGGCAGAAGGAAGGCACCAGGCCCGCTTGTGTGCATCAGTGGGATGCCACTAAGAAGTGCCCCAAAACGCTGTGGGCATTCACCCTCTAGCTGGGGCCATGCCTGCCATTGTCCCACCAAGCAAAGCAGAGCAGAGCAAGAGTATTTTCCAAGCAAGGAAACCACCAATCCCTCTACTCTATTTGCAACTCTCATCTGCCATACCACCTGCAATAAACCAATCAGCCCAGGATGTCACAGTGTCTGGTTGTGCCACAGCCTGATCCTTATACTAAGCACCACCACTCTGGACGACACTTGGCCAAGAGAAATATGGAAGATGCTTCACAGAGACGCAGTAGCAACAGATCCCTGCAATGTGAGCTGGGGAACTGAGCCCTGACTGAGCTGGGGGCTGAGTGCTGACAGAGCACAGTGCTGTAGGTGGCATAATAATTCACTTGTCTCCAAGAGGATGAGGGCGTGTAGCACTGATAGCTCAGGAGAAGCAACCAAACACTAGTGATCTGCCTGAGCCTGGCAAACATGTCCCTAAGAGCCACAGCTCCAAAGTTCCCTCAGCACTGATGTCAGGCAGTGGCTCTTCTGACTCAGCCTCACACTCCAAGAATCCTCCTCAGGCACAGATGGGATGCCAACGACAACAAAAGCTCTTCAGTTCACACAAAGTCTTGGGGCCCCATTCCTGCCTGGGACTGACACAGGCGGAGAAAAGGCCAGATTAAGTCCCTGGGACCCAGAAGGAGGAAAGAGGGAGTGTGGTGAAGCCCCAGTTCAGAGCTGCACAACCCACATGCTCAGACATGTTTTACAGCGAGTGCTGGACCTCAGCCCAGAAGAAATTGGTTAACCACTTCTCATATAGAGGACAGTTGACAGATGTCTTCTTGGTAGAAAGCCCAACTAGGCCTGCAGAGACACAAGAACCAGTCTGACAAGCAGTTATTTCTCAAAGCACAGAAGCACCCTTATGTGCAAGAGAAGAGAGTAAGTGTGCAACTTAGCCAGCACAAAGAGAAGATATTCAGGCAGAAGATACCATGTTTAGATTGGCGGTTGTGGCAAATAACAACACATGTTCGCATCTGACAGCCAGGGTCACGGGCCCTGTGCTCCCCACAGACACATCTTTATCTTGTGCCAGCTGAAATCTCCAGCTCAACCAGCCAACATAACCAGCACAAACACAACGCCAGCAGGACTTGGGAGACTCGGAGCTATGCAACAAGGTGTTCGGAGAACGGCAGGGAGCAGGTTCTGAACTGAAAGTTCACTTTCTTAGGTGCGCCCACCAGAGCATGAGAATAGGCTGGTAAAGAAGGCAGCTGGTAGTGAGAAGACCAGAGAAAGCAGCACGACTTGTCCAATTTTAAAATAAAGCCCGGGAAGCTGAGCATTGCCATTACTCTACACAGGAAGAGGTGCAGGCGCGGCAGACTACTGCACCGATCCAGAGGTGCCATCCCGGCTGCGGTGCTGCAGGAACCGCGGCGAGGCTGGCGTGCGCACGCCGACACGAGGCACCTTCCCTGCCAGGGAGAGGCTCTTCCTACTCCCCGGGCCGGCGGCAGCACCCGAGGCAGTCTCGCCACGGGCGGGCAGCGGGCGAGAAGCCGGGTGTGCGAAGAGGGTCAGGCCTCACCTTCCCGTGCTGCGAGAGGGAGACGTACGGCACGGGCTCGCGAGCCTGGCTGTGCCGGGCCATCTGGGCGATCGGGCCTGCCATGTCTGCAAGGCAAAGCACACGAGAGACGAGGCTCGCCCCGGCCGCAGCGCAGGAGTCCAGGTCGGTGCCGTCAGCCCCGGCAGGCCCGGCGCTCACCTCGGGGCAGGCTCACTCGGTGCGTGCTGGCCACGGCCTCCCAGTGGGCGAACAGCCGTCCCTGCTCCTCCTGGTCGTTCTCGCTGTCGCTGCCGTCCCCGTCGGCGGGCTCCTCGCCCAGCCGCTCCAGGTCCTCCAGCGTGATCCGCGCCATCGCGTCCGCCGAGAACGAGACGGGGACCGCCCCGGGGCGGCACAGCACGGCCCAGCACAGCGGAGAGCGCCCCCTGGGGCCCTGGCAGACCGCGAGGAGCGTGTCGCCACTGTCCTCCCGGCAGGCGGCGCCCTCCCCCGCCCGCCCCCTGCCCCATTCCCCTCAGGCCGAGCCGCGGTCGCTTCTAGGGTCGGTTTTATTTAATAAAATAAAGTACAGCGATCATCCGGCGGGGGACCGGCATCCCGGGGGCATGGGGCACTCCCGCCGCTGCCCCGGCCCGGGGACAGCCCCCCTCCCCGGGCTTGGCGATTCTACCTGGCGAGCGTGTGTGACCGGTACCGAGCATGCGGCCACCAGAGCTGCGGGCCCCGGTGAGCAGCAGAGGAGCATGCGGGCGGGCTGTGGTGCCCGAACTAGCTAGGGACCCCCGGGGGAGGCCGGGCTGGGCAGGCAGACGGTGGCACGAGAACCGGTGATGGGGAGAACAGAGTAGGTGGTGTGGGGAGGTGCCGGGCGCTGCCCCGTGCAGCGCGAAGCCAGGGTGCCCAGCAGCAGAGCCGCCAGCTCAGTTGGAGGAGAGCAGGGAGCTGTGGGAGGACAGGTCCATGCTGCTGGCGCTCAGGCCTCTGCTCTCTGCGCGGAGGCCTTGGGTGCCCTGGAAAAAATACAATGCCCATGAGGTACCTGCACTCGACCCCCATAGCCCAAAGCTGCTACCCCAACTCCTGCACCCCTTGCCTTGCAAGCCAGGACAGCCCTGGTGCTGCTGTTACACTGCAGCTGCTGCCTTTGCTCCCAATCTGTGCGAGCTTTGCGGGGAGGGAGCTCTGACCTCAGACGAGGGGCTACAAGCTCAAGGGTTCTCAGTCAGCACTGTACCTGGGGCCCACTATTATGCCCCTCACCCCCTGCCCCACTGGCCACACAGCCCCCAGCCTCACATGCATTCCTGTACCAGCCCCACCACTCACACTGTACTTACCTCAAATGAAGCATCGCTAGACTTGTGCAGGTAATTTAAGGACGCAGCTCGTTTCATGCTACAAGAAAGCAGAGGAGAACAGATGTGATCGTGCTGTGAGTGGTCACACCCAGACACGCAAGGTGGCAGGGCCCCCACCCGCCCTGTATGCAGCCTGACCCTCGCACGTACTTGGTGTTCCTGGGCTCCAGGGGACCATTGCCCTGCAGTTTCTTGACCAACATCTCACTGCTCCTCCGTATCACATCCCGGATTTTTCCCAGGGAGCTGCTGCGCTGGAGAGTGCCACTGCCATCCTGGACACAGAGACACAAGCCAAGGTGATGGCTGAGTGGCGCTGATCGGGCTCTGGCATGCTGCTGATGAGTGGCTGGAACTGGCTCCAAACAGCCTCTTGCCCACTTGCACTGAGGATTTAGCCCTGGCCCAAAGCAGGCTTACTGCTCACTACATGGCTTTCCCTCACCTGGTTCTCCACAGGACACGATGACCATGGAGTCAGGGACCCCTGTTGCTACTGTCTGGCTCATCCAAACTGATACTCCCTCCTGCCCAGCGCAAGCTCAACACCCAGGCAGGCTGCTGACTTGCCCCAGGCCGCCAGCACAAATGGCACTGGCACCCGCACAGTCCTGCTCGAACATGACACAGCTCCATCACCTACAACAGCTCAGGCAGCAACTACTGAGGAGGTCCCAGTGGCCAGGGAGGCAACAAGCCCCGATGGGAGTCCCAAGGTTACGGATACTTTCGTCAGGCCAGGACATGCTGCCGGGATTTTCATTTCAAGGACTCTCTCCTCATTTGCTGCTGGCTGGAGACCATCTTCATCCTCCCCTTCCCCTTGCCCTTCTTCACCACACCATCACTATTCCTCCTCTGTCCAGCACTCATACCGATACACACCCTGGTCCTGCAGGCTCACTCACATCACACACCACCATTTCACACTGCACACACGGCCTTGTCCCACCCCCAAGACAATTAGCTTTGAACCTTTGGAGTAACTCAGGCGGCTCCATTGGGGATGCATTCATTTGGCTGAACCAGCACTGTGTTGCCAAGAAGGCACCACTACTCCTAGGCCCCCCAACTTTAGCTGCATGCAGCCCTACTAGCTGCCCCAGGGGTGGCACTTTGCAGGGGTTTTTTTTGTGTCTGCTTGTTTTTTCTGAAGACCAAAACCACCCTGAAATCTTGTTCCCCAGCCTGTGTCCTCCCGCATGCCTCCAAAAGTCCCCAGTACTCAGCGAGGCATGCTCAGCCCTTGACAGGCTCTAGCCCACCTCCTGCACTTAGCCCCACATGCATGCAAGGCACAGGTTGCCAGCATGACACCACACCATGCCACCGTGTCATCGTGGCACCAAGCTCTTCCCCTGTGGCCTGGCCTGCTCGTTACATAAGGTTGTGACACTGCTGCTGATGTGGAATTACTTTTGCTCTGATGGCCTGGTAACAGCAGTCTTCCCTGCTCCTGCTTCAAATGGCCCTTGGAACACTGGGGCAGAAGAAACCAAAGTAAAGAGATCTTCCCTTAGTCCTTAGGAAGATGGGAGGGATCCCCTTTGAAGCACTCCAATGACCAAAATGCCTTGTGGCTCAGGCTAGCAGCAGCAATTACCTCAGCACTGTCCAAGCAGCTCTTCAGGTGAGCAGGGTCTCTGCCTTAGGCCAGTCACCCCCTTGTGCTGACCACTACAGATTGTGGCCCTGGGGAAGGCTTTTCCAGTGGTCCTCTGCTCTGATTACCCAAAGTTGATCCAAACCTAGACTGTTCTCTAACAGCTGACCAGGACTTTTCCTACCAGCAAACCTTTTTCCTGGTATTCATCTCATCCCTTCTTGGATAAAACAAGTGCATTGAACCTCTTCACTTTCTCATTGGGATGAGAGTTTTCCAAGTTGAGAGCCATGTGTTGCTGCTGCAAAGGGACCCACTCACCAGAAATGCAGAGAGCACCCAAAGCAGCAAAGTAAACAATTCAATTCCTGCACGAGGCAGCCCAGGCAGGTTTTGGATGAGCTGAACATCAGTGTGTAGCATTAGCAAAGATGGGGAGGTGTCTTTTGCCTCCCCACCAAGTCACCGCTCTTCCTGCAGGGTACCGCTATGCCAGGCACTGTTGCTTTTCCCAGGGCACACAAGCCAGGGGTGGAAGGGTGGAAGAGGGAACACAGCTGGGACAGGGGAGCAGGACCGTGGTACAAGGGCAGCAGGATCAGGCCAGGAAGTATGCTCTTGTATCAGGGCTGGAGGATGGAGCCACATTTTCCCAGCTGCAGTGATGCAGACTGACTGCAGACCAACACCAGAACCAAATGCTGCTGCATGCTGGGTTAAAAATAGCCTCTCTTCTCCCCCCACTCCCTTTTCTGACGGGTTATTTTTAACCCAGAACATTTATGGGTTTGGTTTGCCGCAGAGCCCCCACCCCATTGCACCCACCAGGATGAGAGCATTCAAAAAAAAAAAGAAAAAAAAGCAGCTCCACCACTGAGCTCCTCTCCACTGCATGCTCCCACCCTGCCTAATGCATGGAGGCAGAGGACTTGGACAGGATTTGGCAGCGTGTGGAGCTCAGCACTGAGGGACACAATGGAGTATTTCTTTGGCTAAACAGAAATGCCTGTTGGGGAAGGTCCAAGCTCAGATGCCCCAGGGCAGCCCTGCCACACATGGTTACAGAGCTGAGGTTAGCAGCAACTCCAGCTTGGAGGACAGGGAAAAGCACAGTGGAGTTGGGTCCTTCAGATCCAATGCTCAGCGTGGGAGGGGTGCCCTGGGGGCAGCACCTGCCCCTGTACACACACAGACAGACACCAAGCACCCCACACCTGCTCCAGCAGCATTTGCACCCACCACCCCAGGGCTGACCGACGCTGGCCTACAGAGCATGGAAAGAAGCACAGGGCAGCGATTTGGGTCAGTCTACCTTTAATTAGAGGTATGGTTGTTACAGCACCAGGTCCAGGACATGGCAAAGCACAGGGGCAGGTGGCCCTGAGGTCCAAACACACCCTGCACTGGGAACTCACCACTCTCCAGAAGCATGGAGCAGCACTGGGACAGAGAGGCAGGGAAGGTACAGCCCTGGAGCACTCAGCCCTGGGCTCCACACCCCATGGTCCTTTCAGTAAGCACAAGCTCCCAGGGGAGCAGCATGCATGTACCCCAAGGCCTCTGCCCCACCACAGGAAAGCCAGGCCCAGACAGACATAAGCACATTTAGTATCACAACCTGCCAGATGACTAGCATGACAGAAAGAATCTAGCTAAATAAATAAGGAGAAGTCCTGTGCTGGCCCCTGGGCTCTATCCTGCTGCCTGCAGCCTCCCCAGCTTTCTTCCCAGATAGGAGGACTGGGAGGTTCACTTCCTACAGGAGGTGGGATGAGGGCATACACCCAAGGATGTGAGACCCAAGACAGTGGAGTCTGGCCCTGGGACACATTCCATATCCCAATAATGACTAACAGCACCAGACCCTGTGAAGGCCTGAAGCCATCAGACGCGCTGAGCCACCTCCACACCCCCTCAGGGTCAGCACTGTGATCCTGTCAGTAACAGGGTTGCAGATTTCCCACCTACTTGGCTAGGGACAGCCAAACTGCAGTCAGTCCCAGAGACCTGTGAGCAATCCAGCCCCTTCCCTGCGGCAACCTCCCTCCAGCCATCCCATCTACTCCCACACGCTCAGAGCACCTCCAGCCCTAGCTCTTTGCTTCCTCACATCCATCTTTGCACCTTCTTTTTCTCCTAACCACTGTGCTCCAATCCAGGCCATTCCCCATCTCAGCCACTTCTAATGGTCTGGGGTCTGGCCCTTGCAAAAAATTTCTCCTTTCCTCCTACCCCTCCTCTGCTTTCAAGGAACAGCAAACAACTTCACCCCCACTTCTCCCACCAGCCACACCTAAGAACCCTGTAGCAACGGGGGGCTGATTCACCCCTTAATGCCAGATGAGGAACCTGGCTATAGCATCCAGTCAGGAGGTTGCAGCCAAACATGCGTGTGCTGGCCAGTCCCTGTTCCCGTACATAATCCTCGGCTGTTGGCCCTCACCTTGTCTTGGATGTACAGTAGCTCTATGGGCTGCTCTACACTCCTGTGCCCCTGCAGAGAGACCCACACGCTGCTCCTAGGTTGCAGAGCTCAGCAGGGAGGAGGGCAGCAAGATAGGGACTGCCCTGTGCTACAGGGAGAGCCCATCTCACTGGGGACCAGCACAGGTTTGCTACAAGGCACTAATATCAGCTAAGCCTACAGGGAAGAAAGCAACTGGGCACATGACAGCCCTGCCTAGGCCAGGCCTCACTGTCCCATAACAGCCCTCCATCTTCGTGCCTCTGCAGAGATGGAAGGAACAAGCTAGGAGGCCTGAGGATGTCTAGTGACAATGGAGTCGGCAAGCCTGGAGTGAAGACAATCCCCCGCAGGCCTGGGCCCCAGGGATGTGCAAGGGCAGGTGAGGAGTGGGGGCATGCAAGGGGACGGTGGCCCATCACCCTGGCCTGGGGGAGCTGGCAGCTCCTCGCAGATTCTTCCTGCTCTTGCTGGCCACGGGACTGGAGCTGGGCCATGTGGCCAGGCACTCCTCTGCAGGCGTCGCGGTGCCCTCGCGCGCCAGGAGGGTTGGGGGACTGGCGTGGAGTTCTCGCCGAGGAAGGAGGGATGGTGTGGAGGAAAAGTCGGAAGATACAACACAAACATCCAGGTGACTGCGGTGGAGGGGAAAGAGGGAGTCTCGGGAGGCATTTAAGCCTAGTGCACAGAGAGGAGAAAGACACAATTTACAAGGCTGTGAGGTTGTAGGTCACCTAGGGAGCAGGTGGGACAAGGCCCAGGCTGCATGCAGAGACCACAGGCCACATCTGGGCAGGGAGAGAGTCCTATGAGGCTGAAACTGCGGCCTCACTTCTTTGCTAGTGGGCTTAGTGGGCTGGCAGGAACAGCTTAGCTCAGGGAGGAACAGCCTGGGTCTCCTGCTCTGAGGGCTCCCTGCTCCTGGGCCTTGGGTACCTGCCAAGGCCTCTGCACCACAGAGCTGGTGCCATCCTCCTGTTCTCACATCCCAGCAAGCAGCTGGTCCAGGCCTGCGGTGCTTCCAGCTGCTTCCTATGGGCACAGGGCACCCTGGGGGCTCCCACAGCCCTGCCTGCAGCAGAGGCTACTTTAAGGCAGCACATCTGAGGTCTCTGGACCAACACAGAAAACAACAGGCTGTGACAGACAGGAGCAGCGGGAGCTGCCTCAGCCTTCTTTTGTGGGGAACTTCAGTACAGTGCAGGGCTGCTGCCTCAGAAGAGAAGACTGGATATGTGTGCAACAGGCTGGAAAAGGAATTGTGCGGCAGCAGCTGTGTTCCCCAGGGTGCTGGGCTAGCCCTCAAATCCTCTATTTACAGCTGTCTGGGGCAGGGAAGCTCTGCTAAGACCCCTGGGGAAGGGTCATATGAGCAGGGACTACTCCCCTTGTCTGGGACTGGCTGTGGGAGAGGGTGGCACTGCCTACTTGCCTTAGGATGATCAGCTCAGAGACTGTCAGGAAGGTCTCCCAGACCATCACCAGTGCAAAGAGATCACCCAACACCAAGCACAGTCAGGAGGAGCTGCAGAGAGACACCAGCCAGCATAGGGACCAGGTGATTCTAATCCAAACCTGCAGCCCTCCCTCTGTGCTTGTCTAGCCCCCTTACTAATGGTGAGTGCAGGGGCCTACAGTTGGTGCCTTGCCAGAGCTAAGACCCTCTTTGGTCCTGATGCCAAGACCTGAGGCAAAGGCCAGCCTTGCATCCGGCAAAGCTGCTGGGTCCACTTGAAGGTCTGCTCTCCAGATCCCCTTCAGCCACCTCCTGTGTACAATCCACAATCAAGAGAGCCAGCAGGCTTCAGGCTTTGGGTGTTGAAGGGCTGTCATGGCAACAGGGAAGAAAAAAGAGGAAGGGAGGGAGCTCATGCAGGTGGGGATAGAGCAGAGCCAGGTGGGGAAGGGTTAGTGACGGCAAATGTGAGGGGGCAGCGAAGGACTTTGTGCTCAGTGTCTCGCCTGTGCCAGGCTGCAACAACCCCAGCTACTCTGTGCTCTCAGTCAGAGTTTGCAGAAGGAATGTAGCATTAACAGCTCTAGCAGCCCTTGAGCCAAGCACCCACCAGCACCATGCTCACTTGTTGCCTCTTCCTCATCCTCCTGCTTGCAGGAGACAAAAGGCACCTGTTTCAGACCTGGATCATCACCTTTCTCTAAACTCAGAGCTAGTGACCAAAGTCACCCTCAGCCTCAGAGCAAGCCTAGACAGGTTCGGCTTGCCCTGTCTGTGCCTCAGCTAACACCAGTCTCCTGCCTTCACTGGTCAGCCCAGCTTGCCATCCTGCAAAGACCTGCCTTTTATCACCTCTGCTTAGCCAGAGCGTGCCGAGGGCACGAGACCAGGAGAGGGGGACAGCAAAGATGCTGACTACAGACTATTCCTGTGCCCTGCAGTCAGTCAGTCACAGACACACCAGGCATATCACACACACACAACCCTCCCCAGGCTCAGCATCGTCAGTGGCACAGTGCAGGACAGACAGCCAAATGGCTCTCACAGGCTGGGTGAGACCGAGATGGGGCTGATGCTCTCAGCCAGAGCCTCCAGAGGGGAGCAGCAGGGAGAGATGTTAATAAGGTTACAAGCCTAAGATTAAGGGCAGACCAGGACCAGCTCATGCTGTGCACTGCCAGGGCCTGGCAGCTCCCTGGAAGCAGGAGCCCTCAGCTGGGAGTATCTGTTCTGTACACCAGAAGCCAGACCCAGACACGCACCTTTGCGGGCTGGCTGACTCATGCCAAGAAAGGGGAAGGAGATGTGCAGGGAATGAATGGAGGCAGACAAGGATGCCACGACAGGCCACGCGGGGACAGCCCTCAGCCAGGCTGTCCCTTCCCTCTGGCAGCTGGCTGAGGCCATTCTTGATGGTGTCTTGTACTTACCCCGCTCCATTCCACGCCCATACTCACTTCCTCGCTACCGTCTGTGGCATTCTCGTACTTGACGCTGCCTCCCAGGCTCCGACGTCTCTCTGTGCCATCCCCCTCCTTCAGGATCTCCACCACCTTCGTCTGGTTGATCGGGTCAATGCCCTGCAAGTAGGAAAGGATAAGGAAGAACCATGTTTTTCTGTGTTCCTTCCCTCTAGAGATCCACTGGACCATCACTGTGCTTGGTTCCTGTTCCCTCTCTTGGCCACTGCCCCATCACAGCCAAAACTGCCCAGCACAACCAGGATGGAGCCAAATGCCATCCTGCACTTAGCAGTCTCTGTCTGAACTCCCAGCTCAATGAGTCCCCACAAGGCCATAACCAACTCTGTGGAACAAGGGCCTGCTACCCCAAAGATGACAGCTTTTTTCCACCACATTTTGAAGTGTGAAGGGTTCGGCTGTCCTTCAGTCTTTGTGCTAGGTGCTTACAGCTCCTGCTTTATTATTTGAGGATTGAGAGGAGTTTAAGGTGAGAGATACTCTAAGAAATTCTAGGTTTGCCTCTGGACAAAAAAGTTAGTGTGACGAAAACATCCCAGTAAATGTAGGTCTCACCAGCAGCTGACAAAGCCTTAACGCAGGTGCAGTATTTCTGCACTCAGTGAGCCATGCCTTCCCCACACATCCACACACAGACACCTGCTCCATCCATGCACACATGCACACGTGTGCACCTCTGCACAAATGCAACCCCAAACACCAAGGCCCTCCGGCGTCATGGGAATGTAAACCATCAGAGGGGCCCAGGAGAGTCCCTCACCACACCCCAAACAAAGGCAGTGCCATAACCTGCCACCCAAGCCCTGCAATGCCCCCCACACCAGGGAAGGTCCGGGGTCACCTGTCGCCGGGAACGAACTGCGCACTCCTCCAAGGTCTCGGCTGCCTCCAGCTTGCCCTGGCGCCGGTACAGCGCACCCAGGTTCCTCAGAGTAGTGTTCACAGTTGGGCTGCAGTAACAGAGGGAAGGTGAACGGGAGCCCTGGGGTCACCCCTCCGGAGTCCACAGCTGCCCACAAACCAGCTCTTACCTGCTAACCTTACAGGCCTTGTACCAGCCACCATACTCAGCATAGGGAGCGCTGTCTCTGTGCTTGCTCTACAGGGTGAGGAGACATGAGAGCTGTTAGTCCCACACCTACTGCCCTTCTCGGGCCTGTGCTCTCCCACTGGATGCCAGGGTCAGACCCCAGGCTGCACCCCTGCACCGGCCCAACCTTCGGAAACACAATACGCAAATGCAGTAACGAAGCCCAGCAGGTTCCTGGTAGGCAACAGATTTGGGCCACAAGCAAAAGTGATGTCCTAGTTCCAGGAAGGAGCATAATCCCACCTCCTTACCCCCTTCCACAGTATCAAAGGCAGCAGGGACAACACAGCCCATTCTCATGGCATAATGGAGGGCATGACACCCCAACCAATATGCAAAAGGGAGACAAAACTCCACAGGCATGCCAGTCACCATGGGCACTAACTCCCTCAGCCAGGACTAGCAAAGGAAATCAGCCAGCCACATCCCAGCCTTTGGCCTACAAGGTCAGGCTTGCCCCACAGCAGCTCAGCCCAGTTAGCTGTACCCTCCCCACGCCCAGCCTTTGCACCCCAAAGTTGGCTGCCTGGCCCTGTCCCAGCCCAGCTGCAAACAGGTTGCTGGCCAGAGCAACAGCACAGGGGGCAGAGCTTGATGCTCAAGGAGGAAGATCTGGACAACCCACACTGCAGGGCAGTAGCTGCTAGCCCTGGGTCCATGGGACTGTGGCACCAAGCAGGTGCAGGGAGCTACTGCTCCACAGCACAAGTTCCCCTCTAGCCCAGAAGAAACTGTCTCCATGGGGACCATTTTTCTTACTCAGTCCCACAGCACTTCTCAGCTCTTTATCCCACATGCCAGAGTCCCCCCGTGCCATAGGCACATGTGGTTTTCTCCAGACCAGAGCCTACACAGCTGGGGCAGGCACCAGGGACAGGGAAGTTCAGGACTCAATACACCTCTGAAGCTTGTGTAGAGGCAGCCCTAAAGGGTGTCTGAAAGGTGTCAAATCCTCTGGGGCAGACAAAGCCTTGAGGGCCAGGGCTGCCAGCTGCGCCCAAGGCCCTGCTGCTGGCATGAGCTGGCCTCCCCCTGCTGCCAGGAAAGAGGGGCAAGGGACAAAAGCAGTCAAGCTCTGTCATAGGAATTTCATGCATTTTAACAGAAGATACAGAAACACAGCACGAGGCACATCAGCCCCAGCTCCTGGGCAGCAGTACAAGCAGGTCTGTGACTACTGCTGCCTGGACAGGAATGCCAACCCTGCTTTGCCTTGGGGCACAGGCACAGCTGCCTTGGGGACAGGAGCCCCAGACTCAGGGAAAGAGGCTTAGCCCTTGCCTAAGACTCACATGTAAAATTAATCTCTTTCTCCAACTGTGGGTCCCTGAGCCTGCTCTCTTGCCCCATGGCAGAGCTTGCATTATCTGGAGCATAGCTCCCTACTACAGCTATCTACATTTGACCCCTAAATTCTCCAAGGATATGATCAGAAGATTCTCAGTCCCAGAGAGGGCAAGGGGAGCCTGGTCTCTACTCCAACTTGGATTTCTCCAGGATGGCGCTGCAGCAAGTGCAGATTCTTCGCAGCAAAGCCTTCATAGTACAGCAGCCAGAACAGTGTAAAGCTGAGCAGTGCCCTGCACTGGGAGCCACGCGGAGCGGCTCAGTGGTAAGGCACAGGATGCTGGTGGGAAGCAACCTGCCAGTGCCCTGCTTTCAGGGCTGACAGGATGGGACTCATCAGTCACTAAGTCAAGCCTGCCAGACCACTGCCTGAACTCTGCTGGGTTGGGGCCTGCTGTGAGGGCAAAGGAGAGTCCCACTGCAGGTAGAGGACTAGATCAGAACCCTTCATTCTGCTGTTTCACCCAGCTGCCAAAAAACAGATGGGGCCTTAGACTTGGCAAAAGCAAAGACACGACTCTGCTGCATTTATCGACTCCCCACAGAGCAGGGCCTGGGCTACATGAGCAGCAGTGGCTTTGCCTTTCAGCCTAGTCCAAGGCAAGCACAGTCCATTTCTATCCTCTTTCAGAGGCCAGCTAGGGCCTGCCCTGTGCAGAGATCTTTTTCAGATATGGCTCCATTTCCTAAGCGAGGTGACAGCAGCAGTTTCCCCTTGACCTCCATTTTTCTCTAGACAGCCTTAGAGCTGCTTCAGAAGCCAATTATGCTCTGGGTACTGGCAGCTCTTTGGAAGAGAGTGCCAAGGCCTTGCAGCACAACCCTCTGCCATCTGCCATCTTCCATCATCTGCACGCCCAAGAGGGATCAATCACTAAAGCAGAGAGAGCATGCAGCCATGAGCCCTGCCCAAGGAAAAACACCCTGCTCTCTGATGGGCCTTCCCTCCCTGCTCAGCCCAGGGAGCAGCAGTGCTGTATCCCGCCTTTCCAGACACCTCCTGGCCTTCGCAGCTCTTCAGACTGCAGCTTCTCTAGGAAGGAGGAGATAAGAGATAGGCTGTGATAAGAGAAGATCAAACCCCCTGGGATCAGACTCACCTTGCTCATCTCCTCTCTCTCCTCTGCATGCATCCAGATTGGCTTGTGCTCATCTGTGTGGGGAAGAATGCAAAACAGGTCCATTCATCACCCCACGCTGCTCTTTGCCTCCTGTACAGCCCAGTACTCTGTCCCCAGAGTTAGCACCTCATCAGAGGGAAGTGACAACACTTCCAGATCCTCCCCCCCGGTCCTTCACCCAGAGTCCCAAGAAAGGCAACCAACACTGCAAGGGCAGGACAGGGGAAGGAAAGAACTTTCTTTCTTCCCAGCAGAAGCACATGTCAGGTGCACAGGAGAAACTTCAGCCTATGCTTGGGAATGATTGTGCCATTTACTATTCCCAACCCTATAAAGACTGGGTTGAGACTTCTGNCACTTCCAGATCCTCCCCCCCCACCCCGCCCTGGTCCTTCACCCAGAGTCCCAAGAAAGGCAACCAACACTGCAAGGGCAGGACAGAGGAAGGAAAGAACAAGTCCTCCCAGCGGAAGCACATATGTCAGGTGCACAGGAGAAACTTCAGCCTATGCTTGGGAATGATTGTGCCATTTACTATTCCCAACCCTATAAAGACTGGGTTGAGACTTCTGAGAGAAGAGGGGGAACAGCATAACACACTACAATGGCAGCATCTTAAGGGCTGCCCAAAGCAGGGGCCCTGCAAGGCATCCCATCCCTCAGTCTGGGCAACACCAGAACCAGCCAAGCCTAGGCTGAGAGCCAGGAAACCCCTCCCCAGCCCCAAGGGCTTCTGCTGTACAAACCATCCACAGAGCCAAACTCCTTCACGTGAGCACGGGTAAGGATCTCCTTATACAGCACCTCTGCGTCTTTGTATTTGCCTTGCTTCAGGTAACAGGAAGCCTGCAAACAAAACAAAACATCTCCAGCCCCACTAGGAAACAGATTAACTCTGCCCACATCTTGCAGCTATTGCTCTGTGTCTAAGCACCAGGCAGTGCTCACCTCTCCCACAGCACCCCTCCCCAACACCACACAGCCTCTCCCCAGGGCCTCACCAGGTTGTTCTTGGTCTTGGCCACATTGGGGTCATCAGGACCCAGGCAGCTCTCGTAGATCTCCAGGGCCCGGCAGTAATAGTACTCCACCTCATCATACTTGCCCTGGTTCTGGCACAACAGGGCTAGGTTGTTCAGCTGCTTGGCCACATCAGGATGGTCTTTGCCTAGAACCTGAGTGAACAAAAGAAGAGAACCCACAAAGACTGCAGCGGACTCCTGGAGTTAGTAGACACTGTAGTCCCCCCAGCACATGCTATGTCAGACAAAAGCCAAGAACTGGAGAGGCAAAGAGGAGAAATTCCAGCTTCCACCTCCTGGCAGGCCTCTCTAGGGCTGCAAACACTGGAGAGACAGGAAAAGTGGTGGCAGAATCAGCAACTGAAGAGACTAGATAGGCTCTGGATCTCCCATGTGCATTGAGGTAATGCGGGAGGGCCCAAAGGGAGAGCTGAAAGGAGAAAGAGTGTGGAAGACTCGTACCTTCTCACGGATCTCCAGGGCTCGCTTACACAGTGGCTCTGCTTCTTTGTACTTCCCTCTCTTGCCATAGAGAACAGCCAAATTGTTCAAAGTCGCTGCCACCTACAAAGACAGAAGCTTCTGCATGAAACAAAGCAATTTCCAGCAGGACCAGACAAGGGATGCAAGTAGCAGTAACAGTGACTGTCCCGTTTCCTCCGTGCCTGCAGTACTGCTGCTTCTCAAGAGGAGGTGGTCCAGAGACAGAAAGCTGCCCTGCCTATGTCGCAGGATCCAAGAGAAGCCAACTCCTTACAGGCCATACTGAACCAGGCAGCAGGGAATACTGAAGCAGTAAAACTGCTGGAACAGTGCCCCAGCAGCACCCAAAGGTGAAGAAGTGACTGAAAGAGGAGGGAGACACTCACCGCTGGGTGGTCTTTGCCTAGAGTCTTCTCACGGATGGAAAGAGCATCATTCAAGAGGTGTGCTGCTTCTTTGTATTTATTCTGATCCCTGCAGTGCAAAGTCAACCAGTTATCCGGGATTTGGACACTACAGCCCAGAGCAGACAGAACTATGAATAGTCCTCCTTCCACGCAGACCCAGCCCTTACAGTCCTTTCATTTCTCCATTCCTCCCTGCTTTAGTCAGTCCCTAGTTATATCTGGGAGTTTGGCAAACCAAATACCCCATGTAGGCCAAAACCTTTCTGAAAGGCAAACCACTGGAAGCTGCGGTGCCCCAGGATGTGCTGTAAAGGGAAGCCAGAGATGCAGAAAGCTATCCTGACCCAGTCCCGCCCTTCCCACCACGCTCACCTGTACACTAGTGCTAGAATGTTGAGCATGGTAGCCACATCAGGGTGATCGTGGCCTGATGTCTTCTCTAGGTCCTCCAGTGCCTGCTTGCAGAGCGGCACAGCCACCTCATAGCGTCCCTGGGAGGCGTACTGGATGACAAGGTTGTGGAGGGTGCGCAAGCGTGCGGGAATCTCATAACCTCCCTGCTGGGCAGCCGCCACGGCACTGCTATGCTGGTGGGGCACTGTGGGCACAGAAATAAACATGGCACAGTTGGCCCAGCAGGCTTGAACAAAGACAGCAGCACCCATGCATGAGCAAACACTTACATCCAGGACCATGCTCCTCCTCCTCATTTGGGAATAGGTCATCCAGAGAGTCCTTGGTGGAGTCACCCTCCTTCTCCTCCTGAGAGGATGAGAATCACAAATACTGTTGGTTCTCAACAGAGACAGCAGCAGCCTGGGCTGAGTCAGCTGCCAAATTTTCAGCCCTTCTGCAGCCCACCAACACACTCAATTTCTCCTGCTGTCTCTGCCACCATCTCCCCCCAAAACAAAATCCAGAGACTCTGCCCCATGCAGGCCCCCTTTAGTTACAGGCATTCCTGTGCATGGTAGCTGGGAAGGGGCAAAATCCAAGGCTATGTTATCACACCTAGGCAGTTCTCCCGGTCCAACCTCCCAGACCCACAAAAGCAGCTGCTCAAAAGGACTGGGGCATACCGAAGGCGAGACATCCTCATCATACTTCTTCAGCTGGTTCATGAACTCAAGGTGTTTCTTCTCCTCCTCCAGCTGAGCCACGGTCTGTTCACTACGCTGCAGCTTCTGCTGGGTGTTGGCAAGCTCATCACGCAGCCACTGGTTCTCCTGGCACAGTCTCCGCACCTGAGCACGCAGCTTCTGCTTCTCTGACTCCACAGCATTCAGATGGTTGGACAAGGCCATCATCACCTTGTTAGGAGTCTCAGTCAGTAACGACCACCATCTTGTCTCTCCCTCACATGCACACTAAGGGTCCCATGCTAGCCTTCTACACTTAGACCCTTCCCATCCCTGCAGCTTATGGGAAATGGCCACATGCCCACCCTTCCTCCATCAATCCCAGATAACACCCAGGGGATCACCCACCACTCTCACCTGAGCTTCTCCAAGCCCCAGTTCTATCATCTCCACTGACTTGCGGAGCAGGTTGGATTTCTCATGCACGAGATTGGCTTCTTCATCCTTCTTCAGGCACTTGATGGTCTCCAGCAAGCTGTGCAGGATGGAGTTGTGTTCATTCTTGAGTGCTTCCAGCCCTTGCATTACCAACTTGGTGTTGGAAATTATCTCCTCTTGGCTCAGCTTGTCCAGTTTCTCCTCCCTTGGGTACACCATGGTGGACATAGTCCTACTCCGGCAGCCCTGCACAGAGACCAAGACAAAACCTGAGTGCCCCAGGGCTGTTTCAGAGAGCCACAACTGGACAGAAGTATCACAACCTCCTCTGATCATCACAGACAGCATTTAACTGATTGCCTACTCTAAGCCCTTCTCCTTCATCTTCCCCTCTCCCTCTGGCAGCAGGCAGCTGTCAGGGCACGTGCCCCTGCTTTTGCGGCCGGGAGTGCTGGCAACCAGCGCAGGTGGCCCACGCGGACAGGAGACAAAAAGGCTACAACCAGTGCTGACCTCCAACACCCCCACACTCCCAGCAGGGGGAAGACTAATTTAGCTTCCATTTAAGAGCAGAGATTTGTGCTTGGCAGCTGGGGTTGCAATCTATACACCTTCTGCCCACAAACCACTGATGCAGAGAGGCTGTCAGAGCTCAACACCTCTTCTGACTGCAGAAGAAAGGGAACACAAAGGGGAAGAAGGCCAGCCCAAAGCTTTCTGCTTCCTCAAAGGAAAATCTCCTAGAAGAGCGTCTCAGACAGGGAGGCATCAGTGGCATTACCGTGCCAAAATATTGCCTGACCAGAAGAGTACATCCTGAGGATCACAGCCTCAGCACAGAACTGCCACTGTGGCACTAAGGGACATGCCACCAGCAGGACGCACCACACCACTGCCTGACTGGGGAAGCTCACATACACCAACTGCTACAGTCACACGAAGATAATCCTTGTGCAGGTGCAATTTGAAACACCAACAGCTTTTCTATCTTCGTTCACCCTGCTGCCAGCCCAAGGACTCCTCAGGATGGCCTAAGGACTCTGTACTCCTTCCCTGTCCTGTTCCCCATAGATACACAAAGGGAAAGTACCCAGCTACTGCCTTTGCACAGGGACACCACACGCTACAACCCACAAGGTTAGTGTGGCGGCAAGATCTCTGCATACAAAGTCCAGGAGCTAGGGAAACACAACAGGCCAGAGGCTGAGAGACACAAGAGGCAGGCAAGACCCCTTACAGCAAGACCCCGGCTGCTCCATGACTCACTCATCTAGAAGAGTCCCAGCCTCTCCCTCCAGCTGGGCCACCCCAGCAGCCTCCTCACATTACTCAACAGTAAAGCCACCTCCCACCTTGCTATCAGGTCACTCCAAAACCAGCCTCCTGCTATGCCCTGCGCAGGCAGCAGCTGCCCAGCAGCACCTTCTTGCTACCTGGAGCTGGCAGAGGTCTCTGCAACCTGAGTGCCCAGGGCCCTGCTGCCAGGAAGCTGGCAAACTGCCCAGAAGCTACACAGGAGGAGGTGAGGGAATTGCTGCCAGCAGATCTGCCTTTAACCTCCTGCAGGACTCACCTCTGCATGGTTTGAGCTCTTAGTTCAGCAGCTGCCTTGTGCCTGTTTTACTAAGAACAGAAATACAGCCCTAGCTACAGGAACAGAGAGAGCAGAGCTCCCCTTTCTGGCAGGGCTCCTCTTCTCCTCACCTGTGCACTCTTCCCAGGGCGATCCCGCAGTCCAGCTGCCAGGGAGCTACTGGGGAATGGGCCCTGAGCAATTGAGAGGCCCAGCTTCCTCCTCACTGCAGCACTTCGAGTGAAGATGACAAACAGTGCTGGGACAGTTGTTTTAAGTACATACGTCTCATTATTAAACCCACTCATCTCCTCCTCTTTCGCCTCACCCTTCCTCCAGTTGTTTTATAGGCCTGAACTCTCCCTCAAATCTTCTTTGGTTTCTGCTCCAATGATGTACATCCATCCCTCAGGAAGGGGAGCAAACCCTCGACACACAGTGGAAACCTTACTGAACCTCAGCAGGGCAGAAACACCTCATGTCACTTGAAGACTGGGTTTCTGTTCACACCTCTGAACAAGAACTGAGTCATCCTCCCCCAAAGTCACAATGCTGACTTCACATTCACTTCATGATCGAGCATCAGCACCAATTCTGAGTCATACTTCACTGTATCCTTCACTTTTGGCTCTCTGTCATGCTCCACATGCAGTTAACCCTGCACACTGGGCATTTTGTACCAAAACAGTCTCATCTGGACAATGACTTATGCCAGTTTGCTTTGGAGAAGACCATATTATAAGAATAGCAGGAAAAACCTCATTAAGGTCAAGACAGAGGACAGAGACTACTGTTTCAAAAGGAAAAATTGGTCTATTGAGAGTTGGCTGCCACTCATATTCTATCTTCCAAACTCATTCTCCAGAAACTGGCAGCTAAGCATTCTGGTCAACAATTCCCCTGGTTATTCTTTTCCCCACCTTTCTAACATATCTGGAGTGTGATCAAGTGCTAAAGCAATAAGGGAAGCCTCACCTAAGGCAAACTTCTGCAGGTGAGCACAACTCAGGAAGAAATGTGCAACTCCCAGCCCTAAGGAAAAGATTGGCAGCCCAAAGGGTGTTAGTGCTGCCTCATCTGGCCAAGCACTTTCGTGCTCTGAAATAGGTCCAGACAGCTTCCCAGGAAGGCTCAGCAGGCACTTACCTCTTCCACAGAACCCAAGGTTCTGTGCTGAAGGGTTAAATGGCCCCATCACTGGTTCCAGCTTACAAGGAAACATACCCCGACTCACTGGCAAACAGGGAAACAGGCAAGTGGGAGTTCTCTGGACCACCGACAATGTTTGGGACACAAGAACATATCCAGGAATGGCCTCATACCCAACATACAAAAAACTAGAACTCTGCTCTAGACCTCACACAGCTGAGCAGTACAAGTCCCTGTGAGTACTGGGCCAGCTGTGAAATGCTGACAGTTTTCACGGCAGCATCAGTTATGTCCCTACAGAGATCTTGCTGCCATCTTTAAAAAGTGCAATACAAACACACTGGGAAGAGGAACATGTTACAGGATAAAAGGCCACCAGACCTCACACCTTGCTAGGTAACAGAGTCAGACAGACAAGACCCAGATCCATAGAAAATCAGCCTCGTTAATTCCACTGTACACAGAACTGTTCCTCAACTGTGAAACTGCTGTGTGTTAAACCACCAGCACCTCTACTACAGCAACATTCTTTCTTCAGCCCTTCCAGCAGAAAACGTTCTCGCATTTCACAGTCCTCACAATCAACTTGTTTTTTGAAACTGCAAAGTTTTCAGGCTGAGAAGGAAAAATAAATCAAAACATCCTGATCCACAGCATGTAAGACTCATCCTACCCTGCAACTACATCCTCAGATTCTTCAAGGCATACCAACAGAGGCTCTTCTACTCTCACTGGCTGTGCAAACATCTCTAACAACCTTGGCCTTTCTCCCCTAGGGTGACATCCTGGAAGCATAGCTCTGCTGGGTACCAACACGTTTCCATGTTCAACAGCGGACAGACGATTGTCCAAGCTGGACAGAGAGTGCAAAACCTAAGAACACACAGCTGCTCAACAAGAAAACAAACAGGAGACTGCAGAGAAGTCATTTGAATGCTGGTACCTCTTGTACAGCAAAGAAAAGCAACAAACACTGGCAGGAGCTGACTTATCCTCCCAAAGCAGGAATTTTCCCCCAAAGAGCTTATTTCTAGTTCTCCCCAGTGCTGGCAGGTCTACACTCGGTGCTCAGCCCTCCAAAGAGGAAACATTCGCTATGGCAGCCAACGCTAAGGTCGGGCAGGCTGAGGCTGCTGTATATGCACTATCCCTACTCCTTCACATTCAGTAAGAGGCACTGAGTGTCCTTTATCCAGACAGAAAACACTCGGAGGTTTTCTGCAGAGAGGAGGGGACACATCATGGTTTGCCTTTAGCACGGTGAGGCTCAGACTGGAACAGGAAGAAAGAATGCTTTTCCACCGAGCTCCTTGAGAGATGGAGAGCCCTGTTCCCAGCTTATCCTGCTGCAGTCCTCATGGACCTGCAGGTGTCCCAGCCCAGGTCTCCACCCGCACGTTTCCGCTCTAGTTGGCATGTCTTCCCTATTTACAGTGAGCTGCCAGAACAGCCTGGCTTTCCGACAACACCCATCTCATCTCCCCTCTCCTGCTCCCGTTTGGAGGACAGGGAAGGAACATGCATGCACTGAGCTTTGTGGCAGCTGCAGCAATCAGCTGGGAATCCATCAGCAAGTACATCCTGCCAGGCAAAAACCTTCCTCCTGTATTCAAGTGCATAACCACAAAATCACTAAGCATCAGCAATTTCAGCAGCTCATTTTTCTGCCTCTCAAAACTGCTCCCACATGTGAGACCTTTAAGAGGAAAGAGCTGGAAGTTTCACTGCTTCTCTCTTCAACCCACAACATCTACAAGGATGCCAGATTAAATGGGTTCAAGTGAATCTTAAAGCTTAGGTTATGATGCCTAATGCTAGAAGACTATGGGGCTGGGGGAGGAGAAGCACCTGGGAAATCAGGAGTCAACTACAGCAGGACAGAGATCTCAGGTCTACAAACAACTCAACAACTTCAGTTCACTGCCTCCCTGCATGTCCCTGGACCTATATGAGACACAAGGTACCGTCCCAAGTTGCACAAAACAATAACTGCAGCGTCCTTCAAACTGCAGATGGTCTGCCAGCACTTTCTGTAAAGAAGTGAAACAGATTTTCAGCAGCAAATTTTTCTGTAGGAGAAGGTGATCTAAGGATATAAGTGATGTAAGGTAGTTGGAGAAAGACAGCTGGGTTCTGGAAAGAAGCTTCCTGTGGAAAAGAGTAATTCTGACCCACAGCAAGAACAAGTGGCCACATTTGGGAGACAGATAGCAATGGCAGCATTTAGAAATGGAAACACAGGGCTTTGTCTTGCTTCACCGTAATTATCCCAGTCTCCTCCTGTGAGACACGCTTTTGCTACCTGGAGAAACAGCAAGGTTATACATTTGGGAAGCAAAACGACTTGATAAAAGCAGGGAGAGTTTTTTGTTTTGTTTGTTTGCTTTTCCTTGGACCTCTGCCAGCTCATTACTGCAGAACAACAAAGGGTCTCAGGAATTACTGGGTGACCTACAACAAAGCTAGAAGTGAGACTGCAAATAAGACAGAGAGTCTTCACTCCTAAGGGACACTGCAACAAAACCTAGACCAAATATTCTGGATGCTGAAAAATAAAATAAAAGCAGTAAGAAGCAAACAGAGTGACAAAGTTGCAGCTATCACAGAGGCTGTGTCATGAGCACAAATTTTCTTATTTTGATACCACAGTGTCAGAAAGCAAACAGACTGTAGGAGATTACAGTCAGCTGTGTAGAGCCTCTGAGGCTTCCACTGCACAGCCAGGACACACTGACACTGCCAGAACACCTGCACACTGACATACCACTGCTAGAAGAGCCACTGTGCTCAGGGTCGGTCACCACCCCAGGCCACCTGGAGCAGAACCACAGAAAAGGGACAAACCGGTGCTGCCGAGCTCCTCATCCAAGTTGGTATTTCCAGAGCTGCTCCGATACGGGCGAAACAAGAAATGCTGAGGTTCACGTGAGGCACGGAGCAGGAATGGTGCTCTGTGGTGCTTGTTACCATTGCCAGAAATGCCTGCATGCTCCCTTAGAGCTACTAAGAACACACAAAGAGGACATCAGGCAGGAGTCAGCATCCTGGGAGTTCATACCCAACGTATCCCTGAGCTGCAACTGTAAAGCCAAAAGATGTCACTCAAACTCCAATGTCCATGACATTCTCTGCCACCAGTTGTCTCCTAAGTTTCTACACCCTACTGCCAAAAAAGGGGACACCTAGAGTCCCATCTGCCCAAAGTTCTTTCCCAATGCCAGCCTTCAGCCCAGACCTTTTGTGCACTACAGACAGCCCAGAGAGTTAAACCAACACACAGATGACTTCAAGTACTATAGAGGCACTTTTGTGTTGTAACTTTCCCCTCAGTAAGAGTCTGGCTTGAGTATTACTTGAAGAGTATTACTTGGAACAAATGCTTAGAGGTCTTTGGTCCATTCCCTCACTCAAAGCAGGTATCTACATCTAGCTAAAGGACCATCTCCCAAAACGGAAATCCCACAAACTCTTCAGACCCCTGTACCATGACTTAGCCATCCTCTTGTGGGAGAAAAAAAAAAGATATGAAAAAAAATCCTTCATCTGAATTCTTAGATAAACTCAATGCATTTGCCTTTAGTGAACACCTCTTCAGGACAAAAGGGGCGAGGCACCACAGCATTAGAAAATGACCCAAGGCCCAGAGAAAGGGAATGCAGTGCCTGCTTCCTTCCAGCAGGGTCCTGCAGGGACAGTCCCTCTGTCCCAAAGCAATCCACCTGCAACAACACAGCATGCAGTGAAGGAAGGAAGTTGTCTCACTCACATTCTCCTACGCCCCAAAACCAGGACTCTCCTTGGCATCCAGGCACCTCCTCACACGGCTTTGAAGCCAGTCTCCAAGCCCAGAAAGACTTCACCCAACCAGTCTCCCCAATCCCTAGAGTCATGTATAACACAGTACAGGCTGACCGCGCTGTTGATGTGCCTTGATCCCTGTCCAGGGGATAGGGAGGGCTGTCCAGGGATCAAGGCCAGGATTGCTTCTTTCAGCAGCTGACACATGCCAGCTCTAGCTGACTGTGAAGCTCTGGGGTTTTTTTTCTAGATACTGGAAGGCTTGTGATGGGAATGTCTGTGCTAACCAGCAGGCTGCAAGAGGCCCAGGGGATGAGGACTAAGGAACTAAATTTGCAGCTCAAGCGGTAGCACTCTCCCGCAAGGAGATGAGCTGAAGGGAAAGAGCACGAAGGGAGCCTCCTAACACTCCTCTCTGTCCCAGAAGCTTTAGCTCCCTACCACCCACAATCTCTAATAAAACACACGACGTCACGTACCTGTCCTGAAACCCAGGGCAAGGTGGTGATAAGGTGGCTTTACAAGGATTTGGCCACAGTGACTCATGTTCAAACCACAACAGAAAGAACACGGGAGCTTCCCATACCCCTCCCACCTTCCAGCCCACAGCTGGAAATGGACAAAACAAAAGGTACTGGTGTTTGTTCTGACTGACCAGAGCAAGCAACCTCTGTATTATCAAAGCATGATCCAATTCCAATATGGATATGTACTCTGAGGAAGACAGAGCAGGTAGTCTGGTTGGCTTTGTATCAGATCATTCATTCCTTTCAAGACAGAAAGGTCTCAGTCCATTCGTTACTACCAAAGAATACACGCATTGGAAGCAACAAGGGTTAAAACAAAGCCCAGCAAAACAACCAACAGCAGCAAAACCAACGAAGCAAAACAAATAGCACCAATTTTTGCCATTAGCAGAAAACCATTTTGCTCTGACTGTACATCATATTGTTTACAACCCCAGCTGGCTGGGAAAGCCTGCACCTTCCAGCAGGCCATTGGAATGAGAACAGCAGTCAGCACCACTCCCACCAGCAAGCTTATGCTGGCACCTCCAGATCAGCTGATAAGACCTTGTTTTTAAACTTGTTCATGTCTGCAGCAGCTCACCAAATCCATTCTGCATCTGCTGCGCCTGGGACTACAGCGAAACACCATTAAAACATGTTTCCAGGCTAGTGGAGACAAGAGCTAAGCAGCTGGAACGGAGCCAGGGCAAGCATCTCTTCCCAGCTTCAGAATCTGATTGGGAGTCTCGCACTATAAAAAACAGAGCGAGAGCCATTACCTTGCCCTGACAGCATGAAGCAGTATTAAAGCAGGCAGAGTAATTCCCAGGAGCCAGTGCCTTTGCAGGCATCTGTCTAATGTGAGGGCTATGCACTGAATATGCCTGAGCAGTACGGGAGATAACCAGGATGCAGATGGGACCAGCAGGAGCTCTGGAGCCACTCTGCGTGCCCTGAAAGGCTCTGGTGTACCCACACTCCCTCCATGGTGTACCTGGGGCACCCACAAAGACCAGCTGACTGCAGGCTGCAAGACCACGCTACTGTTTCCAGAAGCAAACAGGTTTTGTAAACCACAGCAAGGCAGGCAAAATCACAGGGACAAACCTCTACCTGCGTAACAAGCAAAGGATCTGTTTTATCTCTGGCTCCCCTGCCTGGCTAGAGCTCTTCGAGAAGCTCCGTGGCTCTTTCCGAGGAAATTAAGCATTTATCCAGCAGCTCTGCCAAGGTCAGAATCTTGCCACGTGTCCTTTGTGCCCCAAGAGCCATTTTGGTATTTGGGGTTAAGGTTGTTGTTTCAACCTGGACATTCCTCCAAAACAGCAGATGAGAGAACACATGCTTCCTGCTCCTTCTGCCAATTACAGCAAAGCACAGCCATGTTTATTTACCCTGTGTCTGAGCTGGCCAGATCTTTGACCTGATGTGTGCTGAACACCACCCTCTTTCCCCACAAGCACAGGCAGGGGTGAGTGTTTTCCACATCTCCAAGGTGGCACGGCAGAGAGGAGACCAAGGGCACTAGAGGAGACCCGAGCATGGAACTGCAGCAGAGTGCCAGATGCCAGCTATGCAAGACGCAGGGAAGCCTGCTGTTTCTGGTAATGTGCTGCTGCCTCCCACCATTGTGCAGATTTCTCCCGGCTGCTTGGCCAGAGCATTCTACCGCAACACCATCCCCCAGCTCTTCAGACACCTCCTCCCAGGCGCATCCTCTCCTTCACAGAAGCTTACCAGCGATTCCCCCAGCCCACCACCTTTGGTAGGGTGCACCTCCACTTCGGAACAGCTTAGGAAGCCGTTACTTAATGGAAGGAGGGTTTGGGGCGAAACAAGGCTCTTTGAGAGCCACTGCTGTATGACCTGCCTCCGTCACGGTTTCTCCGGCTTTGTCTGGCAGCAGGAGGCACGCCCGCTGCGTATCCTTGAAACAAACAAGCCAGAGAAACCCCTTCACCCCTCAGAACCACCACAGAGAAATTCTGCGCCCACCTGGCTAAGTGAAAGCTTCACAAGGAAAAAAAAGTTTTCATCAGCTCTGCCCGAAACGGCGCATCAAAGCGGTCCTTTGTTCCAGGATGGCTGGGCATCCTGCCCGTCTCAGTCACCGGATGGGAACGTCCCCCGCCCCACGCCGCAAAGGAGCGGTACCTGGCTGCCTGCAGCGGCTTGTCCAGCGCCGGTGCTCGCGGAGGCGGCGGAGGAGCGGCGGCCGGGGCGCTGCGCGGCTCCGTCTGCCGCGCTGCCCTGGGAGCGAGCGGCGGCGCAGGCACCCGGCGCTCGGCAGCCAACCACACTGCGGCAGGGGGAGGGGAGGGATGCGGACAGGCTCCGGGAACAGGACGATCGGACGCTCTCCTGGGAGCGCAGAAAGCGCCACGCACGCCAAGCTCACAGCTCCCTCCTCAGGGATCCACGGGATCGCCCAGGAGCAGGACCGAGCCCCCGCGGTGCCGCCAAATGCTATCCAAGGAGCATTGGCCACCATCGGGCTCCTGCTCAGCCCGCCAAAGCCCTGTTCCATCCCACCCTCCATCCTGTGGCGGAAGGTTTTACGTCCTGTTTGGTACCACCCTCGCCTGTGTCCCCACTGCTGACCCCATCCCAGCCCCTAAAGCCAAGCTGGTGTAGCTGCAGAGAGCCCTCCAGATGCGTGGTTGCTATCGCTGTACCCACAGCAATAGCCAGATACAGGAGATCTGGGAAGGCTGGAGCCCTGTGTCCACACCGTGCAGTGCGGGGCTGGGCCGGGCACCGCTGGGAAGCATTTGTTCAGTCTCTGGCTGCTCTGCTCAGAGAGAAGACAACGACAAAGGATCCAGCCTGGATTGTTGCTACAGCCATCCCATCCACGGTAACACACAACTGTCATGGTGCTCCCTACGATGTCCCCAGCTACCTACATCTGCCTGAACCAGTACTGCACTGGTGTTCCTGTCCCTGCCCCACAGGTTCCCCCAGAACGGGAAGGGCTTCATGTGTCCCAGGAGGAACAGCACAGCCATGCTGACACGCAGGTTCTCTCTTGCCTCATCTCTCAACACATATTTCTTTCCTAAAGCACCTTGCTGTCCTCCGTTCCCTAGCTCTGGAGGGCAAACCTGGCTGGCTGTGGGGTACATACAGCCATGGCACAGTTACACATCACATAAGTTACATAGCAGGAGTGCAAACATAGATTATTTGTGTTACAGCGAAAGCCATTCCTGGCAATGAAGGCACAGACTAATTACAGAGCAGCGAATCCCGCAGCCTGTGCCCACAGCACCCTGGAAATAGCCACGGCCGGGACTTCGGGCTGACCCACGGTTGCCATATACACACTCCCCTCCTCCCTCGGGGGCTCCCGGCCTCCGCCGGCCGTCCCTGCGTGGCAGCCGGCCCTGCCCGCAGGGAGGCCAGGAGCGCCGAGTCTGCGTACCTGGAGCTTCCCGAGCAGAGCGGGCACCAGCAGGGCTCTCGAGCCAGCGGCTCCTCCGGGACTGGAGGGGGCTGATCCCGCAGGGCGCGCCTCGCCGGCTCCAAAGTCCGCAGAGCCGGCAGCGCCCTTAGCGCCGACCCTGCCGACCCGCAGCGTTTACCGCGGCCCACCGAATCCGGGCACGGCGGGCACGGCCCGAACGCTGCCCTCGCCCCCGCTCGTTCCGCTGCCCTGGCGGCCAAGGCGCGCTGCCACGGTCCCTGAAGCCACGCCAGCCCCAGCCCCACTACAGGGACCTCCCCAGCTCCCCGCGGGGGTCCCACGCCCCCCGTGGCCGGCGGGGGAGCGTCGCCTCGGGAAGGCCGCCCCCGCTCCGGCCTGCGCCGCCGGGCTCTGTCTGTCCTCCTCCCGCCAGGGCCGCCGAGAGGAACGACCAAGCCCCCGTAACCCCGCCCGTCCAACCTGCTCGGCGCGAGACCTCGATGGCGGTCCCGGTCGCTGTCGCTATCCCGGTCCCGGCGGGGGCGGGGCGAGACCCGCGGCAGGCACCACCCGCCCTCTCAGCGGCGCAGCCCCTTTAAATCCAAGATGGCCACCGCCTCCGCCCCACCGGCG
>VXAZ01006034.1:1144-36231 GCA_013399875.1 Gymnorhina tibicen
CAGAGACTGAACTTTAAATTTTTCTTGTTACGGAGTCAGAAAATAGAAACTTTAAGTTTTTCTTGTTTTAGAGTCAGAAAATTAGAAACCCTTATGTTTAGAATTAATAACTGATGTAAACTCTTATTAAGGATTAATACTTAGTGGAATTGTAATGTAGAATTGATTTGTTAGCTGTATCACCCATGGCATTGCTGGAAAGTCTTTCTTCCCACTTTAAATCATCATCTGATTTGGGCTCTGTTCAGTAACTGGCCAATACCAAGCAGACCCCTTATTGTGTTTGTTCTCTTTCTACAAGGGACCCACAGAAGATTATAAAGTATACCCTTTTGGTCTTTAAACAAAAAGGGGGAATTGTGGATACCGAAAAGCCTGTTAGAGGGATTTTCCAGCTTCTTGCAGAGTTCTGTGTGAATCTTTTCTTTCTCATGCAAACTATCAAAACAATAAGATGTTTTTCTGTAACTATCTGTGCACCTGGTGTTTGTCTGAGTCTTGTTATGGTACACTGGTGAAATGGGTGTTTTAACACCTCACCCAATCACCCTGAGGGGTGGATGGGTACTGACCAATATCCTTATGGGATTAAGACATATAAGTGGATAATTAATTAATTAAATATCACATTTTCCTGCTGACTGCGTTTGGATTCATTTCCTGGTCTTTGTAATACTGCGACAGTAGAAAGGGCTGAACTGGCTGGGGTCAGGAATGTGGGGATATTGATTCCTGTCAGAGGGTGACATTTCACTTGCTGATGAGGTAAGACGTGCAGCAGCCTTGTCTTGCAGGCAATGCAGTCTCTGAGGAGCCACCTTTGGGCAGTAGAGGGAGGTGTAGCTATAGCTGGAGATGAAGCCCAGATCACTTCTTTGGGGCTGCTGAAGTGGATACGAGGAATTGTCTCCAGCCACATCTTTCCACACCCCCTGTAGAAGCGTTTGTGGTGGTAGGACTCTGACAGTACATTGTTCATTAAAGCTTTTGATATCTAAGCTCAAATGTGCTTGCAGAGGTACAATAAGAAGCACATCCTGTTGGTTCTGTCTGTGGGAGGCACTGTGTGCCTGTCCAGAGCTCTGGGAGTGGCTGTGTGTCTGTGTGACCCAACGTGTCCTCTGTCGGCTCCACATCTGCTTGGATCTGGGGGCTTGGAGCTGTGGCAGCCTCATCTCTCTCAGGCTGCTGGATCAGGCAACTCCTAACAGTGGTGAAGGAACGGGAAAGCTCTTTCCATGGTCCCATGCCCTGGATGTGCACCCAGAGGTCGGTCTCAGGCTGAGGGATGAGAAAAGGCTCTGGAGTGGGGGGCAAGGATTCCAATGTGCCCATGGATGGGCCCACGGCGATGCCACCAACATCATCCTGGACGGTGTGAGCCAGGCCAGAGCCACAGTGTGGCCAGGGCTTGTTCTCCACTGGGCACTGGTGAGCCCAAGAGCAGTTTGGGGTGGCCAGTGGGGGCTGTGGAGACACATGGGCCTGAAAGGAGGCTCTCCAAAGAGATGCCAAGAATCAGTTGAGGCTGGGGGAGGCAAAGGGTGGTTAGACAGTAGAGAGGGCCAGAGGAGGTGCCCAGAACAGGAGGAGGCCATAGGGCCCCCTGCTGCCAAAACTTCTCACCCATGGTATCTCCAAGAGAGACCAAAAATGCTGAAGGGGGAAGAAAGAAAAGGGTAGAGAAGGGTCTAGAAGGGACCACAGGGGTCCTGGAGAAGTCCAGCATTGCCTTTTTGCCCTGGTTTACACCCATATAACCCCCACCTACCTAGCCCTGAGCTTTCCCTGTTTTTCCTACAAGGGCCAGTTGTGGCAGAGATTGCAGAGGTTGCAGACACGGAGGGGACAAGATGTGCTGCGTGCAGCTCACAGGAAGGCAGGGAGCTACAAATGCTGCCGCCTTCAGAGCAGGATCCCTGGACAAGCTGCCACGTGTCCCACAGAGCCCCAGTGCCACAATCCATCCATTCCCTTCTCCCACATCCAGAGGTGCAAACGACTTCCCCTGTTTAATTAGCCCTTCATTATTGCCAAAGGGAGCTCTGTCTACATCACTGGCCAACCCAGAGAAGGTGCAGCTGAGGTGCACCTGGCTCCAGGTGTGGGGTGGAAGAGAACAGCTGTGTGGAGTAAGGACCATCGGTTGCTCCAGTGTGGGATTGGGGGTTCCTGGATGGATGAGGAGTGGGAACCAGCCCTGTGGGGTGCATCCAGACCTACAGGTAGGAGGTACTGCTGTCCCTCCTGCAATGACAGACACTGCTGGCCGGGAAGAAAAAACTGCCCCTGAGAAAGCCAGAAAGGAAGTCAAGTTCCTTCCCTCCTATTCCATTCTGTTGAGCCACCAAACTTGTGGGTTTGTGGTTGCGAAACAACCCCCTATTTCATAAGGCAGAAAGGAAGCCATTTCCCCATCAAGTGACCGGAACTGAGAAAGAGAAACAAAAAGTCCTGATAGCCTTTCCCCAAAGGTCTGCAGGATCCTAAGTGGTCACAGGGGCCCAGCCCTGGGCATGTGACTGGGACATTGTGGTTCCAGTTCAACCATCCCAGCCCTGCAGTCGTGCTGCAGAAACCCAAGCTGTGGGACAAAAGGTGGCTTGTGGCAACGAGGTCGTATCAGGAGCCACAAGAAGCCACATAGTTGCTCAGCGCCTCTGGCCAAAGCCTTCCTCTGAAGAAGCCCTGCTTGAGCCAAGTACAGAGGGAGCCGAGGGGGACGTGATGCTGCCTGTGACCCACGTGCTAACCTTCGGTGAGTGCCAAAAGGCTGTGGGGATTCCCAGAGGGTGACAGGAGGTGCCGAGACACTCCACGGAGATGTTACACAGCTGCTTCTCTTGCAGGCGTTTGGCTGGTGGCACAGAGCGAGGCTGCACCAAGTGAGTATCTTGAGGTAGATGGGGAGTTTGGACTCATTTCTGGGCCCAGCCATCTCCCAGGGCTCTTCCACAGCCCCTTGGAACAAATCTCACCCTTGGGTGGAGACAGGGCCTGATGGCAGTCCCAGGCTCACGGGAGGGCAGCTGCTGGGGGCTCCCTGTCTGTCTGGCAGCATCTCTCTCCCTGTGCAGGTGCCCCCACAATCTCCATCTTCCAGAAACCACCTGGGGTGATCCCACTAGGAGGCTCCACCACCATCTGCTGCACTTGCCAGCGTGGCTATGGGAGCTTCGTGCTGTACAAGGGCAGTCGCCGGCTCCGTACCCTGGAGCAGAGTGGCAGCAGGGCTGAGTTCTCCATCTCTAATGCCACCTACGAGGACAGAGGTACCTACGTCTGCCATTACCTGGAGGGAGGCACTGTGCTGGCTCGCAGCGATGAACTGGAAATCTCTGTGGAAGGTAAGGGATGTGCTGTTTCCCCTCTTGTGGGGTCACGCCCCAGGGCACACCGGGATGCCCATGGCCATTTCCATGATGGGCAGGGTTTTTATCTTCTTCCCTGGCTTAGGGAGGTGGGGACCATCTTCACCTCTGCCTGAGCCAGCTGGTGGCTTTACAGAGATCCTGGTGCTCCTGGCACCATGTCAAAGCCCTCTACACCTTCTCATTCCCGCTCTGTCCCCACAGAGCTCCGTCTCCCCAGACCCGACCTCTCTGTCCTGCCTGGGCACGAGGTGACTGCGGGAGCTGACGTGATGCTCCGCTGCACCATCGCACACCCCAGCACTGGCTGTTACCTGTTCCTGGAGGGCCAGATCCGAGCCCAGCTGCTCTCAGGGGAACAAGGGGACTACAACCTCTCCCACGTGCAGAAAGGTGACAGCGGCCGCTACAGCTGCCAGTGCTACGCCATCAATGCTTCGAGAGAATGGTCTGCTGTCAGCAAGACCCTGGACTTGGTGGTGAGAGGTGAGACATCCCCCAGCCACATCCTACTCTGCTCTTCCTCCCTGCAATCTGTCACATCCTGGGGGAACTAGAAAAGAGGACTTAGGGCAGGAAAGCAGCTGTAAGAGGGGTCCAGGCAGAGAATTCCAGTTTCCTTCAGCTGTGTTTGAGCCTGGCCAGCTCCTCAGAGACCCTATAGATGACCTACAGACCCTATAGATACAGGATTGCTGGGCTGACAGGTGGGGATAAGAGTCAGAGGACACCTCTCTCTGCACCTCCCAGCCCCGCAGACAGTCACATGTCTTGTCATAGCTCAGAGTCACCATCCGGCTGGCAGTGACATCTGAGGGCCAGCTCCATGTTTCCTTCCTCCTTCCCATCTTTGGTGTCACTGGGTGGGGTCACAGGTGAGAGGCTGTGAGTACCGGGTGTCCCAGGGGACAGGGATGTGGGATGTGCAGCTGGGGGCCCCCTCGGGGCTCCCTTTGCTCCCCGTGAACTTCCGTTTGTGTCTGTTTAGCCCAGGACCTCCCTGGTGTGTCCCCTTGTCCTGTACGTCCCCTCGGATCCCCTGCTGCCCCCATGGGAGGACTCCGCTGGCCTGGGATCTCCCGGGGGCTCCTCCCCAGTGACCGTCCCTTCTGTCCCCTGCAGATTACACGCTGTGCAACACCGTGCGCCTGGCGCTGGGGGCCGGGCTCCTGCTCCTGCTGGGGCTCATCACGGCTGAGGCCGCGCGGAGCCGCTGCTGCCGGGGCCAGAGGGACCCCGCAGGCAGCGCTGCCCTGCCGGGCACCCCTGCGGGACCACCGCGGCCATTCCCCTCCAGCAACTCGCGATGGGATAAATAAACCGTCCCTGTCCTGTCCCTGTTCCCGTTCCTGTCCCAGTCCCTGTCCCGGTCTCCCTCCCGGTCCCTGTCCCTGTCCCTGTCCCTGTTCCTGTTCCTGTTCCTGTTCCTGTTCCTGTTCCTGTTCCTGTCGCTGTCTCTGTCCCGGTCCCTGTTTCTGTCCCGGTCCCTGTCCCCGTCCCAGCCCCTGTCCCGGTCCCGGTCCCAGTCGCTGTCCCGGTCCCAGTCGCTGTCCCGGTCCCTGTCCCTGTCCCGGTCCCGGCCCTTGTCCCGCGGGGCGGGCGGGCGGAGGAACACGCAGAAACACTCAGAGGGGCGGGGCCTTCGCCCTCGCGCGGCGCGGTGACCGCTGCACTGACCGCTGCACTGACCTTTGGACTGACCGCTGCACTGATTCCCCGGCCATGCACTGACCGCTGCACTGACCGCTGCATTGGCCTCTGGACTGGCCGCTGCGCTCACCCGTGCTCTGACTGCTGCATTGATCCCCCGGCCACGCAGTGACCGCTGCACTGACCACTACAGTGACCTCTGGACTGACCGCTGCACTGATCCCCTGGCCACGCAGTGACTGCTGCACTGACTGCTCCTGCTGCGCAATGACCGCTGCACTGACCACTCCACTGATTGCTGTGACCATGCAGTGACCACTGGACTGACCACTCAACTGACCATTCTGCTGACCACTCCTGCCACGCAGCAACCACTCCAGCCATGTTGTGCCCGCTCCCGCACGGTGACTGCTCCTGCTGCACGCTGACCACTCCACTGAGCTCAGCTGCTGCACAGTGACCATGCTGGCCATGCAGTGACTGCTCCCACGCAGTGACCACTGCACTGACCTATCCCACCACACAGTGACTGCTCCTGCTACCTGCACAGTGATTGCTCCCCCTGCCCTGCAGCACAGTGACCGCTCCAGCCCTGCAGTGACCGCTACACAGTGCAGTGCAGTGACCACTCCTGCTTCACAGGCCTCTGTTGCTCACATTCGTTTATTATTTTAAAACACTGACAAAACACATCACACCATCATCTATATATATAAATTTACTTTTGTACCGCTATAAATTTATATATATAGAGCCTTTAAATCTCTGTACGTTCAGGACACACAGTTCCAGAATAGCTGCACTGGTTACAACAGAAGGATTTTCATTATGAAAACACAGAGAGGAGGCGCCGATATCAAAAACACAGAAAAAAAGAAATTAAGAAAGAGTGCAAAATGAATGAAAGTGCAAAAAAGCTTTTGTTATCATAATCACACTCCCTCCACAATATGGTCCCCATTCCCCCCTCCAAGGATGAGCGAGCTTCAGGCCCCAGAGGGAAGGGCTGGGCTGGAGGAAGGGTGCCAAGCTGCAGCCCTCCTGTCTTGCCCTGTCTGCACCGAGGAGCTCTCCTGGAGGATGAGGAGTGAGGAACCCGAGCGGCCAAGTCACACCCCTCTCCCGGCTCCCTTCTCCAACACCCTCATTGCACCCACGGGCCCAGATGTGCCCCTGCGGGCAGCAGCTGCCCTAAGCCCCCAGCCCTCCTAGGCCGTTTGGAGGGTGCTTTTCTCTTCTGAAAGTGCTTGTGATCGCCGTGGAAAGCAGCAGAGGGAGGCAAGGGCAGGTGGCTGTGCTCTGGTGGGGCAGGCACGGCCGCCCTCTCCGCTGAGCTCCAGGCTGGCTGCTCTCATGGAAACGGAGACCTTGGCTTGCACTGTCCCAGTGCTGCCCATTTCCACGAGGAAGAGCAAACACTTCGCCAGGAGGCTCCAACTGCTCCCACGCACCCAGAGTCAGCCGCAGACCAGCCCCCCCAGGAGACACCCCATAGCTGAGGCTGGAGCACGTAGTGGGACTTCTCCCATGGCTCCAGCTAAGCTCTGCCAACACCAGCTGCAGGGGCAGGAACGGCAGAAACAGAGACTTGGGGACCTCCACTCAGAAGAACATTTTACTTGAAGAATTCTTCATTGACTTAGAAATTCTGGCTGCAGTCACATCTCTCAGAAAGGCCCCAGAGGGGAACCTGTGGGCCAGACCCAGCCCCGCCGTCCTCTCTGGCTTCTTAGTGACATGGCAGTGAACGTCCCTCTGAGGAATCTGGTCAGGCAACAGGGGAAGCACAGAAAACTTTGGTGCCTCTGCCTTGGTCACAGCTGTCCTTGGCGGTCCCTGAGGGGGGACTCCCACTCAGTGCTCTGTGGGGAGGGAGGACCTGCCAAGGCAAGGGGTGCAGCAAACCTTCCTTCTTTTGGCCTCCCTGCTGGGACCAGGGACAACTGCTCACGGAGGACACATCACCCAAGACCCTGGGATGGGCATCTGCTGCCTCCACAGCCCCAGAGACCCCCACCCTAAAACAGCGACACACCAAACAGCAGGGAATGGCGTCGTGGTACTCCCACAATCACCCATCCACACATACACGATGCTTTGGGTTTGGTTTTAAAGGACACAGAAGGTTATAAATTTTAACAGTAAATAGCCCTTGACCACCTACAAACCCTGTGACTCCCTCACCCAGACAAATCCAGCAGCTTTGTACCCCAACAGGTACATCAGCCCAAGAGGCTGAGGAAGCGATGCTCAGTTCAGCAGGTGTGTGACACAGAGGCCCCCATCTCCCATCACCCTTCCAGCAGCACTGGTGTTCCTGACAGCTGCTCCTGGCACAGAGCTCAGACCCAGTAGGTACCTGGGCTCCAGCTCTGCAGCCAGAGCCCCCAGGCAAGGGGCAGCACCCAGGCAGTCCTGTCCAGGTCGTGTCTGCTCTCTAAGAAGGAGGTGAGGAGAGCCCAGGGCAGGCGGTGCCGTGGCTGGCAGCATGGGGATGCACCTCTGCCTGTGTGGCTGGTGCCCAGGCAGAGCACGGCTTGGTTGCACCTGACAGCAGAGCAAGAGCCGGTGGTGCTGGTTGTACCCAGCTCTGGAGGGCAGCCAGGGCTGGGCTCGTGGCTCCTCCTCCCCTTCAGCTGGATCTTCTGAGCTCCTCACCACCTCTGCTCTCTGTCCTTCACACCAGTTTCAGATCTGATACCTGGGTAGCAGCTCCTCTTCCAGCACCCTGGGACAGTGCTCAGTCTCTTCCCCAACAGGAGGAACACTTCACACGTGGGAATTCAGCAGATGAGAACAGGATGCTTTCCTAAGATGGGTCCTTGCAAGCTCAAGGGCTGTGCCCAGGGTGAGGGAGCCTTTTCATTCCAGACCACACCTGGAAAGGTCTCAGCACCATTCACAGCCTGGGCTGCAGGTCCCACGGCTCCTCCTCTTCTCCCCCAGCACACCATGGCCCAGAAAGAGACTCTCCATCAGCTGAAGAGACCAACTTCCACACCATTTCCTGCAGATCAAGGGTGTCTCGAGGAGTGACTCTGGGACCCACGGACACAGCTGTTCCTTCCCACTCCCTCTCTCCACAGCTGGCCACTGCAGTGCTTGAAGAGATGCAAGAACATGAAAAAGGAAAGGAGAGGGAGAGCTGCCTCAATCAAACCCAAGCAATGACAAAACAAAGACATGGACAAGTTGCAAGTCCTGCATGAAGCGCAAGCAGCAGACATTTCAAGAGCAGGTCAAACGTGACCCCAAATATTCAATAACAAAGAGTCAAAATGCTACATTTCCATGGGAAGCCTCGAACAAGTTGACCCAGATGTGACAGCGGCTCCCAAGGCAGCGCCGCTCCAGGACACATTGCTGGTGCACTTGCACACATCTCTGCATCTCTGTCTTTGGGCACTGGGAAAGGGGGGAAATTGTTTTGTTACTGGTGTGTCATTGTTGGGAATGGGAAAGGAAGAGGCCCTGGGACTGGGATCACATTGCAGCAGCCTACAGAGAGCCCCTGGGCAGGTGGCCGTCCTCCAGCACTGCATGGCCACCCCCTGCTCCAACAGCTCCCACAGCAGGTGTGCCAGGGCGATGGACCATGGAGAGCAGTGTGGGGACTGCCAGGAGGCACAGGGGCCTATCAGAAGCTGCTGGGACTCTGCCAGGACCCCCAGGCATGTTGGCTTTCCTGGCTCTGCAGCCCTTCGTTCCCTCCTCCGTTACAAGGGACAGTGTTACGTGAGCATTCCCAAAGTGCCTGCGGCCCTGTGGGAAAGGTGCTATGTTCTGAAAAGGACAGAAACAATCCAGGTAAGTGATGGATTTCCTTTAGCTCTGCAGGTAAGGGATCCAGGGACAGCAGAAGATCCTGCTCTTCAGACAGCAAAACCTGGATGCCTTGTGAGGGCAAAAGGGGGGAGAAGGCAGCTTGGCAGAATCAACTCAGCCAACTCAGGAACGCCTTCAGAAGCGACTGTGGACCTGCCTGTTGGACCAATGGATGCTTCTTGTCCTTGGCAGCTGTCTCCACTCTAGAGAGGGCCTTGCTCCTAGTACAAGGACCAAAGAGGGCCCGACTTCCTTTGTAGAGGATTCTTTAATAGGTGCAAGGGGAACAAGCTATCCAAGCATCCTTTCTCCCAGAGAAGTGCTGGACAAAACAGTCTGAAGCGCAAGAAGAAATGGAGCCTGTTCTGCACCCAGCCAGCCCTGGCCTGGCAGGGCCCTGGGGCTGCTGCATTCCAGGAAAGAGGAATAAAGCACAGGCGCTGGTCGTGGGCAGAGCAGCAGCCAGGACAGCTGCTCCCTGAAAGGGCAAGAGGTGGCCACTGGTTTGCAGTGCGGTGCAGGGGCAAAGCAGTCATCAACCGGCCTCAAAAAGGGAAAGCCAAAAGAATTCAGAGAAAAAGGCAAAACGAGCAGAAGCTCCTCAAGAATGTCCCTTGGAAATGGTGTTAGCACAAGTACCCCCAGAGGATCACACTGAGGGAAAACCCCCAAATCTCTCTCAGCTGCTGAGCAAAGGCAAGAGCAGCCTTTGAGTGGGCGTGAGCATGGACGCAGGCAGTCAGTCCCTTCCCCTGCCTGGCTGACTGGAGCAGTGGTGTCAGCCCCCGCTGTTACACCCTCCACAGTGTTCCCCCGGCCCTCAGCACCCCGGGCCCGGCGCAGGCACAGCAGGATGTGGGGGCAGCTGTGGCGCTAAGATGGGCCAGCGCCACGTCCTCCTCCTTCCCTGCAACTGCCCCTGAGGCCTGGGGTCAGCCCGCACCCAGCGCTGCAGAAGGGCAGCGTGGAAGGAAGAGGATGGGAGATGGACTGGTGGGGGAGTGGAGATGTGGCATCCGGGAGGACATGATCAGGACGTGACAAGCTGCGGTCGGCTGGGGGAATCTCTGTCCTGACCAGACAGTTTGGCAGCACCAGTGCTGAGGGAGGGTCCCAGCTGGGCCAAGAAAAGTCACTTTAAGGTGTCATCAGCGTTCTTGAACATGAGGATGGCGTTGTAGATCTTGAGCGCCGGGCCCAGCTTGACACTCATAATCTTGACGATGTCAGCCTGCGTCAGCAAGAGGAACGCCTCACCATCGATCATCTGGGGAGGAGAGCAGGGACAAAGGCACTCACTGCAGACCCGGGCTGGCACTCCTGGGAACAGCCAGCACCAGCACGACCTGGGCAGGAGCCACAGGTGGCCCCAGAGAGCAGGGCAGGGGCCACCCACAGCACTCCCACACTGCCCCAGGGAAACTCCAGCTGGCAGCTCACATGCCCAGGAACTGGGCAGAGGGGGAAGGCCCTTCCAGGGGCCATCCCAGGAGCTCACACTGCAGCTGGGTTGGGATTCTGTGCTGGAGCCCCACGGGCACAGCACAGAGCCATCACAACCTGCTCTGGGCATTTCCTGCACCAGGGACCAGCACCCGTGGATGCTGCCCTGGTTCAGCTTTGCCTGCCTGAGCACCCTTAAAGCACAGGGGCCATTCCCGGACGGGCTGTGACAGTGGCTGTACCCAGCGTGCCCAGGATCAGCCCCGGGTGTCAGAGCCACCCCCACACGTCTGCCCATGTCCAAAAACGCCGACCCTGACAGGCAGCAGTGCTGCCTGATGCTGTGCTGCTGAGAGGGGCAGAGGGGGAAGGATGAAAGGGTGAGGAGGAAGCAGCTTCCCTCAGGAGGCGATGGTGCTCCTAAGGCTGCAGCACCATCCTCCTCCTGCCCCCCCATCTGCATCCCCTCAGAGGGGCCCTCTGTGAACATGCCAGGAGAACAGAGCAGCACAGCTCCCTGGGGGTCAGCAGCTCCCCTCCTGCCCCTCATGGACACAGCCAGACGGCTGCACACTCCCATGCAGTGGGGCTGCAGGGCAGGACCACTGCCAGGTGCTGGATGTGCCCCCAGCATCCAGCAGCAAGCCACTGCAGGAAGGCCACTGGCCAATTCCTCCCGGCCCTGGCAGCAAACAGCTGTCCTTGGCCACCTGCTCTGCTCTCATCTGCCAGCCCTTCTCACCTCATCCTTGAAGAGCTTGGCTTGGTCCTCGCAACCCGTCAGAGTCTGAACAAAGCTAAACACCTTGGAATAAATGGAGAGAAATGTCAAGACAGAGCAATGTTTCTGGCTGGAGACCCCCCTGAGCCCACATCCTCACATTTTGAGCCCTGCAAGGTGCCACGGGGCTCTCGGGGCAGAGGCTGCAGTTGCTTTGCCCTCCCATGCCAGAGCCCACCCCTGGCCCCAGGCACAGGCACTGGCCTCCCCCATCAAAGGCTTCAGCAGCTCCATCTCCATCAAGTGTCTCCAGCACAGCGAGAGGATTGCCACCGAGGGCTGGGGCAGGAGAGGGGCACACAGGGGGGTAATGGGGACATCAGGGGATTGTTAAGGCTGGCAGAGCCCTCTGAGATCATCAAGGCCATCCACCGACCAGCCCTGCCAAGGCCACCACTGAGCCATGTCCCCAGGTGCCACATCCACACAGCTTTTGAGCGCTTGCAGGGATGGTGACTCCACCACTGCCCTGGGCAGCCTGTGCCAGTGCCTGAGAGCAGGCAGGGGCTGCTGGGGCTGGTCCAGAGCTCCTCCACCTACTCAGGCCTTAAGGGGGGTCACCACGGCTGCCCGAGAAAGTGAACAAAGGTGACAACGTGTCCAGCAGACCTCTCCATGCTAGCCCAGGGACGTGGCCACTGAAGTGCTCGGTGCATGTGCCACGGTGCTGCACGGCCAGGCACATCAGGGGCCAGCACGGAGCCTTCCAAAGCACCTCACCTCATCAATGGTCCACTTGGCCACCGTGGCTGCTGTGATGCCAGCCACCCCCGGCAGCAGCTTGCAGTGCTGCTCCCAGCACAGGGACAGGGAGCGGTCGGGGTGGGCGGACAGGGCGGACATGAAGAGCGATTGGTGCATATTGTCTGAAGAAATAGCTGGGGATAAAGCGCAACATGTGATACGAGGTCAGGGACGAGAACACCCCATCCAGCTATCCAGAGCTAGTGGCTGTCCCTTGAATCAACAGGGTGCCAGTGTATCCAAGGGTTCAGTTTGGTGGGATTGGGGTTGCTGGGGAAAGAAGCTGAGACAAGCTTGGCTTTGCCTTGTTCTCATGACATTCAACCATTCATTTTCTAATCACCCCCAGCGGTGGGGTAGGTGGCAGGACAGCCCGTGGTAATAGGGGTGCTGGATGGAATACGCATTGGGCTTCTGCTTCTGTCAGGCATCAGAACTAAATGCCAAGCCAACTGTCCAGCATCAGTTTCTGTGTGGCAGCAATAATTTGGCACTTCACAACCACACTGAAATTTTGGGGCACAACTTCCCACTATCCCTGTCTGAAGAGGACAAAACACCACAGAAAATACACTGCCATAGAGATGATCCTAATTCCATGCCCTAAAGAACTCAGAGATTCCCAGCCATAACCCCAGAGCCAAACCGAGGGAGCATTGTGAGCCCTGGCACAAGGTAGGGACATCCCTTATCGATGGTCAACTCTGGCAGCTGACCACAAGCCCCTCAGTGGGGCGGACCTGTGTGAGCCAAGGGAGACCTGCCCCCAGCACCCCCACCCACCCCAGCTCCTCCTGCAATGACACCGTGGCAGAGGATGGCACTTACTCTGGAAGTCTTCCTGCTGGATCTTCCGGTACTTTGGAGGTCTCCCTCTAAAGAGACAGGAAGACTGATGTCCAGCTGGGCTGGGACTGGCCCAAGGGCCCTCCTCCCCAGCACCCAGAGCAATGCCTCGGCAGTGGGAAGAAAAAGCAAGAGAGGTGCCCGGCAGAGCCGGCAGGACTGAGGCCAAGGAGCCTCTGTGGCCCGGTCACCCATGCCAGGGCGGGCAGTGGTGGCACAGGGCCCCTCCCCGCACGGGGGTCGCCGGCCGTGCCCCTACCTCCCGTGGTGCCGAGATTTCTTTCGCTGAGGGAAACCCATCGGGCTCCTCTTGCGAGTCGAGGCCTCGGTGTCGGACAAATCAGCCTTCAGCCTGCCCTGGTTCTTCTCTGCCAGCGGGCACCCTGAGAGGCAGTAATGGGCTGTGAACCTCCCCGTCACGTGGCCTGACCCGTCGCAGCCCGGTGTGGGGCACTTCCTAGAGAACAGAGGGGACACAAGCGTTGGGCCCAGCACTGGGGGACAAACCAGCAGGGCCACCCTTCTGCCCCCCGAGCACGGGCAGCCACAGCCCTGGCCATGGAAGGCAGAGGAAAGATGTGCTGACCAAATTCCCGCGGCCAGGCCACTGGGGGCAGGGGCAGGGCACAGCCGGTCCCTCCAGGTACAAACCTTGGCCATCTGCCATCCCTGCAACCCTGGGCAAGGCACCACAGCGTGCTGATCGAGCAGCTCATTGGGGCTCACAGAGTGTTCACCTTGCCCCCCTTTGCCCCCACAGGCATCCACACCAGCCTCAGAGCGAGCAGGAGGTGAGGGCCAGGAGCGTGGCCAGCAGAGAAACCCCTGGGAGGCAGACCTGCCCTCCCCATCCTCATGGATACTCCACCATACTGGCTCCTCCTGACACCAGCCTAGTGCTGGGCTTGGCACTAGACCCAGCCTGGTTTCCCCTGGAGAAGGTCCCCCAAGTGACTGCTTGAGCTGGAACCATGCACTGCCCCTACTTGGGACTTCCCAGCTCAAAGCCTGACATGGAAAGGCATCCATGAGGGGTGGGGGGAACAGTGTCCTCACAGCTGGTGTCAGTGAACAGCATCCACACCGTCCTCTCCGTAGCCCACAGGTGCCCATGGGTAGGTGGACACAGGGCACCTTCAGGGGCTCTGGTGCCACAGGACAGGCACAGTAGGAGCTCACAGGGGTTACTCCAGCTGGGGTCCTGGTGCCACCTGGGGCCTGGCCTGGGGGAGCAGGGGGCAGGTGTGGGGTGAGTGCAGGGAAGGGCTGGATGCTGGTGGGGGTGACAGTGAGGAGGAGCAGAGGAAGAGCTGGCCCAGCCCAGCAGGGAAGAAGCTGTGCCCCTCTGGGCCGTGCTGGGGAGCTCACCTGTGGTGAAAGCTGTACTTGGAGCTCTTGGAGTGAGGGATGCTCTTGCAGCCCAGGCTTGGGCAGCCCCCATGGGCAGAGGAGGCTGGTTCCTTTGGCCCTACAGCCGGAGGAGAGGAACAGGAGAAAGGCTATCATGGCTGCAAGCCCACGGCTGCAAGCCCAGGGCTCTGGGCTCCCTGCCTGCACCAAACAGGGAGGACTTTTCCAATTGAGAAATCCACGGAATGACCTTTCCTCCCTGCCCATCCTCAGCCAGAACCTGCCCTCCCATTTCTGTGCGTGGGCATAGTGAGAGTGGGGTCTGGCGTGCTCGTGCCCTGCGAGGAGGAACTGACACAGGGGCAGCACTTACTCAGAGGAGGCTGCAACGGGTGTCCAGTTTTTGAGCACCAGCCCATGGGATGGATGTCCGGATGATCCGCATCAATCCAGAAATCATACACGTGGCTCCAGCCGTCAAAATGGATCTGGGGAAGCAAGTAGAGAGGTCACCCTTCAAATCCCAGGACACCTCTCTGAGGAGCTCTGGAGCCCTCCGAGTTGAGAGCAAGCAGCAGGGTAGAGCTGAAGTGCAGCACAAGGCTCTCCACTCCTGGAGCCAGGCAGTGGCACCTGCCCACCTCTGCACACTGTGCTTCCACAGAGCACTCCCAGCGAGCTGGGAAGGGCAGGAGTGAGCCAGCACAGTGCCTGGACACAGGCTCAGCACTGATGCTCCAGCACCCACCTTTATCCTGTGATCTTCTACATCCTCCACACTGGCCACTCGGATGAAGGAAGGAGTCCTCCTGTCCACTGCCTCCAGCTTCATGTTGACCAGGAAGCCGTGGGGCGGGCGCTGCAAGAGCCCAGTCAGGGGGAGCAGGGCCCTGCTTCAGGCTCCCGCCCCCTCGGCAGCTTTCCCAGCACTGTGTCCTCCTCGAGCCCAGCTCCCAGCCCTGGCCTGGCCAGGGAAGAGCCATCCCAGCTCGCAGTGCCAACAGGAGAGAGCAGGAACAGGCTCCCTGCATTTGAGCTCTCTTTAATAAGATGTGCCCCAGGGAAGAAGGTCTCTAAGAGACACATTTTGGGGATCTATATTGCAACCACCCTTGTCTGGACACAGCTGCTCGTGGTGCAGTTGGAGACAAAAACTAATCAAGCAAAACTAAATCCCCCACTCAGCTCCTGTCTAGTTGAAGGGACGGTCATATTCCTCATTTCTGCCAGTTTTGAACTATTTGCCCGGGATAGCCCTGACTTCTGAACCCTGAGTGTAGATCCAAAGCCCAGGCCTGTGGCAGGAGAATATGGAACATCGCTGGACTTGTCACAAAAGCAAAGACCTGACAGTGAAGAAAACCTAAATTCCTGCCCAGGTGGGGTAGAGCAGATGATGTGACACTCACCACTTTAAAAGCCCAAGCTGGAACAGCAGATGCTCCAGTTTCTTTCAAGTACTTTTCCCAGGTGAAGTTGTCGGGATCAGGATAATCTGGAAGGGGGGAGATGCAGAAGGTGAGACATGCCTGCAGGAAGTCAGAAAGTACCCCAGAATGCCCCACTGCCTTCAAGGGCCAACCAAGTCTATGCCAGGCACACGGGAACCTGAGAGACACCAAGAAGTGCTGCTATTTTCTCACAGACCATGAAACCCACAGTACAAGGAAGCGGAAACAGCTGGGTGTGCACAGACAGCTGGGGTCCTCCTCGCATCTCCGAGCGGAGACTTGGCCCAACACAAGCACCATGCTGCACCTGAACACGTGCACAGGAGCCTTGGCAGGAGGTTTGTGCCCCAAGGACCCCCACGCCACCTTGGGAAGCCTATTCCCAAGGGGATGCACTTCCAGGCTGCACCTGACTGACCACTGACTCACCTTGAGGAGGTGTGAGGGGTTTGCCGTGTTCATGACACCATCCAACTGGGTGGATGTATGGACTGCTGGGGTCACACCTAGAAAACATACCCAAGCTCTCACACAGGGCCCTCTGCAGGTGTCTCCCCACCACTGGCCCCCCAGGAGCCTCTGTGTGCTTACCAGTAGTCGTAAGTATCATCCCAGTTGTCAAAGTGCACCAGAAAGCGATTGTCCACCACGTCAGTCACTGTGGCAACACAGATCAGGGAAGGGTTCATGCGGTCCACAGCTTCGAGCTTCATGCCCACCTTGAAGCCTGGGGAAGCCTCATGCTGGCAGGAGAGAGGAGCAGGGCTTTTTCAGAGCTGCAGCCCCAGCTCCTTCCTCACCACTTCCCTTGCCTGCTGCAAGGAGGCACCTGCCCAAACCCTCCCCAAACCAGACCCTCTCTGGCCTCCAGGCAGGCCTGGGACCAGCCAGGCTCTCAGAAGGGCAGTGTACTGCTGTGCACGCGAGGAAGGAGGAAGGGGGTAAGTAACGCAGCTTGGTCACACAAAGAAAGATGAAGAGTGATCTTCAGACCCTCAGGATCTTCTATAAGCAGTAAATTCCAAGAGAAAAAAACCCTCCAACTGACACTAGTTCTGATTTTGTCCCAAAGCACTTGTTTGTGGTCACAGTCCTCCAATGTCAGCAGCGACCAATGCCTCAGGCATGGCAGGAGGAGCTGGGGCGGGGCCCTTCTCCCTTCCTTGCCTTTATTTCTTGGATCCAGAATCTGAGCAAAACACTGCATCACACACTGGTGGGTTTGTTGCAGCAATGAGCAGCAGGGTTTAGACTCAATAAATAACTTGGAGAGGCTGATTTGCCAGTAGGTTGTTTCCTCTGCAGCTGACAAAGGAATGATCAGCATTTTTCACTCTCCTACATTCCCACTTTCCTTACCCAAGCTTCCATGTGAAAAAAATAGGCAGACACAGAAACAATGAAGACACAAAAGAGAGACAAAGGAATTATACTTATGAAACATTAGGTGATGTATTTTTAGCCAAATAATTTTTGAGAGTAGTGGTTACTTCTCCTCACCAGTACTTCTGTAACAGATTTAACTGTCCATGAGATCAACCTGGATGAAACAGAATCAGACCAGCACCAATTCTGGGCATATCAAATGAGTGTCCAAACTACAGATCCTGAGCAGAAAAGTGAGCCACATGCTCCTGGCTCTTGAGCACTGTGGGCTTGAGGGGTGGGGGGTGAACAAAGTGAAGCCCAGTGCTGGTGGAAGCATTTTGCTCAGCTGGAGGGGAAAAGTCACACCTGAATGTGTAGACTCTGGCAGGAAGGAGATGCTGCTACTCACAGTGTTTCGGACCATGAAGAGGTGCTTAGGAGCTGCCTGAGCCTTTGTTAACTTCAGGTAGTTTGTCCAGCTGAATTCTTCTTCCTTATAACCTACAACCCCTCAGGAAGAGAAATGAGAGCAGTGAGTTCACAGCCAGGAGGATGTGCGGGTGAGCCTGGCCATCCCTGACACGCTGCCACCCTGCCAGCGTGTCCTGCTGTGGGCAGACGGGATCTACAGCAGCCCTGGGATGCCCAAAGCCCATGGCTGAGGTCCGATGGGTGGTTTTGAAGGGGTGTTAGGAAACATAAGCAGTGGAGTGGAAATCCAGAGCACAGCTCCTCCTCTGGTCCTGCCTGCCTTGGGGCACAGCTGGTGGCACTGGGACGTCCAGAGCAACAGGGCTTTGCCCCAAAATGTGAGCAAGCAGAGATGGGTACCTGAAATGTTATCCTGTGGAACTCCCCCAGTACAGCAGCATCCCTCCCTGGCCCCATGGAGCCACCCTGTCCCCACCTCAAGCTCTACATCTGGCCCACTCTTCATTCCCCTCCTTCAGCAGGACCTGAGATGAGTTAACTCCTTACCTTTGGGGGGCTGGAGTTTGTGCCCTGTCTCCTCAAACCAGCCCGCAGGGTGGATGTCGGGGGAGTCAGCGTTCAGCCAGAAGTCATGGCACTCGGAGTAGCCATCGAAGTGGAGACGCATCCGGTAACCACACACCTGCCAGCAGGGAGGGAGGAGAAGGAAAGGGCCATGGAGACCTGCTGCTGTCCCTGGCTGAGCATCACACCCCCTCCCCTCCCACACACCAGCTCAGCATGGGTCGCTGTGGGAAGCCAAGAGTCAATCACGGGCCAGTGCCCAAACTGGGAGGCACAAACCAGTCCCAAAGGGTGTCCAAGGAACAAGGTCAGTGCAAAACCACCACAAGCCAGCCCAAAGATGGGATGTTCAGGTTGGTGCATTAAATGCCATGGTGGGCATCTCGCTGTATCCAGCAAGAGCAAAGACTCCCTTTTCTGCACCCCAGGAAGCTGCTGGTGCAGGGATTTGGCAAATGCCACACTGGCTGCCTGGGAAGCTCTGTGAGGCAAGGCTGGTTCGGCTGCCATATGGCTGAGTGGAAAGTGGATCTGCATGGACACAAGGAAGAGCAGTGGGATGCCTCCACAACCTCCATCTCAAGGGCTCAGACCTGTCTTAGGGACATAAGCTGTTGCCATCACCACAATCTCTTTCCCTGTGCTGAGTCAGGGTGATGGAGAGGCCAACACAGCTCCACAGTGCCGTGTCCTGTCCCTCCAAGCTGGCAGGGAACTCCCTGCTTCTTTGCCTGAGGTGCTGGAGCAGCAGCTCATCTCCTGCAGCGACAGGCCCTGTCTCCTCCAGGGGCCAGCTGGCAGCACCTCCCTGCCCCAGAGCCTCCGGCTGAGCGGGAGCCAGGAGGAACCAAGGGCACTGGAGGCTCCTTACCTCAGCCACTGTCAGGATGAAGTACATGGATGGGTGCTGCGGGTCGATCCCCTCCAGCTTCATCCCCACTTTAAAGCCGTTCTTGTGCTGGGAAGCTACTTGGTACTGGAAACAAAAATTAAACTACAATGTAAAACCAACACAGGGAGCTGGGTCTAGAACCCGCCAGGGGAGCAACCACCGGGCAATGGGAGCTGCTGGGACCAAGAGACTGTGGGCCGCAGGTTATGTTGTCATCCAAATTTTAATTTTTTTCCCATCATAAAAAACAGTGTTCCACCTCCTTATGGATTTACATCTCTTGCTATTGGCAGGGCAAGGTGTCCCTGGGGTAAAAGCTGCAGCCGGGGCAGTGGGGCACAGGCCTGACTTGTTTGCAGCACAGCCTCAGGAGAGCCCACCTGGCTTCCAAGAAGGGCTGGAAAGGCTCCACCACCCTGCCAGAGTTACAGCAGTGTCCTAGGCAAAGGTGGGGTGTTTGGGATGGGGGCCACTACCCTGCTGGGGAGTGGCACTCCGGGCAAATCAAAACTGGAGGCTGCCCGGTCACCTCCAGGTGACAACGGGAGCTTGGCTATTGCTCAGAGTCCCACAAAACAGGGAAGCAAGGAAGAGAGGAGAAGGAGGAGGGGCGGGAAAAAAAAGGGAAAGAAAAGAGAAGATGAAAGAGGGAAAAAGACAGGAAAATCCCAACTCACATCCTGGAAGAGATCTAAAGGGGCAGCGACAGCTTTCTGCTCCTCCAAGTAGGACGCCCAAGACCAGCCTTCTTTCTTCTCCTCACTGGCACCTGAGCGCAGCACAAACGCACACAAACGCTGCTGAGGGGCCGCTGCAGCCCCGCCCCACTGCCTCGGGGCTGTCCCCCTCTCACACACGTCCTGCATCCCTGCAGAGCTCAGCACCATCCTACCAGAGCCCCTTCTCCAGCAAACGTGGCCAGCTGCACGAGGGGCAGGGCCAGGAGCCCCCATGACCCAAATGTCCGGAACCATGTCCTAGTAAGGCACCTGGGACAGTGGAAGGTGTCCCTGCCCATGGCAGGGGGTGGAACCAGATGGGCTTTAAGGTCCCTTCCAACCAGTCTGGGGTTCCAAGGAGTGTGAGGGACAAGCCATCCTAGGCAAAGCATCAGGACACTGCTGCAACCAGACCCTCCTCCAGCCAGAGTATCTGCTATCTCCACACATATGGATTTGGGGCAGCCAGCAGGATCCTTGCAGAGGTCTGGGAATCACTCCCAGCTGCAAGGGGCTCCTAGGCAGTCAAACCAGCAGGAGGCTGGCATCCCAGCTCTGCCATCCTCTGCTCTCAGACAGTCACCTGAGCCCGCCGTGGCACAGCACGGCCGCTCTGATGCCCTAGAGAGGTATTTGCCCCTGTGACAAAGGAGACAGCATTGTCTCATCATAGGCAGGGAGGTGACCATTCATGCCTTTGAGAAGGCCACAAAGGCCTTGTCCAAGGCATATGAGACACAACCCAAGTCTCTTGCTCTTCAGCTTCTTTGTCTCCCTCATTTGCAGCAGCTGAAGGGACTCCAGGAGTGCTGTGCCTATTACAGTGCTGAGGGATTCACAGCTACAGGTCAGCCATGGCAGACAGCCTCAGGTAGGGCAGGCCACAAATGCAGGGGAAAAACAGACCAACTCCTTCCTCCCTCGGGCTTAGGAGAAGAGGAGATGGAAAAACAATGGAGACTTAGGGAAGAAATTAAAGCTGAACTTCAGTGAAAAAGGTAACTAACCTTGCTTTGCTGACACTTCAGAGTGAAAAACACCTTTACTATTCATTAGGACACAGAAAAAGTGCCAGGCATGGCTGGGGAATCTGTGAGTATAAGCTCTGCACTTCTGGGGAATGACAAATACACCGAGAGTCAGAGCATACCCTGACTGCTGCACTGAGGCATCCAGGTGTATATTTTGTTTGCCGAAGTACTTCTAAAATAAGAGAAAACAAAATGCTGAAATATCAAAGCTCATCACTGCTTACTTGTATGCAGCAGGGAAGGTTACATGCTCAGGGCTCAGGGTGAGAAGCAGGTATGAGATTTGAGATTCCTTTTTAACCGTGGTTAACTCAGTGTAACATCAGGGGTTAATGACACTCTGCCCCTGCCACTGTCCCTGCACTTGGCTATGGAGAGGAGTATGAAGCTGGAACAGTTTAATTTTAAAATTATTTTGAGTATGACCTTCAGTACTCAAAGACAAAAGGTTTCCCATAAATGTTTATTTTCAGTGTCTCCCAAAGTTCTCCTTCACACTGCCGGGAAAAAACCAACCAAGCAAACACTGCATCCCTCAGCTTGTCTCCTTTCCCTCCATGTTGACAGCTCTGCTTTTGAGATCTCTGACACAGTCCAGGAATAGATCCCCACAGGATGAGACAACCCCAAATCACACGGCTTCAGTGGCACCGCATCTACAGGAGCAGCTCCCAAACTTGTGAGCTCCTGATGCCACGAGGCAAGTTCCCCACAAGCCCATCCCAAGGGAGGGCAAAGCCACATGTGGTGCAGTCCTGTTCTTGCTCAGGACAGCGTCCCTGGGAGCAAACACGGTGTCCACAAGCCAGGAACAAACTGAGCTCCCGAGGGGAGGAACAGGGAGCTCTGTCCAGCACGGGCCAGTGCCGTGTCCATAGGGGTGCCCCGTTCCCATGGAGAGAAAGAGAGGAAAGGAGAGAAACGGAAAGAGACAGAGAGAGCGGGATCAAGCAAGCAGAGGAGCTCACAAGCCTTCAGGACCACGTGCCAGGGCACTGCAGTGGGTGTTTGACCCTGCAGGAGAACACAAAAGGGTCCAGCCCTGCAGTGGGACCCCCCAGCCCCAGCAGGAGCGCTCACCCCACCGCCCACCTCGCCTCCGTACCGTGCTGGCTCCCGTTCCACGCCTCAGCCTCCAGACTGCTCATGGCAGAGTCTTCCACAGAGCTTTTCCTCTCTTCCTGCTTTTCCTCCTAGACATGAGAGCAGACAAAACAGAACACAGCTCCACAGAGGTTTTTGGCTGTGTGTTGTACCCTCGCACTGGTGCCCAGGGCCATACTGCACCTCCATGGCGTCCGTGGTTTGACCAATGCCCGGCCCAGAAAGGGGCTGCCAGAGAATCGGATGATGGGAGCTTGCAGGGACTCGGTGCTGACTGGCAGCAATCACACCTGGACTGGACCTGCTACAGTCAGGGCTGGCAAGCAGAGCTTCCTTGCCTTGTCAAAGTCTCTCCCTTCCCCAGGACACCCAGCACACAGACAGACACTCCCCTACTTCAGGCCTTACTTTGGTGGCCCAGACTCAAGAGAGCAGCCAAGAGTGCTCAGTACCTACAGCCCAGCCTGGACCATGTGGCACCGCCCGGGCCACAGTGCTCCACAAGCCAAACAACCAGCCCAGTGCTAGGAGCCCTCAACCCCACACATTCAGTCTTTTTGGCATTTTGGCCAACCCGTTTCCCCTTTGACCTGCAGCTGACACAGCCCTGAGCAGCAGGATGAGATCTGTGCACACAGGGCTGGCCCCCAGCCCCCGGGACATTGGCTGCACACGCCCCCTCCCTGCCTTTGTCCTACCATTTGCTCGGATTCATATTCTTCCTCCGAGGGGCTCTGATAGTCCTTCCTCTTTCGTTTCTTCACAGGCTTGAGGATTTCAGTGGCATTGGTGCTGCTGGCAGAGTTTTCCACGATGACTGACCTGCACAGAGGAAGGGAGGGCCAAGCACTGCAGCCAGTGCAGCACGGTGACACTGCCTGGGGTGTCAGTAAGGGAGGGGCTGCTGGACAATCACTGTCCCCCCGTCTTTTACGCACACGTGCCCCCACCCCTCCTGTGGATGTATGCACACAAGCTGCCAAGAGTTAGAGCCAGGGACAGGCCAGAGTCACCCTCACACACTTGGGTGTCAGAAACCGCAATCCAGGGATGGATCAAAAGGGATCTAGTTTTGTAGCAGGGCTCTAGGCTGCACCAGAGATGCTGGAAAACAAATCCCAGGAGTCACACACTGGTTAGGAGTAGGGCTGAAAATGACCCCGTGGCCTTCCACTGCTGCTCAGCCTGGAAGCCCCCACTGCAGCAATCTCCTGCTCCAGCAGATATGTGTTTATGAGGCCACAAACAGGGCAGGAAAAAATCTGGCTCCCGTGCTTCCTGCTGTTCCCTTGGGAAGTCTTCCTTCCCCCGCCCTGCCTCCAGGAACAAGCGGGACCCCCAGCGCCTGCCAGAGGCAGGTGTAGAAGGATGCCTTGCTGCAGCACGTGGAGCAGGGGAGGGAGGGCAGAGGGATGGGTGAGGCTCTGCGGGGCACAGACCCCCTTCCCTTACCTCTCTTTGAACTGCTGGTGGCAGTGCTCGCTGCAGAAGCCCCGGCCCTCCCGGGCCCCGTCCCACACGTGTCTGCGGCCGCAGGTATCGCAGTGGCACAGGCCTTCTGCTGCTGGCAGCGTGGGCTGCTCCGGCACGTCTGGGGCACAGAGAGGAGCAGCAGTGAGGCACAAGGAAGGACAGCAGACACAGGAGACATTTGCCTTGCCCACGGAGACACCAGACAGCATCTGCTGGATGGACAAGTGCCACCATGGTGCCCTTACCCTGAGCCACAGTAGGATTGTCTCTGCTGGGGGGTGCCACCTCTGAGTCCCCATCCTTCTCTGTGTGACCTTCCTTTGCAGCTTCCACAGGAGGCATCTTATCAGCACTCACCACCTTCAGCGTCCCGTACTCATTTATCCGGAACTGTGTCATTGAACAAAAAGCAAGGAAAAAGAGTTAAGGAGGACAGAAACGTAACTGGGTGGTTGATCTGAAAATGAGGGACATGATTTGGTCATCAGTGTGCCTGACAAGAGGACAGCTCTTCTGAGGACAGAGGTGAGCACAGCACGCCAGGCCCTGTGAAGGTGCCCTGCCCGCAGCCTGTGCTGGGTGCACCACGGGCACTCAGGTGACACCAGCACCAGCTGGAGCTGGCAGGGGGGTGGCTGGAGGATGCGGTGCCCTGAGGCTGAGCAGCAGCTGAGAAAGGGGTGTGTTTTCTGCAAGCTGTCATGCACTGAGGCTACCCCTGAGGCACTCGCTGCCTGCCGAGCACAAGGCCACTGCTCCCAGGGTGCAGGAGCTTGGGGCAGGAGGCCAAGGCCACTGCTTCCAGAGGGCAGGAGCACAAGGAGCACAAGGCCACTGCTTCCAGAGGGCAGGAGCACAAGGCCACTGCTTCCAGGGTGAGGGCAGGAGCTTGGGCAGAGCCAAGTCCACAGCACAGTTTGGAAGGGAAGATGTCCTGCACAGCACGTAGCACCCCTGTGCCTCCCTGTGCAGGGCAGAGCTGCTGCAGCCCCCCAGCACCTCGTGTGAGCGCTGCGCTAAGCTCGTGGGGTGGCAGGGCCATAGGGATGGGGCAGGAGAAAAGCCGGAGCAGCTGAGGGATCCTCCAGCTGGGGTGCAGGTACTGCCGGGGGCCACGGCACATCCTGGTGCTCCCTGCCTGGCACAGGCTGGGGAATTTACAAGGGCAGCTATGGGGAGTGGCAGAGGGGGCAAACCCAGCGGCCCAGGGCTACACTTACCCGCAGGTTACTCCCAGGCAAAGTTGCCACCCCATCTTTCCACTCCAGCACACGGACTGTGCTGCAGGTCTGCACCCCGCTGATCTGGGGAATGACAGCAGCTGTGATGGGCTCATTCCCTGCTCCCCTCTCTGGCCTCTCGGCCCCTGTGCTTCTCTGGGGCTCCCGGGGGAACCGCTGGATTTCTAAGGTGCTCGTGGGAAGGTTGATGGCAGCGGCGTTTGCTTGAGAAGGGAAGAAAGGAGACAAACAACCAGAGGCATACACAGAACACTTCACTGGTGCAAACGCGGCTCGAGGGCAGCCCAGAATCCCAGAGGACATGGTGTCCCAGGTGAGGGCTCTGCTGTGGGCCAAAGCACAAGCAAGCAGAATTACCCAAAAAATCTGCAGCCAGTAATGGTTCATGCTGGGGGGTGGCATCAACACTATCCACATTCAAGGGTTGCTACTTCAGCCTGATCTCAGACTGTTTCCGTGCCCAGGGTGCCCTGATGTGACAGGAGTTTGCTGGCAGGCTCCTGGACTGCAACTTCCAGTTTAGTTACGTTTCAAAGGAACACACTGTGCAACCTAGGGCCTCTCTGCAGTGAGAACAGGAGCAGGAAAATTTGGGATATCTGCTTCTAGGGAACACCCCTGATCTCACCTAACACACAACCATGCTTTGCTCAAACACCTCCTGAAAGACACCAGTCAGCTGCGCTCAAAATTGTCCCAGTTTTCAAGAAGGGTAAGAAGGATGACCCTGATAATTACAGGCCTGTCACTCTCACTACAGTTCTTGGTAAAATTATGGAGAAAGTTATTCTGGGAGTTACTGAAAAACACTGGGGAGACAACGCAGTCGCTGGTCACAGCCAGCACAGGTTCACAAGGGGAAGTCCTGCTTAACCAACTGAATTTCCCTTCATGGAAAGGTCACCCCACTGAGCTGACCAAGCAAAGCCAATAGATGTGGGTTTTCAGGATTTAGCAAAGCTTGGATACTGCCTTTCACGGTATCCTTCTGGACAACGTGTCCAGCACAGAGCTCATCCAGTCCACTGTCCACTGGATGAACAGCTGGATGATGGGTCTCCTACAGCTGGCCTGAAAGGCTTACAGGAACTGGGTGCACATCAGGCTGGTGGCCGTCACCAGTGGTGTTCCCCAGGGTTTACGGCCAGCGCTCCTAAATTTTTTATAAATTATCAGGATGCAGGAATTGAATGCCTGTTAAGTAAGTTTATCAATGACACTAAATTAGGAGGAGCTGTGAACTCCCTTGAGGGTAGAGAAGCCTTACACAGAGATCTGGATAGACCAGAGAGCTGGGCAATCCAATAACCATGTGCGTGAAACAAGATGGATTCTGCATCTGGGATGGGGTAATCCTGATTAATTGTATGACTTGGGGGACAAGACTGCAGAGCTGTCCTGGGGAAGGGGCTTGGGGAGTTTGGGCTGAGGGCAGGTGGAACAGGAGCCAGCAGTGCCCTGGCAGCCCCAAGGGGGACTGCAGGGGGGTGACCGTCCTGCTCTGCTCTGCTCTGCACTGGGGCAGCCTCCCCTTGAGTCCTGGGGACAGTTTGGGCCCCCAGCACACACAGGACATCTGAGGGCTGGAGTGTGTCCAGAGGAGGGGACCAGGGTGGTGAAAGGTGCCGAGGGCAGGACTTGGGAGGAGCGGCCGAGGCCCCTTAGAGGAGAGAAGGCTGAGGGGTGACCCCATCGCTGTCTGCACCTTCCTCCCGGGGGGGCAGGTGCTGATCTCCCCCTTCTGGGACCAGCGACGGACCCGAGGAGACGGAACGAAGCTGCCTCAGGGGAAGTTCAGGTGGGACATTAGGAAAAGGTTCCTGGCCCAGAGGCTGCTCAGTGCCTGCAAGAGGCTCCCCAGGGAAGCGGTCACGGCCCCAAGTTCAGGGAGTGTCTGGACAACGCTCAGTCCCTGTGGTTTAATTTTAGGTGGTCCTGCCGGGAGCAGGGTTTTGGACTTGATGATCCTTATGGATCCCTTCCAGCTTGAGCTGTTCTGTGATTTCCATGATACTGCAGCAGCCCAGGAGCCCACAGCCCTGCAGAGCAGGCACCCAGCACACTGCTGGCCCGGCTCAGGGCCCCGCACATCAGGGCTTCGGTTTAAAGCCAAATCAAGTTTTGATTGACCACAAATAGTCCGAGTGACATGGGATAGCCACAGAGAACCTCTAAGATGGCAACAGCAGCTTGGCTTTGCCTCCCAAGCTTTGGGAGGAGCACAGCTACACAAGGAGTAGAGGGGACTGCTGCACATACCTGGTATGATGAAGGCAGTGGTGGGCAGGTGGGTGGTCTGCACAGTGCTCTCGGTGGTGACCACGTGGACACTGACCTCCCCAGCAGCACTGCCCTTGGTGCTCCTCACCACCTCCATCTCCCCCCTGCTGTCCATCACCTTGCCTGGGCACACAGCGAGGCCCTGCGAGGCAGCAGGGAAGAAATCAAGTTGGGTACCAGCATGAACACAACAAAGGAGTGAGAAAGTGACTGCACAGGATGGTCTCTCCCAGCAGAAACACCTGCAAGACGTATTAAAAGTCCACTGAACCCACATGAACATCACAGCTGGCATCAACATGACCCATGAAAGCCCCTGTTGAGAGGTTCCAGCTCAGAGCCTGCAAATGCTGAGGGTTTTTCCTCACCTGGCACCACCATAAGATGGTACGAGCACGCCAGGTCCACGAGAAGCTGCTCCCGGCTCCCACGGGGGCCTACAATGCTCCAACAGACTGCGACTGAGGGCTGCCAAATCCCACCCTGGAGCAGGCAGAGCTCCCTGCAGGTCCCCTTCCAGTTCTCCTGTTGGAGTGTCACCCTTGATCTGCTGGCTGCAAGAGAGAATTTCACAAGTGGCAGGAGTTACTGGGGGGGTGTGAGTGGGGCAACTTGATGTCCCCTGTACCCCAGCTGAGTTTCTCACGGGACTGGTGATGCTTAACCTGTCTAGCCATGAATCTCAAGGAGTAAGCAAAGTGTCAGGGCCTTGAGGGCACTACTGGGCCTCACCAGACCCCCACCCACGGGCCCAGGGGCTCCACACTGCAGCAGCACCCTCTCCAAAGCACTTGCTGCTAGGATGGAGGCAGGGCTATGAAAAGGACCACGGTCATGTCTTGGCCCCTTCTGATGCAATTTGAATTTGAAAGGGAAGACATCCATGTGAAAAACAGGATACTCATTTCGGTGCAGCAGGGTTAACTAAGAATTGGGCTACAAAGGACAAAGTCTGGAATTTTAAAACCTGAGACATTCAGATAAAGGTGTTACAATCAGAGGGCACAGAGTGGGGTGGTGTGATCACATTGAGGGAAACATCTACTTCTCCCAGTTCTGCCAGGTTTGTGACCAGAAACACCTGATGCTCAACTGGCAAACAGCACAGACCCTTCAGGCTCTCCAGGTGCAGAAAATCACTATTAAGTGTCAGGACAACTGAAGGAACTGAGAAAATAATTTGGACACCAGACTCCAAATGAAAGCCAAAATGAATTTAGCAACCAACCTGTTTCGGTGCTTCCTAATACCCAGTAGGAATCTATCTGCTTTTTTAGGCATTTAAATCCAATCAATCCTTGATTCATCATTGGGTCAAATATTTCAAGAACAGCTCCTCATTTCGTGGGAGCTGTTGGCTGTTTTTAAAATGGAAACAGAACTTGGGACTGGAAATGCCTAGAAAGGAAGAGAAATAACTAGAGCCAGTGCTCAGGTTTGTGATGCTCCACCTGAGTTTCTCACAGTCTCTGATGTGAGCACAAAAGCAAATATTTGCACGGGAAATGTCCAGCAGTAGTCAACATTACAGTTTAATTTTAGGTGCAAGGAGCAGGGAGTTGGACTTGATGGTCCTTATGGGTCCCTTCCAGCTTGAGATATTCTGTGATTGGGGTTCCCTCTCCAAGTCCTTGCAGGGCTAGGCTGGTGCTGTCGACACTGGTTCTCCTGTGCCTTGTGAGTTCAGGGTGAACAGAATGAATTTGGATTATAGACTGTGTTGCTGGTCTTTAAACTGGCAAAGCTAAACAACTGAGATTTAGGCCTTAACCTCCAGACAATCCCTCCTCCAGCAACCTCCTGGGGAAGGCCTTGCTGCAGCCAAGGGCATGTCCCAGCCCTCCACGAGGCGGAGGAGCCCATCCAGCCCACGGCCCTGCCCCACTGTTGGACTCGGTGATCTTACAGGTCCTCTACAACCTTAACAATGCCATCATTCCACCACAAACTGTCCCTCCCGTTCCCCTCATTTGTCCCTCAGCAGCAGCGTGAGTGCTTTCCCCAGCACCTCCGGCCGGAGCAACTCCTGTCTCGCTGGTGGAAACCTTTCCCTCACTCCTTGCCCCAACTCCTGCCCTTTGAGCACACATGGAGCACAAATTCTATTCCAAGCCCAAAACTGTTCCAAGGGCACGCATGAGCAGCAAGAACACTGTTGGTGTGAGCTTGTAAGCACGCTCTTGCCACAGCTGAAACTCAGCAGCTCCCAGGGCTCTCCCACCTCTTGTCAGGGGCTTCCATGGTGTCAGACAACAACTCACCAACACTGCTCACATCAACCATAGCACACACTGTTAAACTTTTAACTCAGGATTCCTGGGATAACCCCTGCACTCCCAAGCCCCTGACCCACGGCCCCACGGGTGTGGGCATGACACAATACCTGGGCTGCAGAGCTCCATCCCCACCTGGAGGACTGATAATCAGGACTGGAGATGATGTTTGCAGCTCACAGTTTTTAAAATCCCGGTATGAAACCCCCTGGAAGCCCAACCTGCTGTGAGGCGTCTCAGGTCAGGAGTGCTACACGAGGAAAAAGGGCTCAGCCACAGCTGTGACCTGCCCTAGCACCACTGTCACAGCAGGAGAAAGGCCCTTTGGATAACCCTGCTCCCTGGGAGCAGAAAAGATGTCACGGAGGGGATGCCCACACCTGAGACAACTCTGGTGGCTCTGGAGCCAGAGCCCAGGCAGGTACCACTGCCCCAGAGATCCCTTCAGGGGGTCTCCTGCGAGCCCTGGAGTGACCCATATTATCACAGGATAATTCAGGGACCTCAGGAGGTCTGTAATTCAACATTCTGCTCCCAGCAGGTTGGGATCACACCAGGTTGCTCAGGGCTTTACCCAGCCTGGTCTTTATCCAGCCTGGTCTTTATCCATCCTATCAGGATGCAAACCTGCAAATTAGCACAACAATTAGCAAACCAAACTAACACTTTTCCTTGGATGTTAGGAAAAGGTTTTAACCCCAGAGGGCAGTCAGGCACTGAATGGCTCCCCAGGACTGCCAGAGCTCCAGGAGCATTTGGACAATGCTCTCAGGCACAGGGTGGGACTGTTGGGGTGCCCGTGAGGAGCCATGAGTTGGACCGGGATCCTTGTGTTCAGGATATTCTATGATTTGTTCTGCTGACTGCCCTAGACATTGAACAAAAGCTTTATTTATTTATTTATTTATTTATTTATTTATTTATTTATTTATTTATATCTTAAAAAGTATCTTAAAAAGCCATGTCCCAGTGAATGTCCNCCTTGATTCATCATTGGGTCAAATATTTCAAGAACAGCTCCTCATTTCGTGGGAGCTGTTGGCTGTTTTTAAAATGGAAACAGAACTTGGGACTGGAAATGCCTAGAAAGGAAGAGAAATAACTAGAGCCAGTGCTCAGGTTTGTGATGCTCCACCTGAGTTTCTCACAGTCTCTGATGTGAGCACAAAAGCAAATATTTGCACGGGAAATGTCCAGCAGTAGTCAACATTACAGTTTAATTTTAGGTGCAAGGAGCAGGGAGTTGGACTTGATGGTCCTTATGGGTCCCTTCCAGCTTGAGATATTCTGTGATTGGGGTTCCCTCTCCAAGTCCTTGCAGGGCTAGGCTGGTGCTGTCGACACTGGTTCTCCTGTGCCTTGTGAGTTCAGGGTGAACAGAATGAATTTGGATTATAGACTGTGTTGCTGGTCTTTAAACTGGCAAAGCTAAACAACTGAGATTTAGGCCTTAACCTCCAGACAATCCCTCCTCCAGCAACCTCCTGGGGAAGGCCTTGCTGCAGCCAAGGGCATGTCCCAGCCCTCCACGAGGCGGAGGAGCCCATCCAGCCCACGGCCCTGCCCCACTGTTGGACTCGGTGATCTTACAGGTCCTCTACAACCTTAACAATGCCATCATTCCACCACAAACTGTCCCTCCCGTTCCCCTCATTTGTCCCTCAGCAGCAGCGTGAGTGCTTTCCCCAGCACCTCCGGCCGGAGCAACTCCTGTCTCGCTGGTGGAAACCTTTCCCTCACTCCTTGCCCCAACTCCTGCCCTTTGAGCACACATGGAGCACAAATTCTATTCCAAGCCCAAAACTGTTCCAAGGGCACGCATGAGCAGCAAGAACACTGTTGGTGTGAGCTTGTAAGCACGCTCTTGCCACAGCTGAAACTCAGCAGCTCCCAGGGCTCTCCCACCTCTTGTCAGGGGCTTCCATGGTGTCAGACAACAACTCACCAACACTGCTCACATCAACCATAGCACACACTGTTAAACTTTTAACTCAGGATTCCTGGGATAACCCCTGCACTCCCAAGCCCCTGACCCACGGCCCCACGGGTGTGGGCATGACACAATACCTGGGCTGCAGAGCTCCATCCCCACCTGGAGGACTGATAATCAGGACTGGAGATGATGTTTGCAGCTCACAGTTTTTAAAATCCCGGTATGAAACCCCCTGGAAGCCCAACCTGCTGTGAGGCGTCTCAGGTCAGGAGTGCTACACGAGGAAAAAGGGCTCAGCCACAGCTGTGACCTGCCCTAGCACCACTGTCACAGCAGGAGAAAGGCCCTTTGGATAACCCTGCTCCCTGGGAGCAGAAAAGATGTCACGGAGGGGATGCCCACACCTGAGACAACTCTGGTGGCTCTGGAGCCAGAGCCCAGGCAGGTACCACTGCCCCAGAGATCCCTTCAGGGGGTCTCCTGCGAGCCCTGGAGTGACCCATATTATCACAGGATAATTCAGGGACCTCAGGAGGTCTGTAATTCAACATTCTGCTCCCAGCAGGTTGGGATCACACCAGGTTGCTCAGGGCTTTACCCAGCCTGGTCTTTATCCAGCCTGGTCTTTATCCATCCTATCAGGATGCAAACCTGCAAATTAGCACAACAATTAGCAAACCAAACTAACACTTTTCCTTGGATGTTAGGAAAAGGTTTTAACCCCAGAGGGCAGTCAGGCACTGAATGGCTCCCCAGGACTGCCAGAGCTCCAGGAGCATTTGGACAATGCTCTCAGGCACAGGGTGGGACTGTTGGGGTGCCCGTGAGGAGCCATGAGTTGGACCGGGATCCTTGTGTTCAGGATATTCTATGATTTGTTCTGCTGACTGCCCTAGACATTGAACAAAAGCTTTATTTATTTATTTATTTATTTATTTATTTATTTATTTATTTATTTATTATTTAGCTGGTATCTTAAAAAGCTTTTGGCCTACGCATGTCCCAGTGACATCTGATAAAGCTCTGCCCACCCAAACAAGGTGGAATCAGGCTGCTCACCAGCCTTCAAACCACCCCCCCAGCCAGCTTTTAAAAGAGCAACAGTGGAGCTGCAGCTGTTTTGGCCTTAACAGCGAGGCCCTGAGTTCTCCATTTTTCCTGGTATTGGGTGTAACTCCACATCTTGCAGAGGGTGCAGGTGAGCCCCACTCCTCAGCCAGCTGCCCATCCATTCCACAAGGACGCCTCACACCCACTCCTCACTTCTGCCTTCTGCGGAGGGACAGCCAAGGATCCCTGACCAGAAAAGCCAGGAAGGAGGAAAACCACCCCAAGAACCCCATGCCACACACACCTACACATGGTCCCTACAGAGAACACCACAATGTGCTGGCTGCAAGGTGGAATTTCTCAAGACAGCTCTCATCTGGGAGCGCTCTGCTCCCTCCTGCTTTGCTCTTGGAATCCTGTGCTCTGTGTCAGGGTAGGGCTGTGCACATGGAGTCTGTCTGCAGCCAGACCCCACCAGCCCATCCCAACCAGTTCTGACTGCAGGATCAGTGTCTCTGTCACAGACAAACCTTCAGGTTCAGGAAACAAAGCACCAACACAGAGAACGGGTCCCTGCACGGCCCCTCACCTGGCGGGGAAGGGCGACAGCTCAGAGCACAGTCTGACCGCCCTGAGCACCTGAGAGAGCCGGGGACACCAGCCTGTGCACACACAGTCACACGGGCCAAGCACACTGGCCACAAAACACACATTTTAAGGCAACCAGGATCACTGGCTCTGCTGCTCACAGAGGTTTAGCTCATCAGACAGGGATTGCTGGGTGCTGGCAGAGCCACGTTCCGGCCCAGTGACCCCGGGGCTTGCAGAGCGTCTCTAGGGCTGCTGCACACATGAGCCTCCAGCTCTGCCACAGCCTTGCACACACCCTCTCACCAAACCACGGCAGAGCCAGGGAATTTCTTCATTGCTTGGGAAGAGGAGGGACATGCTGCACGCAACAGGCCACAGAGGAGCATGGAGAACAGCAGCTCCCGGCATGGAGCCAGTGCACAGCCCTGACAGTGCTTTATAAAGCATGATCTGCTCAAAGGAGGTCCTTCTGGTCATCATAAAATTGGCTTAAAGTAATCTAATTCAAACAATATTAATGGGTATTCGCTTTGTGACTTGTCCGAGTTTTAAATATTCTTAAAACCTGCACTGGTACATGCTGGGGGCCACCCAGCTGGGAGGAAAGGTCCTGCTGGACACCGGGATGCCCATGAGCCAGAAATGTGCTCCTGCAGCGATCAGAACAGCGTCCTGGGCTGCACTGGGAGCTGTGTCACAGCCGGTGGAGGGAGGGGATCCTTCCCCTCTGCTCCACACCAGTGAGGCCAGCCCTGCAGTGCTGGGCCCAGAGCTGGGCTGCCCCGTGCAGGAGACAGGGACAGACTGGACAGAGTCCAGCACAGGGCCATCAAGGGGATGGAGGGACTGGAGCACCTGTGCCATGAGGAGAGGCTGAGAGAGCTGGGACTGCCCAGCCTGGAGCAGAGCAGGCTCAGGGCATCTCCTCCCTGTGGATAAATACCCGGGGGGAGGCTGCAGAGGGGACGGGGCCAGGGACAGCCCCAGGGGCCATGGGCACAAACTGACACATAGGAGGGGCCCTCCGAGCTCGGGACACACTTCTGCACTGGGAGGGTGGCCGAGCACTGGTGCAGGTGCCCAGGGAGGTCGTGGAGCCTCCATCCCTGGAGAGACTCAAAAGCCACCTGGACACATCCTGGGCAGCCGGCTCTGGGTGGCCCTGATGGAGCAGGGGGCTGGGCAAGGTGACCTCCAGAGGTGCCTCCAGCCTCCCCCAGCCTGTAATTCTGTAAATAATTTTTTTCAGGAACTTCCTCAGCCATAACAGAAAACTTCCCCATCCTTGCCATCAGCTGAGGTATGGATTTTTAATTACCTCCAGTGGCAAAATTGAGCCTTTAAGAAAGAGCACCAGCTGGGATCATGGTAAAACTGCAAGTGGAACACCAGAGCACTACAGAGACCTGCTGGGCTGAGAGCTGCTCCCTTGGATCTTCCCCGGTCTTCTGGCATTGCCCAGGGCAGGTGTTCAGGAGACTAATGGCATCGTAGAAAATATTTGCTTTGTATACACACAGGAGCACTCAGGAACACCCTCGGCACAGGCAGGTGTCTCAGTGGAGAAAGACAATCACATGCTTCTTCCCTTCCAAATCTGACTGCTGCTCCAAAGCCAGGAGCAAATGCCTCCTCTGGAACAAACCAGGGGCCACAAAGTCCAGCTCCTGGGTTCTTGTGCAGCATGGTGAGGTTTGGAGTGGGCCATGGTATTTATCAACATCTCAAAACAAGATGAAATGTCCTTCTGTGCAGTAAGAGGCTGTTCATGTTGCACATTTCAAAAGAGCCAACAGATTCTGTGAAAATGGGGATCAGAGGGAGAAGGGCAATAAAGCAGCAAGCCGCCTTCAGCTTTAGGTTCAGACACAGCTGACAAAGCAGACACTCAGGCTGGGTGTCACCTGCCATCCCCAGGAGTGTCACTGTCACCAGGACCAGCTTTTAGGCTCGTGGATATGCTCAGACCCACAGGTGGGGAGAATGAGCAGTTGCCAGCAATCCCATGGGCCACCCGAAAGGGGTCAAGGTGACACCATCCAAGCTGGACGCTGAGGCCAGCAGGCAGCCTGAAGCCTGGGCACTTCTGAGGGGCACAACGGGGACCACCACACCCACCTCCCAGTGCCCCTGAGAGCACCAGCCCTGCTGCACCATCCCGACCTGCATAGTTCGGATATTTTCCCACACTTATAAACAGACGGAAACAACTAAAAAGGATGGATACCTGACCCCAAAATATTTCTAACTGTCCAGTGTTTTATTTTCTTTTATAACTAGTAAAGAAATAAATCCAGGACCTGTCCTGGACCATGTGGAGCACCCTGTCCACAGCCTGGGCTGTTTGTGCGTTGCTAGGCTGGACCAAAGCCCTCCACGCTGCAGGGCCCTGTCCAGTGCTGCAGTGGTGTCACTGCAGGCTCCGGGACAGCACCCGCTCACCCGGTGTTTGAGGAACACCTGAAGAAACACGGCCGAGCGTCCACCGTGCTCCGCGCGTCCCGGAGAGCTCCCTCGGGCAGCCGGGGAAGCACGGTCCTGCGGACAGGGCTGGGCAGCGCCTCGCAGCTCGCGGCGCCGGCGGGACCCGAGCCCGGCCCGGGGATCGGCGCGGCGATGTGCGGGGGCACAGCGCGGGCGCGGCGGCCCTGGGCACAGCCAGCGAGCCGCTCCCG
>VXAZ01006034.1:36335-47739 GCA_013399875.1 Gymnorhina tibicen
GGAGCGGGAGGGGCGCGGGGCCGGTCCGAGTGTGCGCGGGGAGCGCGGGGAGGGGGCGGCTCAGCCGCGCCGTCGCCGTGGAAACGCGCGGGGCCGCATCCGCAGGGCCGCGCTCAGCCCCGCCGCAGCTTTTCGGGGGGATGCGGGGAAGGGGCGCGTCGTCATGGCAACGCCGGGAGCCCCCCGGACCGGCCGGGCATCCTCGGGCCGCGGGGCCAGGGTTAGACGGGACGGAGGAGCACAGAGCCACAGGGTGCTGCTTCGCCAAGGCACGGGTGTTGTGGATGGGCTGGAGCCCCTCTGCTCTGAGCCAGGCTGGGAGAGCTGGGGGTGTTCACCTGGAGAAGGATCCAGGGAGACCTCAGAGCCACTTCCAGGGCATAAAGGGGCTCCAGGAGAGCTGGAGAGGGACTGGGGACAAGGGCCTGGAGGGACAGGACAAGGGGGAATAGTTTCCCACTGCCAGAGGGCAGGGATAGATGGGATATTGGGAGGGAATTCCTCCCTGTGAGGGTGGGGAGGCCGTGGCACAGGGTGCCCAGAGCAGCTGTGGCTGCCCCTGGATCCCTGGAAGTGTCCAAGGCCAGGCTGGATGGGGCTTGGAGCAACCTGGGACAGTGCAAGGTGTCCCTGCCCATGGCAGGGGGGGAAATGAGATGAGCCTTTAAGGTCCCTCCCAGTCCAACCCATTCTGAGATTGTGTGATTAACCAAACACCCCTCTGAGAGGAATCAGACAACAGCAATGGGGACATGTCCTCCACAGCAGCCAAGAGGCCCTGGGGACCGTATCAGCTCCCTAGGCCTTGTCTGGCATTGGTACCAGGGCAGACTCCCCTCCCTGGCACTCCAACCACAGGCCCAAAGAGGGACCAGAGAATGCGACATGCCCAAGATCCCTGGGAAGTGAAAGGATCACTCCAGCTGGTCCTGTAGTGGAAATGCAGGATGGACACACTGCAGTAGCGCTTCCAAACGGTTCTGGTCAAACCTGGGGCTGCTCACCTGCCCACCCTTCAGTATTCTGTGGCCACACAAGAAGGGTCTTCACACACTTACACAAGGTGTGTCCCACTTACTGCAGAAGGTGGGAGTGGAAGGAACCAAGGCTGGAAGCACGAGGGCCAAATGTACAAAAAGCTTCTGAGGAGCCCTCAATGTGTTTTGGATGGGCTGGGGAGAGGTGACTGCCTGCTCACCCTGACAGCCAGCTCTGGCTGCTCCGAACCTGGGGCACGGAGTGTTCCTGCTCACTTTAGAGATTGTAGGAACAACCTCGCAGTTTTCGTGTATCTGCAAGTTCCTTGCCACCTTGAGTTTTGTACTCCAAAATTTTCAATACATTAAAAATACTAAGTCTCAGACTCTGATGAAGCAATAGATGTTGCAAATCGGGAGGGAAGTAACAATATATTTCCTTTGCTGTTACTGCCTTCTTCCCCATTTTCAAATAAACCTCCAGTGGCACAGTGTACAAAAAGATTTTCCCATACCAATCCTTTTATGCTGCAGAGGGAAGGTCAAACAGATTTGAATCGGGAGCAGAGTGAAACTCAGTCACTTGAAAAGCAACCCAGCATTCCTCTTCTCCCATCAGTTCCCTGTTCCTGGCTGTGCTTGCTGTAAAAACACAACCATGAATTCAGAATGATGAATTCCCAGGAAACAGCTACATTAGCTAAAAAAGAGGAAACAGCCCTGGCTTCCCAGCAAGCCCTCTGGATGATGTAACCTCAGACCATTTCCCTCTGTGTGCCTCAATTTCCATTTCTGTGACCTCTGTTGGAAAGGATCTGAACTGACACCTCGGGGGCTGCAGAGCTGTCCTGGGGAAGGGGCTTGGGGAGTTTGGGCTGAGGGCAGGTGGAACAGGAGCCAGCAGTGCCCTGGCAGCCCCAAGGGGGACTGCAGGGGGGTGACTGTCCTGCTCTGCTCTGCTCTGCACTGGGGCAGCCTCCCCTTGAGTCCTGGGGACAGTTTGGGCCCCCAGCACACACAGGACATCTGAGGGCTGGAGTGTGTCCAGAGGAGGGGACAGGGTGGTGAAAGGTGCCGAGGGCAGGACTTGGGAGGAGCGGCCGAGGCCCCTTGGAGGAGAGAAGGCTGAGGGGTGACCCCATCGCTGTCTGCACCTTCCTCCCGGGGGGGCAGGTGCTGATCTCCCCCTTCTGGGACCAGCGACGGACCCGAGGAGACGGAACGAAGCTGCCTCAGGGGAAGTTCAGGTGGGACATTAGGAAAAGGTTCCTGGCCCAGAGGCTGCTCAGTGCCTGCAAGAGGCTCCCCAGGGAAGCGGTCACGGCCCCAAGTTCAGGGAGTGTCTGGACAACGCTCAGTCCCTGTGGTTTAATTTTAGGTGGTCCTGCCGGGAGCAGGGTTTTGGACTTGATGATCCTTATGGATCCCTTCCAGCTTGAGCTGTTCTGTGATTCTATGCACTTTTGTTTACTTAAACTTAGCTCTTTTTAACGCTTTTATGATTTAATTTATTCTGACATGGATTATTCAACTCTGCTGTGCCATTAGTCCCGCAAGACCCAGCATGTGCAGGGCTGTGCTGCTCTGGGACTCCTTTGGCTGGGATTCATCCCCACAACGTCCTGCTATTCACAGGATGGTAGTGCCTGTCGCTCCTGTCCTCACCCACAGTCATGTCCCAAAAGCCTGACAGAGACCTCATAAAACACGAAGCAACAGGAAGCTGCTGCCATCCGCAGCTTTTGTTCCCACTGGGAAGGTCACTGCAATGCTGTGTATCAGTTGCACGCTTTCCAGGGGGATGTTGTGTGTGGAGAACTACAGAACAGTTCTGGGCTGGGCTGCCAGGTGTACACAGGTGACACCTGAATGGTAGCAAGAGGTGGATTACACTTTCAGTGTCACAGAGCAACTGGTTTTAATTGTCAGCAAACACACCCAGACAAGGTAACTGGAGAGGCTCTTTAGAAATACTTTTCTTGTGTCTCCCGTTACTGTCAGCACTTACTCCATGCTTGTACCAGAGCTGAGCAGAACAGGAGCTGCTGTGGCACCCCCCAGGTGAATTGTACAGCATCCCTGTCACCACTGTGATCACAAGAGACTGTGCTGTGTTGTTTTCCTCTCGTGCTGATGCTGAGCAGAACAAGGAGCACAAGAGCTGTGCAGGGGAAAGCATTTTGCACTTTACCTCATTCTGTGGGGAACACTGCTCTGCTCCCAGCAGCTCAGCTGAGTGCAGTTGTGCACTGTGGTCACACCAGGCCCGTGAGCTGTGATCCAGTTACCACCTGCTGCCTTACCAGCACTAACTTCTTATTCCCATGTTCAGGATAATCCTGTTCCAGGAGCTGCACACACCAGTAATAAATCCCCCCTCCATCCACATGCCAGCACAGGCTGTCACCTCCAACCCTGGTATCACCTGCAGCTTTCCCTCCACTGTTTTTGGTATTTTGGGCTGAAGTCACTATACTCAGTTCTTACCCAAAGGAAAAACACCGGGGCAAGACTTGAGCTTCTGCTTCTAAAATGAATGAGTATTCAAGATACTCTAAATTAGACAACCCTGCAAAAGCCACTTTCTGTGAACGAGAGGATGTTGCCCTTGAGTTGGATAATCACCCAGAATCATGCCCAAAACTTGAGTTCTAGTACAAGCTGGTGTGAACTGCACCCTGAGTCATGCATGAGCTGCAGACATCTTCCTGTGGTCAGCACGTTTTCAGTGGTGGGGATCATACCAACTGCTGTGCCATTCCTTCTCCCACAGCAACACGCCTGTGTGCTTCCAACCCAGCCTGGTAATGACAGATGTTGCCAAAAGGGTGGAAGTTTTTGAGCCACTTCAGAGCAGTTTGTTTATTGCAAATTTTTACTGGACTATGAAACAGCTGAAACTTCCCCTCTGACACCTACACACCCATTTAGCAAATAATGTGTGAGGGAGCTGTGAGAGTTGAGCCCATATTCTGCTATTTCATCCTTTTCACCTAGCCACAGAAAAGAGGGGGAAAAGGACTGATCACGGTGTAAAAGCAACCATTATGATCCCAAGGACACAGATAAAATCCCTCAACTGCTGCCACCACACAGAGCGATATTTGTGTTAGTTGTGCTTCGCACCTTTTAAAGTAACGTTCCTGCTTGCTTTAATCAGCCCTGACAAAGCCAGGACACAGCAAAGAGCTGCTGACGGTGTTACAGGAACTTTACCACCAACCACATCCAAATGATGCATCTTTTAAACGATCCCAGAGTTTGCATCACCTCTCAAGGACATTCCCAGCACCTCAGCTATTTGCTGGGAGTTCCAGGCTCCTCAGCCAAGTTCCTGCTTTCACAGCTTTTGCTCTTTGATGTATGAAATTGCTCTGTGGATGTTATAGTGCCAACCTAAACCAGACTTCAGTAGGAATTGGAAATAGTTCAAGTTATTCCACATGTGAAGAAGAAATCCAAGAATTGTTTTAAATGCCCCTCCCCATTGCTCATCTAAAGGTGGTTACAGTCAGGATTGGGACAGAGTCATCTCCCAATTGTAAACAGAGTCTGAAACCATGGAATTTAGAGGTAGAAATGTTATAGTAGTAAAGTGTCACTTACTTGGGCACCTTAGCTCTGCTCCAAGCAGTGATATTTGCAAGGTGAGAGACTTTAGTGTGCATCAGACACAGAAGTTGTGCCCTTCCTTACAGCAACACAACTCTTCCTGATGTAGAATCAAATAAAAAGTGAATCAAATAGAGGTTGTGGCTGCCCCTGGATCCCTGGCAGTGCCCAAGGCCAGGCTGGACGGGGCCTGAAGCAGCCTGGGACAGTGGGAGGTGTCCCTGCCCATGGCAGGGGTGGCACTGGATGGGCTTTAAGGTCCCTTCTAACCCAAACCAGTCTGGGATTCTATGATGTAAGAATGAAACTTGCACTTATGTCAAAAACCAAAATACATGGAGGGATGCTTTTTTCAAATATAGGAAAAGGCTGCAAATACAGTCCCAGATTCTAAGTTTCACTTTTAATGGTAGTGTTGATTTCTCCTTCACAATTTGCTACAGGACATGTAGATTTTGTCAATCCTGCAGCCCACATTTGATGAGAAGGCAGGCTTCTCTTTTGTCTTTTTAAAGACAAATTTATATTGATTAAACCAAATGTCAAAACAAACAAAAAAAACCCCCAAACCAAAAACAAAGAAACGAAACCCAACCAAAAAACCAAAAAACCAAACCAAAAAAACCCCCCAACCAACAAAAAAAACACCCAAAAAACCAAACAACCAAAACAAGTCAGGTAGCCCAATTCTGAAGCACATCCCCAAAAAGTTGTTTCCAGGGGCAGGTTAAAAATGCCAGGGGGTTTTGCCATCAAACTATTGCTGCTACTGCAGGCAAAGCAAAGCACATGCAGCCAGCGTGCAGGTCCTGTAGCCTTTTACTCTTGCACAGAGAGTTATGCCAAGCCCTTTCATCACACCCAGAAGAGATCTCAAGAATAATCACACTCGTGATCACCAACACACACCAGCCTCAGTGTTCCACTCCCACTACTGCTGCTGACAGAGCTGGAACACTGAGGGTTTGGGTGTTGCTGGTTCCTTACAGCATTATCACAAGCCATGCACTTCACTGCCTGGCCCAGGCTCTGGCACTACCAAAATCCTCCTGGCTTTCCAGAAGAAACCGGTCCAGAAGGATGAGTCATGCCAAGGAATCCCTGCTTCGTCTGCACAGTAAAGGGCAGCAGCTGAAGGAGACAAAGGAGACAGGCAGACAGGCACCGTGGCTCCAGTCACATAGAAGGAAATCTTGATATTAAAAGGAGTTTCAGGTAAATTGGTTAAGTGCAATCTGGCCCCTCCCCGTAATTCATGAATAAAGAGGACTCAAAGCATAAGCACTGTCACAGCAATCTCGTTTCAGAAAGCTGAGTGTAGCTGGTTGAGAGCCATCGTTCTGCGTTCTGACCAAGGCTGGGGTGCCCATGGCCTCGGAGTGGCCGAGACATCCTCGGGCTGGCACTGGGGTCAGTTTTGGAATGAAGAGATTGTATCTACAAAGAATGATCAACATCTTGTTATCACACAGACACATAGTGGAAATATGCACATGCAGCTTTTAACCTGCTGAGCTCCGAGCTCCATCCTTCTTTTGAGGACTGTGATGTGTATTTTACCAGAGGAGTTCTCCGTGAAGTTGTTTTACAAGGAGCAGTTCTCTCTGAAGTCTGACTTACTCCACAATCAGAAGTATAACCAAGGCAGCTTAATTCAAGTTTAATTAATTATGTACTCAAGTGTACCTTAGGCTGGAAACCTGAACTGTTCTTGCCCAGTCTGAATTCTGTAGGAAGCCCCCAGTACTCCCCTCCCGTCTGAGATCCTGCAGTAATCAACACTGCAACACCATTTTTCTACTCATTATGCTAAAATACACCACCCTCACCAAACAGCTCCAATTTAACCCAAAAACTCCTTATCACAAATTACCACCAGGGTCGGGTGCAGATAACACTGCAGCACCCAGGCTGATAACCTGATCTTATGGCAACACCAGGCATGGAACCACTCCAGGTTCCAGGAACATGAGCTCAGAACTGGCCACTCTCCCTAGGATCCCCTCTGCTACCAGCGTGGTTACTCACCTGCAACAGACAAAGTGCAGCTTTCTAGAGGTGATCAGGATGGTTAGAAACTGAATTTCAAGAGAATTGTTTACAGCATAAAGAAATTCCAGGAGAGACAAGTTGGCATCAAGTAACATTTCACATGTGCTCCGTGCTGACCCAATTCCTCTGGGCAGGTGTGTAACTTGGGACCAGAGGTGCAGCTGTCACACCCAGCCACACCTGCAGAAAGGACAAGGTGACAAACTGGGACACAAAGAGCTTGTGCTGGTCTCAAGCACACCACCAAGAGCCTTTCAAGAGCTACCAAGTCTCTCCCTAAACCAAAGAAGTTTCTCCATAAAAGCAGGGCAAGTTGTGATTTCCCCAGCACAAAGCAGAGCAAGAATCCCATTTCACTGCAATGAACACAAGAGTTTGAGTCACCAATTTAATTTTATACAAGTCAAACTACACGTTGTATAAAGAGTACAAGGCAGTTCTAATGTTTGCTACTGCATGTTACAAAAATCAATTTAACTATAAAGGGGAATTTTGGGGATGAGTCCTATTCCACAATTTAAGTGAATTGGCAACTGTGGTTTAGCAAAGCCTTTGTTAAAACTAGAACTCTAGCTCCAAGAGATTACATTTCCAATAAAGTTCAGACCTACACACAAGAGGATTATAGTTCTCCTAGTCTGAAGCAAAACGTTAACATAAGTGAGTCAAAGGGGAGGGAAGACAGATTTCTTTACCTGGGTTTCATATCCAATGGGGACTCGGAGGCTGACAAACCATACAATAGACTAGTGACTTGGACCACGGCCAAGAGACACCTTCGTGTCTGACAACAGTGACACTTGAGATTCAAGCAAGAAACGTCAGAAAGCTTTTATTCTTTCAAGTCTGGAACGAAGGGGTTTTCAGCAATACTGTAGGATACAGGTTCCAGAGTACCTTTGTTACCTTTAATACAGTCTCAGCATGGGGGGAATGTTCTTTTGGCAAGTTAAGGTACAATAGAAGTCCTCCAACTTGAGTTTATTGCTGGTCTAAAACCTTCCTAGTGCTGTTACTGGTTTATAGTTTGCAGCCCGCTTCCAGAATTAAGATAAACTGTGTGACCTGCCCAGCAAGGCAATCCTGCCTTTGGCAGCAAGCTGAAACCTATGAAGCTAATGACACCCATAGTTCTAATGCCATGAAAAAAATAGGAAAAAAGGATACTTTCAAAAAGCCCATATTTAAGCCTGTTTATATTCAGTTCACTTTTAATATAAAAACCACTTTGCATTTAAGAGTAGTTAAGTTACTCCTGCAGAAATGATATAAAATCAAACTTTCAGCTCAATTTCTACAAAAGGGGGACTTTTCCTGCTTTGTACCACCATTCCACCTCGTATTGTCAAATTTGGGATACAAATTAAACCTTTATGCCTTATGACTTAGTTCTTAGGCCATTCACTCCTGCAAGAGAAAAAACCAACTTCTGAAGTACTAACATAACACTAATGGCCTGACAGGTAGGAAAATGTTCCGTAATAGTGTGCAAGGTGAGAGGAGAGTTCTAGTCCTAATCTCTTGAACTGGATCTTGATCGCGAGCGGGACTTTGAGCGAGACCTGGAGCGGGACCTGGACGCGGCTCTTTTGGGCGGTGACTCGGAGCGAGCCTTGGCAGACGGCTGCTGCTGCGGAGAGTTGGAGCGAGACCTGCTCCTGGACCTGGACTTAGATTTAGCATCCCCTTTACCATTTTCTTTGGGAGATCGAGACCTGGACCTGGATCTGGACCGGGATTTCTCAGACTTCTCCTTGGATCTGCTGTGTGAGCGTGAACCCCTGTCAGACTTGGGTTTCGATTTGCTCTTTGATCTGGACTTCCTGCTTTTGGATCTGGAACGGGAGCGGTCTTTGCTTCGTGACCTGGATTTAGATCTTGCAAAGAGAGAAACAGTTTATTCTGCATGGCCTGCAGTGCACGTCCAGCAGCCGTAAACATGTCAGTGAGGCAGTTCCTGCACTGGCAGCGTTAACTCTGGGGAACTTACCGGGAACGGCTTTTGGAGACGCTACGGGATCTGCTGCGGCTGCTCCGACTTCTCCGACTTCTGCTTCTAGACCGTCTCCTGGATCGTGACCTGCAGACATTTAAAACGTCACTCCCTTTCTCTTTGCCTGATGTCCCCTCCATCATCAAGTATAGGATGGAAGGGATCTTGAAGATCACCTTGTTCCACCCCCTGCCATGGGCAGGGACACCTTCCACTAACCCAGGTTGCTCCAGCCCCATCCAACCTGGCCCCATCCACTGCCAGGGATGGGGCAGCCACAGCTCTTCTGGGAAATCCATCCTCACAGGGAAGAATCTTCCTCAATGCTTTGTGCATCCCTAATACACTGTGCTATCTAGTAGCATAATCCAACAGAGAACAGCTGGTACAGAACTTCTCAGGAGCAAGGCAAGGGTGGTCCCACCAGGGTGGGTTCAAAGTACTGTCGGTGAATCACAACTGAGCTTTCATATGTGAGAAAGTGCTCAAACCTGGCTTTGCTGTATGATGACAATACTCCCTTCTACAGTCTGAGGCCTTCTCCTATTCCTAAACCATCAGCTGAAGGCAACTGCTGCAGGTAGGGTACCCATCCCCATGAAGAGTGTCACCATTTTTGCTGCAGTGACCAGCGTGTCCCCCGAGTTACCTGGATCTGCTGCCAGAGTAGGATCGCCTGTGGCTGGAGCGTGGCTTGTCCTCCACCAGCCTGATCTTCCTGCCGTTTATCTCTGTGCCATCCAGCTTGTCCAGGGCACGCTTCATGTCAGAGTATGACCGGAACTCGATCACTCCTTCATTTGTACGTTCTTTGTGGGCATCTGCATAGGTCACCTCCCCAGCCTGCCTCATGAAATCCTGTGGGGAGCACAGGGCAGTTACAGAACGTGGTGCTCTGCAAGCAGCACTCAATGAGCACAAAGACTTTTTAATTATTCACTGCATCAAAATCAACATTGCTATTAAAGGAAGCTATTGCTTCCTGATATTCACAACAGACTTCGCACAGAACACCAATACCTACTTTCAAATCCTGCCAACTACAGCGACTGGAAAGGTTCTCAACAATCAGCCTGAACTCTGTACGAACGGGCGGTCCGTATTTATCTCGTCCCGATTGTCTCCGACTGCTATATCCGCCACCACCCCCACCTTGATTGTACAAAGAAACAAAGTTAGGTCGTCTCCTAGCATGAAGGAAGCTCAATGTTCTGAAAAAGTTAGTTTAACAGTCATATTTACTGGAGTAGGACTTTATTTCGCTAAGCCTCCAATAAACTTTGCAATTTTGCCATAATCTATATTAATGGCAAATCAAACAGACTAACATCCTACAAGTCTGTGCTCCTAAGATCTGTTAGAGAGTGACTGCTCCTTATTAGATTCACCTTGCTAAGTTTTATTTTACAGAACATTGTAAAATATAAAACTTAACTGATTACATGCATTTCTACATTTTACAAAAACGTTTACTAGTTACACTAAGTACTTACATCACAGTATGAGGTTTTTGGTGGTGGTTTGGCCACAAAACACGCAAGGTAACAGTCACCTAGTTCAGTTTAACCAGTTTTGTCTAACCCTTGGAATCCTCACCATCACCCTGCGTCTAATGGCAAAAGGCTGCTGTCGTCATGGCTTCCGGTAAGGTCAGCCAAAGGGTCATAGGGCAAGGGTCACACAATGTATGGAAAAGCCATGGCCAGGAAAGGCAGTCATCTTAGCCTCAGTGGACACAGCCTCAGCCCCACTGGTCACTTTTAAATTGAAACATCAAGGACTTGTTAAAAAGTTTGAATTGAACATGCAACAATTTTAAAACAACATACATTTGATTTTTTTTAAAAAGACAGAAACCCACCCCCCCCAACACCACGCTTCCAGACACAACCGAAAAATCAACCTTAGTACTTTTAATTACAGTACTAGGCCGTTCGAGCTCTACACAGCTCAGCTCAAGAAGCTACAAGAGCGAGCTGAGCACAGAATATTTACAGTACCCCCCCTTTAGCACAACAGATTCCTGCTCCAAAACCTCCCCCCGCCCCTCCCATATATCCAACTGAATCAATCACATGAAAGTTCACAGCTGAGCGATTCTCCCCCAGTTACACAACGATATTTATACACTAACGCTACTGATGCAACATCGCTGTCACATCTAAACGCTCCCAGGAATACTGGAGCCGTTAATTAGCACAGCAAACCCTTTCTAGAACGCCACGATTTGGCAGCCAGAACTGCTCCGGGATACCCGAGAGCGTCGCTGGTGCCGGGGAAAACGCTGCAACCCCAGCGCTGCACCGGGTACCCCCCGCTAGCGACCCCCCCAGCCCCGGGGCTCGGTGCCAGCCGAGCCCTGCCCGTCCCCGGCCCTGCCCGCCGCCGCCCCGAGCCCCGCGGGGAGGGACGGGCCCGGACTCACTGCGGCTGCTGTAGCTGTAGCCGTCCCTGTCGCGGCGGGGGCCGCGGGCGTGCTCCACGATAACCCGCTCCCCGCACAGATCCTTCCCGTTCAGCTCGTAAACGGCATCGTCGGCGTCGCGGGAGTCCTCGAACTCCACGAAGCCGTAGCTGGGCAGAGGAGAAAGGCCCAGTCAGGCGGCGGCGGGGGCACAATGTCGCGGCCCCCGGTCCGTGTCGCGAGCCCCGGGACGATGCCGCGGCCCCCCCGCTCCGCTCCCCCCCCGGCCGCCATCTTGCGCCGGCGCCACGCGGCAGCGGCCGCGACATGGACGGGCCCAGCCCGGCCCGGGGCCCTCGGGAGAGG
>VXAZ01006034.1:47777-109564 GCA_013399875.1 Gymnorhina tibicen
ACGAGCGACCGGCGCTCACCCGTTTTTGAGATCGACCTCGAGGAGGCGGCCGTAGCCGCTGAAGAAGCGCTGAATGTCCTTCTCTCGGACGTGGTAGCTCAGGCGGCCGATATAGACGCGCGGCATGTCCGCGGCGGGGGGTAGATGGGGAGGGAGAGGAAAGCAGAGAGGAGGAAGAGGAAGGGGAAGGAAAAGGAAGAGAAAGAGAGACAGAGAAGGAGCGAGAGCGCTGGCGGCGCGAGGGGCGGAGGCGCTGCGGGCCCGCTCCGCACGGCCGGGCCTGGCGCACCACAATGGNGAGAGAGAGCCCCCGGGTCAGCGCCCGAGCTCCGGGTCCAGTCCGAGAGAGAGCCCCCGGGTCAGCGCCCGAGCTCCGGGTCCAGTCCGAGAGAGAGCCCCCGGGTCAGCGCCCGAGCTCCGGGTCCAGTCCCGCAGAGCCCCCGGGTCAGCGCCCGAGCTCCGGGTCCAGTCCGAGAGAGAGCCCCCGGGTCAGCGCCCGAGCTCGGGGTCCAGTCCGAGAGAGAGCCCCCGGGTCAGCGCCCGAGCTCCGGGTCCAGTCCCGCAGAGGTCCCGAGGTCGGTCCCGCAGAACCCCCGGAGTCAGTCCCTCAAAGCCCTCGGGTCAGTCCCGCAGAGCCCCGTCGCGGCCTCCTGACAGCCCGGGCTGCCCCAAGGGCTCTGTCTGTGGAGTCCTTTCCAGGGACGGCTGTGCAGGACAATCCCAAACACCAGCCTGGAGTCACCAAGAGTGTGTCCTGACCTCCTGTTAATGTTCTGAATTCGGAAAATTCTCCCAATCTGTTGATAAAAATCATCTCAATATGTCGATAAATGCACTGTTACAGTCTGCTGGGCTTTATATTCAAAGTATTCATAGTGTACGCTGATTTGTATATTTGAGACAAACTTCTATATATCCAATTATATTGTATTACATCAAATATTTATATTTTATATAAGCATTTCTATTCTAATGCAGATAACATTTTTATGTTGCATACTACATAATCGAAATAGTAAAAAGGCCACATTTAGTCCTACTCCAGGATTTTTCCCAGCTGCTTTAAAAGCAGCTCATGTGTTCACCTCATGCTTCCATGCTGGAAAATCCCTGTCCGTGACAGCCCAGGGCACCACCACTGCCTTCCCTTTCCAGGGTGTTGCCCTGGGTGAATCTGTAACAAAGCAACTGCTGAGTTGGAGTTGCAGAACTGGGAGAATCTCTCAAGTCTCAGTTTTTTCCCATTTAATAAAAGCTTGATTCATGTAGTGCAACAGGCAGTGAGTGACCTGTTACAGTGGACAGGGCTTGGATGATTTCACAAATTCATGGAATGTTTTCTGTGTGCTTTAAAAAGACTCACACAGTTCAGTCACTAATTTACAAGTTGCTGTATTATTTTTTTCCTACGATATTGACTTGTACGTAAATTTAGCCATTACACCTCTCTGTGTAGAGAATTCAAAAGGCTTTTTTTAAGTCCTGAATAGCCCAACACTGAGAGGAACAGTACAAGAGATGTTGTACCTTGCCCTGAGCCTACTGAAATAAAAGCTCTCCTGGAAGTGTTGGGATGTAGTTCACACTCAGGATTTTCCACGCTTAGCTGTTCTGTTGGAGAACAAGCCCTGAAGCACCAGAGCTTTCTCAGAAACTGGTGAGTGGGAAAACTGTTTCTTACTAAAGTGTCACAGTGTCTCTGAGCCTCTCCTCTGGGCAGCAACAGCATTGCACTGAGTGGGGCATACACAGAACTAAAGAATGAATTCTACCAAAGACATAAAATGTCAAAAAACCCATTAGTTAAGTCATTTGTGTCTCCTTTGAAATAACTGCAGGTTGTAGTGCCTAGTCCCAAAGCTCCTCTCCCCACCAGAGCTGGATTCTGTTATTTTCCGCTCCTGTTCTCCCCAGGAAACGACTCTCTGGCACAAATTTAAAAACCCTTGATAGAGGCATTCACCTTGAATTGTCTGTGCTGGCACCTATGGAGCTGCCTGTAAGACCCACTGGAAACAACCCCGTTAGACAGGCGCAGCTAAACCATCCTGTGCCCGGTGAAGGCAGTGTGACAGCCTGGACTTAAAGTTCAAGGATAAGGAGGAAAACTCGGCCTGTTTTTAAGGGCTTTCCTGCAGGTGGATGCTCTTCAGGACCAGAGCCCTGAGGAACTGCCTTTCTCCAAGTATCTGCCCTTCAGTGCTTTTTCACAGCCCATAAAAGCTGCCCTCTCATGGGTGATGATGCTAATTTCAATGTCTCTGCCTCTCAGTATAAGGAATTTTCTTTCCCTGTTCCAACGGGAAAAAATAAATTCTTGATGGCAAAGTGCTATCCACGCGACCTCTGAGCTCTGAGCCCTCGGCTGGTGTTCACATCAGCACCTTTTCTGGGGAGAACATCCCTGTGCCGTGCCCTGGAAGTGGATGAAATCCAGCCTGTTCAGCTCAGGGCCGTACGGAATGGGAATGATCACAGGCCCTGTGCTTCCCGGCTGGTTTTTGTGCATGCGGGGGGCTGAGCTTCGGCCCTGCCCACCCTGGGACGACAGGTGGTAGCAAACAAAAGTACGTGAGGGAATTGGTTCTCCTGTAATGAGACAACCCGAAAAACCCACTCCCAAAAGCAAAGTCGGGTCGGAAAAATCCCCAAACCAGTCGGCAACAAAGTAAGACTGGAGTGAGACAGATCAGGAAAGGGACAAACGGCACTAGGAATGCATTTGCTGGGTCAGGGAGTGTCTAGATGGGAAAAGGAGACACAGTTCCCTGGTCCCTGCTCATGCGTGAGCAGATCTCAGCACAGGCACCTCCCTGGGGCTGGGCCAGCACAGCCCCCAGAGCAGCTCCACAGCCAGAGCCCCTTTCTCCAAAGCATCGGTTCCTGAGCCCCATGTGCTCTTTGGAATATACAGAGGATGTGACCACACAGGATGAGGAGTCCCGTGTCCCACGGGATGCTGATGGGCCAGCACTGGCTGTTGTGTCTGGCAGGCTTCAAGGGCCCTGATAATGCCAGGGCTGTCTCTGGTGGAACATCTCAAGGCCCTTGGCAGGTGGCAGCAAAGTGAGATTTGCTGAGTGTCTGGGGGGACTTTATGCTCTTGTATCCCCTATCGCCGCTCTATGCCCAGACATGATTCCTGAGCCTTTCTATGCCTTTAAAACTGGATGCAAGAGACAGAGAAAAAACTACATGAACTTTTCAAAAGAGTTTGTGCTTCAAGGACACAGAGATTAGCTACTTCTGCGGCGGGCAGAGGAAGCTCTCTTCTTGCTTTTCAGCCAGCTTTTCAGCTGTGTTTCTTCGGAGAGAGACGGAGAGGTTTTTTTTCCTTCGGGACTTTGGCTTTTCCCTTCTTCTCTTCTGGACTTGTTCAGAACATCAGAACACCAGAACACACTGGGAAAATTTCCACCTTAGGTCCGGAGGGGGGCCTACAGCGACCCAGCTCCGAGGAGGAGGAGAGGGACCACACCCACAGGACTCTAAAATCTTTCAGGTTTTCTCTCACAGCGAGAGGTTTTGTTATTTAGCATTATTATTATTCTTTTCCTGAGTGTTTGTTAAATAAATAGTTTTTATTTTCTCCTTCACTTTCCTCCGAGGAAAATCTTTTTTTCCCGAACTTGGTGGGGGAGGGGCGGCTGTAACCTGCCTTCCTTTGAGGAGACATTCCTTTTGGACTTTTCCCTGAACTTGGCCCAAACCGGCACACTGAAGCCACAAGGAAAGGGAGGGAGGATTCATGTTAGGATCGCACCCCTTTGTTTTCTTTTTCCATTTCTGTCCTTGAGACAGAATCAAGAGTCTTCAAGGTGCCTCCTCACTTGGTGCCATGTCCCCCTCCAGTGCCCCCTCAAGCCATTTGTAAATCTTTCCTTCTCACATCCCCTGCCCTCTTTTCACTGTTTGTCTCCCTTTATAAGTGATGTGTTTTTCACATTGTTTGTTCTTCCTCTAGCCTTCTCCCACCTTGGTCTGGATTAGGACCAGCCTGGGGCCCAGAAGGGGAATGGCAAAACCTCCCCCTATTCCAAGGCCATTTAGGGACCTCTCTGACCAGCTTTGACTGTAATTAGGATGGCCTCATGGTCTGCTGGAAATCCTGGAAGACAAGAACTGGCCGTAAAACAGTGACACAGTGACCAGAGGTGAACCTCTTATCTCCCACAGTCCAGGCAGGCTGGTAGAGGTTGCTCAAAGCAGACGCAGATAAGATCCAATTATCTTCTCCATCCTTCCGGATGAGTGCCTGACCTCTCTCTCTTGTGCCCTGTCATTTTTACACCCTTGGCTTGGCAGTCCTGTTCCTGACGCACACGAGCACACAGCAGGCTCAGCCCCGAATCCACAGCTTTTCTCACACCCAGAGGGATGTGTGCTCCTGGGACCCAGGATGAATCCCCAAACCTGTGAGTTTTATGCTTTGATCCACCAAATCAGCTGGCGCTGCACAACTGGAACTTGCAACTCTGTAGTTCAAACCTTTGTTCCTTTTCCCTGGGCACTTAAGAGAAATGAAGACAGACGAGTATCATGGTGTTCCTGTGCCACAGTGGAAGGAGGGAGGAGTGTCAGAAGAAGAAATTACATTCATCTTTTTCCCTCCTAAGGGCGAAAGGCTCTGATCTCTCGGTACAAAGGTTTGAATCTGTAATTAATCATAATCTGTGGCATACGAAGCAGAGCTCTGGTAACCTTCTACAGGCTCTTGTTAGTCCAATACAAATACCAATGCAATTTGTCTGTCTTGTTGAGGGCTAATATTTGGCTTGTGATTATTTCCTGTAATCTGTTGTCAGAGGAGCCCTCGGTGTGAAATTCATGTTCTTTCTCCAGCTGTGCCAGCAGCAGGTATGGCCACATACGAGTGGCTCATGAAAATAGTCTAAAGTATGCATATTAGGAATTTATTATCCACCAGCTGTGTGTTGCAAGACTGGTGTCTCAGGGTGCTGCTGTCACGTGTCTGACTGTTTCTGTTGCACTTCCCTTTCCCATGACCCCGTTCTGATCACACTTCTCTGAGTGGGAACCCAGTTCTGAACCTGGCAGCTGCTCCAGAGGCAAAATGGGCAGGTTTTCTCCCATTTTCCCCTAGCTCCTCTATGGGAATCCCATAGGCACTGACACCAGAGGGATTCACATGCAAAACGGCCCAGCTGAGTTCAGGTGTTCCTGGGAGCTGGGTGCTTCACTGTTGGGGTCATTCCCAGCATCCCTGGGTGTTTCACCTTCCCCTTCCTTGTGTTTGTGGGGAATGGAGGGAGAGCAGAAGGCAGGAGGTGTCCCTGTGGCCCTGCCTACAAGGGTCCTTTCTTCTTGCACATGGCTTCCTCTCTCCAAAATTCAGGATCAGGGAGCATTGCAGGGGATAATGCTCTCTTCCATAGGATGGGGGGAAGAAAGCAAAGGGACAAAGAAGTGATGTCTCAGTGAGCAAATCAGTGAGCTTCAAACGGGTGATTTCCTAATGATTTTTGGTCCTCCAGCTGCAGCTCCTAAGGATTTTAAATCCTCTGCCCTGTTAAAACATGAAAGCTCCAAAAGCTGTTGGCATCCCGTCATGGCACAAATTGAAAGTGCCTCTCAGTCAGGCAGGGCATGGGTGATGTCACCAGCTCCCAGGAGCTGACCAAGCAGTTCATCCATCTGCTGTGCCTTAGCACCTCCTTCGGAGCCATCCCAGCTGGGTTTGGATCAAAATGGGACCCCCTGCCATATATGTAGAGAACTGCTGAACTCACTGTGACTATTTCTGTGCATTAGAATGTGCTGGGATGGGTCTTTTTCCCACTGTTTCTTTTGCAAAATGTGAGGGAATGTCCTCATATGCCTTGTGGGTCCCCTCTGGGCTTGGTCTTTGAAGTGCCCAGTGCGGGACAGCAGCCAAGCACAGATGCACATGGGCTGTACCGGCTCTCAGACTCCTGCTCTCTCTTCTGCCAATGGATTCATTCGCCCATGGTCCCTCCATGTGAGCAGGGGCTCCCAGCATGGCTCAGAGTAGGTGTTGGTACAGCTAGAGCTCACACATGCTGAGAGAAATGGGTATCCCTGAAAGTGTTTGTTCTTCTGCCCAGTGGCACCAGCTGATGTTATGTGGACTTACTGCATCTCCAACGTGGTCACAGACTCCAGCCAAAATTCTCTCTCTGCTCCAGGCAGAGGAGGCAGGAGGTCCTGCCTGCCCCTGAGAAAGCCACAGGAAGAATGCCATCAATTCTGTGCCCACAAAAAGCACTAATTGCACTCTGAACCTGAATTTCTCATTTTATTCAGTTTGGGGGCTGTACTAAAGGGCTGTCACCTTCTCCTGTGTGTACTTATATAAAATCAGCTGATCTCTCCACATGGAGTGTCTAGATCCAGCTGGCACATTGCTGTGTTAATAACACTGTGCTGCTTTGGGCTGGGGTGGGGCTAATTCACCTCGCAGTAGCTGGCGTAGGCTGTGCTTGGGAACTCTGCTGCAAACAGTCCTGATAACCCAGGGGTGTTTTAGCAGGGCTGGCACAGCCAGGGCTGTTCTGCTCCTCACCCTGCCAGCAAGAGGAGTTCACAAGGAGCTGGGGGGGAACACAGTGGGGACAGCTGAGCACAGCTGACCCCAGGGACATTCCAGGCCATAATGTAAAGCCAGGGAAGAAGGAGGAAGTGGGGGATGTTCGGAGTGATGACAACTGTGTGCCCAAGTCCCTGTTACCATGACGGAGCCTGACTGTCCTGGGCATGGCTGAGCACCTCCCTGCCCATGGAAAGTTGGGAATTAATCCCTTGGTTTGCTTTGCCTGTGTGTGCAGCAGCCCACAAGAATCTATTTTGGTGCCTGCTGTGGGGCTCCAAGCGTTCAAGATAGTGACAGGTTTGATTGGAATGTGCTGGGTGGAATCTACAGGTGTGAGTGCTGTGAGCTGTTAATTGACAGCTCCTGTGCTGGCTGGGGGCTCGGCTCGCTGTCAGATTGCAGTCTTGTGCTCGTTAGTGGCAGCTTTTGGCGTTCCCTGCTGGCTGTGGTGCCGATCATCTCACTGGGCTGTGCCTGGGAGCACCTGGACAACAGCCAGGGAGATGTGGCTCTGCTGCTGTGTCTGGGCTGAGCTGTCTGGGCAGCCTGGCACTCCGGGTGAGCTGCAGTCAAAGGGACTGGGACCTGGGATGAGCCTGTGCAGGAGCAGGTCCTCTCCTGAAGGGACCGGGACTTGGGGCTGAGTCCATGTGGGAGCAGGACACCCTGAAGCATCTGATCACTCCACACCAGGGCAGGTACTTCTGGAAGTGTCTGGCTGTGGTCACGTCCATCCTGCAAAAGCTGTACCTCCAAAGGGATTGTGGCCCAAGGATGAATGCACGCTGGAGAAGGGACATCTCAGGGCATCTGGTGCTGTGGGATAAGTGCATGCTGCAGCAGTGTCCTGGGTTACAATGTATTCTATTACCATGAGCTGTTGAAAACCAGATGTGCTGATGTTCCCTGCCTCCTCCCTCTGGACTAGCTTCTGTTAATAGGCCCAACAATGCCTTGCCTCATGACTCAGAGATAACCTGCACCTGGGCTATCTCCTGTTAATGGCCCCATCAGTGCCTTGCNACTTCCTTTCTACAAGATCACCGCTTCAACAGGACCATTTCAAAGAGAACTGCAGCTACCACTGCACTGGACTGCTACCAGCACCCTGCCTGGCAGGGTGCCAGGTTGTACCCCTGACTCTGTCCGGCTTTAAACCAGTTCCTCTGTATTCTTGTTTTGTTATATATGTATATATATTAGTAAAAACTGTTATTCCCATTTCCTCATATCTTTGCCTGAAAGCCCCTTAATTTCAAATTTATAGTAATTTGGAGGGAAGGGGGTTGTATTCTTCCATTCCAAGGGAGGGGGGGGCTTCTGCCTTCCTTAGCAGACACCTGTCTTTCAAACCAAGACAAGCAGGTACACCTTGAACATCCATGGCTGTGCGTGAGGCCGTGCCGGAACACCTGAAACTGCATGGCCATGGGTTAGCACTCACAGAGGGATGAAGGCAGGGCCACTCCCAAAGGGAATGTGGCTGTGGATAATGCCATGCTGGAGCAGGTGTGTCTCTGAAGGTGTTGTGGCCCCTGGATGAGGCCATGCTGGAGCAGGTGCAGCTCAGAGCTCTGTGGCTCTGGATAAATCTGTGCCACAGCAGGTAGGTAGATCCCTGTGGAGACTGTGGCTCATGGATGAGGCTCCACTTGGAGCAAAGACACCCCTCAGGGACTGCAGTTTGTGACTGAATCCAAGCTGGAGCAAGGACAGGGAAGAAAGGAAGAGTTCACTGCAATGTTAAACCCGATAATCAGGTCCAAAGGGGTGGAGATCGTCACGGAAATATCTTTAAATTGTTGTAACCCAGGATTTGGTTGGGGGTTATGGGGATTGTTACAGCAGGAACCACCTGAACCAGAGGAGGAGCTACACAAGAAGCAGTTGCAGGGCAGCAGTGACCTGACCTGGGCTGCCTTTAGTGCCCAGGAACTGCCCACAGACACCACTTCTCCTGCCCTGAGCCATGACCATGCCATGGAGCCCAAAGGCACGGACTAAATGAACTGAATGGTCACTTTGTGGACATTTGTGGACATTTTATAGACATTTTACACGTGGTCCAAAGACTAAGGAAATGATAGCTGTGAATTATATCAAAAGATGGGAAGGGGGCTGGTGGTTAACAAGGTTGTGTGGATACTGTGGGACCTGAGCATGACATAAATGGTATGAAATAAAGGGTGGAATGTGCTTGTTTTGACCAGGATGGAGTGAATTTTCTTCCCGGTAGCTGGTATGGGGCTGTGTTTTGGATTTGTGCCGGTAACGGTCCTGCTAACACAGGGATGTTTTAGCTGCTGTTGAGCAGGGCTGGCACAGCCAGGGGCTGTTCTGCTCCTCACCCCACCAGTGAATGTTACCATGAGGGAGCCCAGCTGTCCTGGGGTTGGCTGAGCCTGCCCTGGGGAAGTGGGGAATGAATTCCTTGGTTTGATTTATTTGTGTGCGTGGATTTTACTTCCCCTATTAAACTGTCCTTATCTCAACCCACGAGGCTTTTTTCTCACTTTTGATTCTCTCCCCTGTCCTACCGGGGTGAGCGAGTGGCTGTGCAGGGCTGAGCTGCCAGCAGGGACTAAACCATGACAGAAATGTCACAGAACACGCGGGAAACCTCTGCCTGGGCTTAGACTAAAAACTGATGTGTCCAAGCCCAAATCTCCAGCCTCTGCTGCCTTACAAGAATATAAAGATGAGTGATATGTTTTTATATGAATCCTATGCAGGTCTTCTACATATCCAGTATCTGGAACAGCAAGGCAAGGATTCCCAGCTTATTTTTCTTTCAGGGATTCTCCACGTGAAAATCTCGGAGCAGTCCTGTTCCCTCAGGAAGAGCTGGGCCAAGGCATGTTCACACGGACTTCAGTTTGTCTGGCCGCAGTGCTGGTGGTGATCTTCCACACTGGGAATTTTAAAGAAGTTGGGTTTTTTCCGTGGCATTTTCATTTTAAAAACACGTCGGGGCTTTATTCCCTTTCCTGCTAGCCTGCTTCCTGCGGTTCCTGCCACATTCCTTAGCGATTGTGCTGGCTGCCCAGCAGAGGGGTGTAGAAACCAGCACAGGCACCAAACCCGCTCCCATTGCTCCCAGTTCCTCATCCCCGCTGCCCCCAGATCCCATTCCTCCCTCTGCGCGGTCTGGAGGTGGGTGGCACGGGAGGGAGGTGGGCAGGGAGGGGATGGAGGGGGTGAGGAGGAGCCAGCCGAGGCACCCAGGAGCTGCTGGTGCCGTGGCCCAGGCACAGCCCCGGTCTGGGCACACGCAGGGCTGTGCCTTGGCCATCGCTCCGGGCACGGGCAGCGCACGGACACGGTGCCAGCCTGGCATCGCCCTCACCAGGGATGGCAGCTGCTGTCCTGAGGTGAGGGAACCCCCAGGAGTGCTCTGGGTTGTTACAGGGGCTCCCAGCCTTTCCTGGATTGATTTGCTTGGAGCGCGTGGCTCGTTGAGAAAGCTGCCACCTGGGTGTGCGTGCAGTGTGAATGGAGGTGTGGGGTGTCCCCCGGGAGCTCTGGCTGTCCCTTGACCCCACGGGCGACAGGAGCAGCCGTGCGTGGCAGCTCCTCTCACATCCCGTCCTCCCCACCTCTGTGTATTTTCCTAACGAGGCACTTCGGGGCCTTTCAAATCGGCTCCAAATTCCCTTCCCTCCATCTGCTTCCCAGCCTCTGTCCATCTGCTCTGTCAGGCCTGGCTGACATTTGTCACCGTGGGGTGGCTTTTGGGCGGTGCAGCAGCCCCTGGGATGCCCCGAGCAGCGCTCAGTGCCCGTCCCCGATGTCTGCCGGACCCGTGGCCAGGATGACTGCCCGCACCCAGTCCTGCCTGTCCCTGTCCCTGGGTGCTCCACTCTCCCAGCCCTCCAGTGCCAGTGCTGGGGGATCTCAGCATGGGGAGAGCCTGGTGTAGGCACAGCTGGGTGGGGATGGGACTCCAAAACATCTGTTTGGTCTGAGGATGTTGATTTGCTGAGTGCCTTTGCATGCCTTCCCCAGGGACCTCTATTCCCTTCTCCAGCTATTTGTCTTCCGCTGGGGTTCAGCACTTTTGACTCTGAATAAAAGCCAGAAATTCCCTGGACTCCAGGAGCTGGATGGGTGGAGGGACTTTGTGACATTGCGGCAGAAGTGTTGAGTCATTAAACTGATGTCCCAAAAAATGCTCTTTGCATTAAGGAGATTATTCACAGATTTCTTTATTTTTTAAAAAAAAACCTCCTTAACTTCAGTGAATCTTTCCTGTGAGTCCTTCTCTGTGCTGCCCACGATGCTTGGCCTCCTTGGCTGGAGCTGAAACTGATTTAGCATTAAAAATGCCATTCCCAACAGTATTAATAACACCTAAACCCTAATCCAAAGAGCTGATCTCCTCTCTGAAGCAGCTTGTCAGTGTTCCTTGCCAACCATGGGGAAGGGGCAGAGTTTGCAGTGGTGGGAGCTGGAATAAAAGTATTTCTGGGATGAAGTGGAGGGTTAAGGCTTGGCAGCAGAACTCCTGACCTGCTGGTGCCCACCCATCAACCCAGCACTGCCGGGTGATGGAGCTGGTGGGATGTGGAGGCTGTGCCCAGACCATTGGCTCTGATGAGCTGTGCCAGCCTCATGGGTGGGAGGCTCTCCTTGGAATGCCAGCAAGGATTTCAGCTGGAGCACCATGATGAAGCCAAGCAGGAGTGTGGAACCCTGGTGCCAGGGGCTCTGGAGGAGCCGCAGCTCCGGGAGATTTGTGAGCAGAGCAGAGGTGTGGGGAGAAGCTGTCAGGAGCTGTGACAGTGGTGCATGGGGTGATGTCCCTCTGGGACAGTGCTGGGGGACACATGCAGGGATCTGGCACACAGGAGTGGGGCTGGGCTCAGCAATGCCTTGTAGGCAATGACCCTTCACTGCCCAGGGAGGGGAAGAGTAATTCATTCATCCTGGCAGGACCTCAGAGCGATCCTGTCCAGTCAGGAGAGCAGCTCAGAGCTCAGCTGCTTATCCTGAGCATGTAATGAATGATATAAGACTTCCACACAAGGATAAACATTATGAAATAATTTATTCTTAGATCTTTATACACGAGCAGAGGTAGAGATTTATTCTCAGCAGTGCCAACTGCTTTCCATGAAGGTTGTGTCTTCGGGCTTTGAATTAAGATGTGCTGAGTTTATTTTTCTCTGCCACAGCTTTATGTGACCAGACTTCAGAATTGAGCAGGTAAATCCAGCAGAACATCTCTGGGCTGTGCCATGAGTAAGAAAGATTTAATACACACATAACTGAAGGGAGGAAAGACCCCAGTGCAGGTAACTGCTGACACACCTGGGCTGTTTTTTGGGCTGAGCTGCAGGGCCTGGGGTGGAAGGTGCTGAAAGGAGAAGAGTTTTGCACCCTTTAAATGACACAGAGCAGGAGATCAACCTGTTTGTGGATTTTTTCAAGAAAGAAAAAATACTGTACCGTAAGAATAGTTTGTTAATTTGCTTCTCCCCTGATTTTACTGAGTTGAAATTTAGTTTCCTTCTATTTTGAGGGCATTACAGATGCTCATATTAAGAAGAGGTTTGCACTCATGGCTTAATTTTACCCTTTTCCTGTGACTTGCTGACAAGCCTGTTGATAAGAAGGGTTTAGTTTCCATTTAGTACAAACACAGATGGAAGAATGTTTGGGTGTCTTAATAAGAAGATTGTCTGGATGTCATTTAATAAGCAAATTTTTTTTTCTTTTTACAGAAAATCCTGAAACACATCCATAGAAAAAGAAAACCCGTGGCTGTAGCATTTGCCACGTGGTGTGAAGATGTAGGATCTGGCTGCATTCCGGGCACCTGGGTGATGGCACAGCAGCGCAGAGGGATGCCCACGGGGTTTTCACTGGGATGGGGTGCGGATCTGAGATTTTCCATGAGGTGGCACAGAGGACTTTGAAAGCCTCCTGCTGTCACCAGGGTGACCTCGCCATCTGTTACACGTGGTGCCGTGGGTGATGTGCAGGGATCTCCCACTGCCTCCTTCATGCCGTGCTGCTCCACCAGGGAGCTGGGCTGAGCCTGGAGCAGGACAGCCCCCAGCCCTGTCAGCAGGGGCAGTGCCACGGTGATGCCCTCGAGAGCCCCAGGGAAGGCCTGATCACCAGGGGCAGGCTCCTTGTAAAGGAGCTGGTGTCTGTGGCAGGGAGTTGCCCCACCGGCCCCTTCCAAAAGCTGCTCCAGTGGCTTGTTTTCCAACAAGGAATGAAGCCTTGAGATTCAGGAGCAATTTGGCCAGCTGAACGCGAGCCTTCAAGCCCTTACAGCGATTCCAGCCTCCCAGGATGCACCTAAGCATGCCCTAGGCCAGAGCTTAAGGCAGGCCTGGCTTACAGTCCCTGCAGGGAGCCCACAGCACAGGCGGGTGCGGCCGGGGGATACAGGGCTGAAGGGAGAAAAGCAGAGTGTGCAGGGTGAGAAGTGGTGGTGTTCAATATGAAAACACATCGAGCTGCTTGTGGGGATGGCCAGGGAGAAGAGCTGGGTTTGTTTAGGCAATCCTGGAGCAGGGTCTCTGCATCTCCTCCCCGTGCTCCAGCACAGGGAGAGCTCTGGGAAGGTGAGTCAGAGCCTGGCCTGGCCCCCTGTGCCTGTGCCATGCATCCCCTCCAGGAAAAAAGATCCCTGAGATGAGCACAGGGGTGAAGTTCGGCCCAGAGGTGACACCTGACATGCAAAACGCCTCGCTCAGCAACATGAAGAAGCAATCAGCCTGTCTGCACGTGACCTTCCCTGCTCCTGGTGATCGATCTGGGGACATCAGCACCTTCTAATAACGCTGCAGTGCTGGGGGGGATGGAAAATGGATTGTTTGGCCTGCCCCTGTCTGAGAGCAGTGACCCAGGGAAGCTCTTTGCTCAGGGATGAGCACCCACCTGACACCTCCCAAGCTGCCACCCCTGGGACCTGGCAGTGCCCAAGTGCAGTGTAGGGCTGCAGGCAGCTCCCCACCCTCCCGTGGGCTCTCCACAGGGTGGGAAGGGAGGTCCCAGAGGTGGCAGCCCAGGGTCCTGCAGGTTCTGGGAGCAGCAGCTGCCTTTGCAGCCGAGTGGATGGACCAGGAGTGCAGGGTGCCGGGTGGGAGCTGCTCCCGGGGAAGGTGGCAGGGAGAGCAGTGCTGCTCCCAGCCCTCAGAATGTCAGTGCCAATCGCTGCAGGGATGAGGCCGAACGGGGAGTGCAGGAAGCATTCACTGCTGGGCCATGATTTGAGCTGCAATATGTTTTCCTTGGGTAGACACAAAGAGTAATAGAGCAACAGCTCAGTCTGTCCCATCCCACCGACACATTCGGTCCTCGGTGGTGTAGCCTGCAGAGCCAGGCTGACCACAACCAGGGGATTTCCCTGCGTTTGTTCCTGTGGATGGATCACAGGAGACATCCACTTCTTTTGGAGTGGTTTGGAATTGCCGTAGTTTTCCCAGTCTTCTTCTTGCCTGTTCATTTCCACACCAAAGAGCTTTTGTGGTTGCTGATGTGAGCCTGGCCCTGTGCCATCAGCTCCTAGCAGAGACCTGGCAGTGCTCACCTGTGTCTCTCATCCAGCAGCCCTTGAGGAGCCAGCCAGGCTCTCCTCTGGGACATCCTTACCTGAGCCTCTTCCTCCGGAAGGTGGGAGGAGATGCCCTGCTCAGGCTCCTCTTTGCCTCTCATCCCTGGATCCTTCTAGAACTTAGTTAAAGTACAATTCTCACTGAGCTTGCAGTACCAGGGGCAGCTCACCCCTCAGCCCTGCAGTGCGAGGAGCAGCAGCAGCCCTCGGGTGCCTCAGGGGTCTGGGCATCCTGGCAGAGAGGGCCAGCCCCGGCTGTGCCATCAGACACCCTGGGAGAGCCGGAGCTGTTTAATCATCTCTCGTTAATGTCAAGCCTTGGCTAAGATTTGGGATATTGCAAACGGAGCCGGCAGAGCCGGCGCTGTCCCTGCTGCCAGCGGCCACTGCTGCCTGTGGCGCCCCGTGGAGATGCTCGTGGGGCCCTGCCACAGAGTTTCTCTTTATCTCATGGAATTGTAAACATCAGAAAAGCCCTCTTAGATCATCGAGTCCAACCACTCCCCCAGCACTGCCAAGGCCACCACTAACCCATGTCCCCAGGTGCCACAGCCACACAGCTTTTGATGTCACCAGGGATGGGGACTTCACCCCTGCCCTGGGCAGCTGTGCCAGTGCTGGACCACCCTTTCTGTGAAGAAATTTTCCCTAATACCCAAACCTAAACCTCCCCTGGCACAAGTTAAGGCCACTTAGTCTCATCCTGTCCCTGTTCCCTGGGAGCAGAGCCTGACCCCCCCTGGCTGCCCCCTCCTGTCAGGGAGTTGTAGAGAGTGAGGTCCCCCCTGAGTCTCCTTTTCTCCAGGCTGAGCCCCTCAGCTCCCTCAGCCGCTCCTGGGGCTCCAGCTCCTTCCCCAGCTCCGTTCCCTTCCCTGGACATGCTCCAGCCCCTCAAGGTCTCTCTTGTGAGGGTCCCAGAACTGGACACAGGATTTGAGGTGTGACCTCAGCCATGCCCAGCACAGGGGACAGTCACTGCCCTGGCCCTGCTGGCCACACCGTGGCTGGTACAGGCCGGGTGCCACTGGCCTCTTGCCCACCTGGGGACACTGGTGGGCGGATCCTGCACCCCCCGGCTGTGGTGCAGTGACTTTGTCAGCTCCATAGTGCTGGGACTCCATCGGGATTTCTGCTTTGCTCAGTGGTTCAGGCACTGATGCTGTGAGTTACTGGGAGCTTCCTACATCCAGCTGACGTCCTCTGGTCCTCCTACACAGAGGGACTGGATGGTGGTTACTGCTCCAGCAACTGCCTGTTGGGTTTCTCCGATTCATGCCAAGTTAGCACAAAATGATCAAAGCAGCCAGTCAAAACTCCTTCTTTTTCCCTGCAGATCATTGGTGGCAGAGATTTTGATCCCTTTGAAGGGAAGAGCTAATTAACATCTCGCTGAATTAAGTAGAAGGTGCAGCATATGTACTGACTTTTTGCTGTTTTCGGGGCTGTCACGAAGATTACTCATCCCGAGGAAATAATCGTTTCCATAGCGACTGATGTACTTGGTAGGGGAAGACTTGGAGACACAAATAACGAAGACAAAGGCCAAATCTATAATGCAGAGAGGCGGATGCAAACCCAATAAACCCCAGGCTGCAGTGGGATGCTGTGAGGGGGATCCCAGGAGCAGGGGAGGGTGGGAAGGACTTGGACAGGGTGAGGGGCTGCAGGGCTTGGTGCAAGCATCTCTTCCAGGGAGTTCAGGTGGTTGCTGCTGCAGGATTTCTTGCTCAGCAACTGCCACAGGCCTCCTTAAAAGCACAGAGATTTTCCAGCTAGCCCAGGATGTGCAGAAAGAGCAGTGTTTGGAAGATAAGCAGGAATTGAATCTTCTCATCACCTCTGCTGTGGGATCACACCTGACTTCATCCAGGTGAGTGATTCACCAGGCTTTTGCCTTATCCTGGCTGCGAGTCCTGTTTTCATAGCACTCCAGTTCAGTGATCCCAGTGATCCCACAAGAGCAAACTGCCTCCACCTGCCAGCACCAGCTCCCTGTGCTGAACTGACTCCTGAATTACAGGGACTGCAGAGGAATGTGCCTGGAGCAGCCTGGCTGCAGCCCTCAACACCCAGCTCACAGCCCCTGGGCAGAGCTGCAGGCTCCAAACATTTCACATTCCAGCCTTCTGGAGCCCATTAACCACAGGGGCTGGGGAACAGGTTGGGTGAGCAGCCACGAGGGCTGGCCTGGATAGATTTATCCTCTGTCAGTGCAGGAGGGGGATGCTCTGACCTCTAAAGTGGTCATAACCCTGCCACAACCTGTTTTACAGTCACTGCTCGAGAAGTCCTTGCTTCTTCCACCACATTTCTCTCTTTATCTTTGAGAGCAGAGTAAATCTGGTGGGGGACAGGATTTACCAGGGCAATGGTCCAGCACAGGCCCAGGTTCCCAGGTCAGCAGGAGCCTGCTTTGCTCCATGACTTGGTCCCAGTGTGTCACCATGGAGCATCAGAGCTGGGCCGGTGTCTGCAGCCCTGTGGTACAGATGCTGCACCAGGGACAGCATATCACAGGTCCAGTTTCCAAAGCCCCCAGCATGGCCCAGAATCAACCTGGTAAGAGTCCTGGGCCAGCCTGATGCCAAAGTGTCCAGGGTTCACGGAAGCACAGAATCCCAGAATGGTTTGGGTTGGAGGGACCTTAAAGCTCATCTCATCCTACCCCCTGCCACCTTCCACTAGGTTGCTCCAAATCCCATTCAGCCTGGTCTTGGACACTTCCAGGGATGGGGTTGGTTTAGTTCCTGGTGGTTTGGCTGGAATAAGGTCAGACAAGAGGCCTACACGCATTAACTGAGACTGACCCCAGGTGACATGAGCGCTGGAATCCATCAGCATCCCATGGCCAATGTAACCACTCCCATAACCACGAAATACTCCGGCTCTACTGTCGCAGCTGCGCCAGGGACGGGAGGAAAAGCACGACACAAAGTCCAAGTCCGGGGAAAGAAGCCATACAATTTATAAATTAAAATAGCCTTTTATAAGGTGGTTCGCAAAGATGTCAGGAGGTCATTGGTCCTTTGACCAGCCACCCCTCAGCACCATTGGCTAGTATTCTAGAACACCCATTTCATATTTTCCACAGTATCATAACAAAGCTAGGAAAACAAGTAGCAGGCGTTAGATAAAGAATTGGTTTACAAAAACCGTCTCTCTGTTTTTCATAGCTTCTGTGAGAAAGGCAAAGTTCTCACAGCATGCTGCAGAAAGCTGGAAAACTTCTCTGTTAAATGCTTTTCAGCATCCACACTCTACCACTCCCGGGTCTGAGGCTTTTGGAACCCAGAGCTTCTTCCAGGCTTTCTGCATCAGGGTCAAATGAAACATGGCAAAGATTTTATATGAGTTGTTTAATAAACCAGACAGATCTGAGCTGCTCCCCTGAGGTCCTCAGTCACAGCTGCAGGTGTGTTCATGGTGAGCACAAGTGCCACAGGGTTCTTGAGGCTGAGAGAATTGGGACTGTTCAGCCTGAACAAGAGAAGGCTCTGTGGAGGCCTCAGAGCCCTTTCCAGTGCCTAAAGGAGCTCCAAGAGAGCTGGAGAGGGACTGGGGACAAGGGCCTGGCAGGACAGGACACAGGGAATGGCTTCCCACTGCCAGAGGGCAGGGTTGGATGGGATACTGGGAGGGAATTGTTCCTGTGAGGGTGGGGAGGCCCTGGCACAGGGTGCCCAGAGCAGCTGTGGCTGCCCCTGGATCCCTGGCAGTCTCCAAGGCCAGGTTGAGCAGGGCTTGGAGCAGCCTGGGACAGTGGAAGGTGTCCCTGCCCGTGGCAGGGAGGTGGAATCACCTGTAAGGTTGCCTCCAACCCAAACCATTCTGGGATTCTGTGATTCTTCTATGAATCTTCTATGATTCTTCTTGGAAGGTGCCTCCAGCCCAGCAGCCACAGTGCTGCCTGGAACACGTGGGAAGTTTGGCAGCAGGGAGGGCTGAGGGAAGGGATGAGGAAGGAGATATTGTGCTGAATAAAAATGCTTGAACAAGGAGGGTTGATACTGGCAATTCCCTTCTGGCTCTGGCTCCTGAGCTCCACGAGCTGTGGATAAATGCTCCTGCCAGGTGTCAGACAGACCCTGAGGTTTCGGGGTTGTGACAGCCTCTGTGTTCTTGCTGCCAGGCTCTCCCCTGTCAGAGCCATCCTGTATAGCAACAAGCTGGCAAGGAGGATTCCGTCCCTCGTTCCTTGGTCTTCTCTCCGAAGAAAAGGCCCTGGAAGTGCCACGGCAGCAGCGGGACTGAAGCTCAGGCTCTCGCTTGGCAGCCGCTCCCTCGCTGCATCCCCAGCTCCCTGCGGAGTGTGCAGTGTTACAAAACACACCTCCTGCCTGCTCGAGTGCCTCTGCCTCCTGCAAATATCCCTGAGGTCGCTTACGTAAACCAGGGCTGGTTTGCTGAGGCAGAAGAACATTTCCAAGGAATATGAGAAACAGCATCGCTGCTGCCCAAGGTAAACCCGAATCCCGGCGTTTGGGGCAGCAGGAAGAAGCAGATGAGGATGGATGAGTCTTAATGGTGACCCCCTGCCGGAGCCCTGAGCTGCCCCATCCTCCCTCTCCCAGCCCTTCCAGCTCCTCTGGCCCCACGAGCTCCCCCACAGTCCCACTCCCAATTTCCCTCGCCGACTTTCGCAATTCCGGCTCTCCCGGTCCCAGCCTCTCTGCCAGAGATGGGACTGGAGCTGCCACTGCTGGGCCAGGCTGCCTGTGAAGAGCATCTCCACAGGGATGCTGTGCCCCAGCAGCGAGGGAGACGAGGCTTTTCCATGTCCATCTCCCACCTGGGAGAACTGCAGCCAGCAGAGGTGTGAGTTGTACCCGTTGTCAGAGGGACTCAGAGAGGGTCGCCCACAGCCTGGCTGCTGGGTGCTGTTATCCTCACTTTTATTTTTGCTCTCCTCTGTAGAAAAAAACCTCTTCAAGAGAAAAAAGTACATTTCTTCTCATGGGCACCCCTCCTGCATTCCAGCATCTTTCCCTTGAGACAAGCACATCCCAGATGTGCTTCTCCTGTGTCCAGAGCCACATCAAGCCTGGGGGCAAGGGGAGAGGTGACTTCATGGGTGGGTCATCCTTCTCCAGGTCATTTGTGCAGAGCATCTGCCTCCTGCTGAGGACTGAAGGCAAATACAGCACTGCAGGAGATTTTGGGGGAGGCAGATGGTTCAGACATGATCGCCCTCAAATCTTTTTTCTTTTTGGCCACCACAGAGGTATCTGGGCATAGCCAGGTAGGTCAGGATTTCCAAAAGCTGCCACTGACTGAAAGGGTGGCACTGGCACAGCTGCCCAGGGCAGGGGTGGAGTCACCACTCCTGCAAGTGTTCCAAAGGTGTGTGGATGCGGCACTCGGGAACGTGGGTTAGTGGTGGCCTGGGCAGTGCTGGGTTAAGGGTTGGATGTGACTGTCTTAAAGGTCCTTCCCAGCCTTAATGATTCTGTGATTCTGTGCACAAAGGAGTTTGTAGCTTACTGGACTGGCCGGCTGGGCAGTTGGTGGTCAGAACGTTCCTCCAGGAGTGGAACACACCTGCCGGTGGGACAGGCTGGATGCTGGGCCCTCCACTGGTGGCACTGGAGCGACCCCCCGGTATGGGGCTGGGGTGTGCCACCGGGCACAGGGACCTCCCTGGCCACCTGATGGACACGGCCCTTGGAAGGGCATCCCCAGGTGCAGCTGGCTGTGTTTGCCAGCACATTGCAAACCGAGGATTTCAAGGTAGGATAATGCCATCATCCCAGATCTTGGGATGCTGCTTTTAGCACTGAGAAATGTTTAATCGCAGGCTGGCAAATTCTCTCTCGCTATTTTTGGGTCTAGGACATATTCAAGTAGAATTCAAGGTTTCTTTTAGAAACCTGTGGGGATTTATCTGCAAAAGGTGGGATCATTATTGCTGGGAAAAGACCTGCCTGGAGCAAAGGGCACCTTGGCAACACCGGAGCCATGTCTGGGCTCCCTGTGGGGCTTTAGGGCTGGAGCTATGGAATGGGAGGAATACAGAGAGGCATGGGATGGCATGGGGATGGGGATGGGGATGGGGATGGGGATGGGGATGGGGATGGGGATGGGGATGGGGATGGGGATGGGATGGGATGGGATGCACTGCCTTGCACCAGGGAGACTTTTTACACAGGCAGATAGTGATAGGAAGGAAGGGGCTTAAAGTAAAAAAGGAGAGATTTAGATCAGATGTTAGGAAGAAATTCCTCCCTGTGAGGGTGGAGAGGCCCTGGCACAGGGTGCCCAGAGCAGCTGTGGCTGCCCCTGGATCCCTGGCAGTGTCCAAGGCCAGGCTGGACGGGGCTTGGAGCAGCCTGGGACAGTGGGAGGTGTCCCTGCCCATGGCAGGGGGTGGCACTGGATGATCTGTGATGTCCTTCCAACCCAAACCATTCCATGATTCCCCTGCTGGGTGCAGAAAGCCAGGCTGTGTCTGGGCTCCAGGGCAGGGTCTGTCCCTGGTGGGTTGGTGGCCTCAGGTGCTCCCACTCCGCTGGTCAGCTGGAACACAAAGCTGTGCTGATGAACCCTGGTGACAGAAGGCTTTTGGCTCTCACATCTCCCAGCACCTCCAAGTCTGACAGTGATGTGGCAGAGCTGGGCTGCTCCGACCTGCAGCTGCTGCTGCTGCGGGGCTGGCTCAGACATCAGCTTGTGGCTGCGTCATTTCCATTTGCTTTGATTTCCTCCTGCTGCCGGTCCCTCCCTCCCCAGCCCCTGTGATGAGAAATGAACTATTGATTCACACGCAGCATTTCAGAGGAGAGCGCTCTCCTGGCCCCCGCTGCAGGTGGGAGTCACAGGATCCATTAAATGCTGTGCCTGACGCTGGATCCGGGTGTGCCTCGGACCTGAGCGGGGGTTCAGCCCAAAGGGCAGGTTCTGCTGCGAGCCCTTCCCGACCCAGCTCCTGCGTGGCCTCTGCCTGACCCTCCGGGGCCGCGGGAGCTGCACCTCGAGGCGCAGTGAGCCGCGGTGGCTCGTCCAAGGGCTCCTCCTGCCTGTGCCACGGGCTGTCCCACTCCGCTGCTTCTGCCACCAGAGAGCAAAACCTCCTGCCCAGGGATGTCCTTTGTGTCCCTGCTCTCCTGGTTCCCGTCTGTCCAAGGGCAGTCCAGGGCCTTGGGATGACCGGGGGTCATCCTGGTACTTGATGCAAGGACCTCCCTCCCCCCAGGGAGCTCTGCAGGTTAATTACCTCTAAGGAAACATTAATTTGACTGTTTCCAGCTTTCCTGACTGCTGTCTCCATGTGAGCCTTGGGAGCACAGGACTTGTTTTTACAGTGAGGACCCTGAGATTTTCCATGTAACCTGATTTCCTCCTCCTGTTTCCCCACCTCCTTCCTGCCCCACTGATGACTCTCGGAACAAAATTACTTTCTCCTTTCCCCACCCTTCTCTCTCAGAGAGAGGCCACTCAGCTCACCCCGGTGGGCTACGGCACAGCCTGGGCTTGGGTGGAGCTGAGGGCAGGGCTCAGGTTCTCCTCGGGGCTCTCCGTCCCTTTGCCCAGACAGGAACCTGCCAGAGCTCAAAGGGCATTGGGAAAATGCTGTCAGGCACATGGTGGGATTGTTGGGGTGTCCTGTGCAGGGCCAGGAGCTGGATTTGATGTGAGTCCCCTCCAGCTCAGGATATTCTGTGAACCTGACCTTTGCAGACCCCACAGGGAGCCTTTTGCATCCAGCCATGGGGAAGCTCTGCTCTCAGGAGACCTTGCATGGTCTCCCTCCATGCGGAGCATCCAGCTGGGATTCAGAGGAGGTGGGAGAAGTGTGTTTCTGCCCGAGTGGGGACAGCACTCGAGGGTTGGTGGCCTCGGTGGGACAGTGACACCTGCGTTTCCCCCCCTGCCAGAGACCACGATTTTGACCCATAGGACTCCTCTGGGGTACTGGGAAGCTTCAATTCACCAGGATGCACAGGGTGCTTGGAGTGCCTGAGCAGGGAGGTACTTGAGGAGCAGCCAATTAGCTCACTATAATGAGCCTTAAATACTTTCCTTGTCATCCCCCTCTTCTAGCTGCTGCCTTCTTTGTGCTCAGCCCTGCATCCAGGTTTCCATAGGCATTCACTCCTCTCTTTGCTTCTGTGATTACTTTTAATTCCTGTTTAAATTCTTCTCATTTTCACAGTGTAATTAGGCAGATGAGCGGCTTTTGTTCTGCAGTCAAAAAGCAATTAGCTGTGCTTTTTGCTTGGTGGTTGTTTTTTAATTAGGACTTTGTTGATGGCTTTTGTCCTCAACACAAAATAAGGGTTGAGGGGTTTATGGGCTGCAGCTGCTGCCCAGGGCAAGAGGGACTCCCTGCCTGCTCCCTGCCTGCCTGGGGAGGTGGCCCGGAGCTGTCCTTGCCCTTCAGTGCCGGCAGCCACAGCCCTGTCCCGGCCAGCGAGCTCCCGTCCCAAGGTGTCTGCGCAGGAACCGTGCTGGGGTGAGGCAGCTCCGGGAATCACGGAATATCCTGAGCTGGAAGGGACCCACAGGGATCATCAGCTCCAACTCCTGGCCCTCCAACACCCCAGCACTCCCACCCTGTGCATCCCTGAGAGCGTTGTCCAGTCGTTGCTGCAGGCGGTCGCTGCTCGTTGTGATGCCCCACAGAGAGATGCTCCTGGGGGTCTGTTGTGCACTTCTTTTTCTCTCACAGAATTGTTTAGGTTGGAAAAGCCCTCTGAAATCATCGAGTCCAACCATCAACCCAGCACTGCCAAGCCCACCACTAAACCATGTCCCCAAGTGCCACATACAGATATTTTTTTGAACATTTCCAGGCGTGGTGACTCCACAGTCTGTTCCAATGCCTGATCACCCTTTCAATAAAGACATTTTCCCTAATATCCAATCTAACACCCCCTCTGGCAGAACTTGAGGCCATTTCCTCTCCTCCTCTCCCTCGTTCCTGCCCCCTGAGCCTCCTTTTCTCCAGGCTGAGCCCCTTTCGCAGCTCCCTCAGCTGCTCCTTGCCACGCCTGTGCTCCAGGAGATCACCCTGTTTGTGTAAGCCCTTCCAGCTGGTCAAGGTTTAAGCAGCTCAGCAGCTTTCCTTAAAAAACTGGAGCACTCCCCAGTCCTGTCTCTGTTCCTGCAGAGCAGACAGTCCCTTCTCCTCAGCTCAGGGGCTGCTGAATGGGTGCGAGACAAAGACACTGCATCTCACCTCACCGTGGCTCTTGGGATGGCGTGTAAATCTCAGCAAATATCCCTATGGGCGGAGCCCTCATCAGAGATAGATGTGTTTTTAATACATGATACCCACCAGCTGATGAGGTTAACCCCAATTTCCTCATTGCACCCTTCAACTCCCCTTAAACTCTGCCTTCCTCATGGCTCTGGGACACGGCCCCGTGTCCCATCCATCGCTGCAGCCCCGTGACCCCAGTGCTCAGACAGACCCCAAGGGGGCCCTTGCCACAGCTCAATCCGTGCTGGGGATCCCTGGGAATGGCCGTGGCATCCCAGCCCGGCCCTCCAGCCCCTTTCTCCAGCTCTTTGGGGTTTTGTTGCCCTGTGCAGGGTGCACGGGAGAGGAGCTCTGCAGCTCCCGCAGTCCCACAGGGAGCTGAGAGGAGCCGACGGAGAAGAGCTGATGGAAAGGGCGGTGCTGGCATCAGGCACAGGGGGCTCGCTCAGCAGGACACTGGGGACGGGGGCTGGTGGCCACTGGCAGCCCTGTGCCGTGGCGAGGGAAGCTGTGGCCCCCTGGGTGGCTGTGCCAGGGGGGTGCTGTGATGGGGAGCAGGAATCTCAGCTCATTCCACATCCCAGAGCCGCGTCCTGGGCCGCTCCCAGCACCTGGGAACCGCTTTGTGAGGAGACCACCCTCCCCTCGTGGAGGGCAGTGGGCTGTGCAGCCCGTGCAGAGACGAGCAGGAGTGGGTGACATCCAGGAGGAAGGTGGCCACGGGCTGAGGGATATCCAGGAGGAAGGTGGCCACAGCTGGGTGACATCCAGGAGGAAGGTGGCCACGGGCTGTCCTGGCTGATGGCCGGTTCCCAGGGCCCCAGGACCCAGCCTGTGTCCCCCCTCTCCCCGCAGCAGGGTGGGGCTGGGGCTGCCCCTCGGGGGCCCAGCAGCGGCGGGGGGTGTTTGTGGTGTAGGTGTAGGCAGCCATAGAGGGTTTTGCAGCTGTATCTCAAAGAGTTTGGGGGAAAAACAGAGCAGGTGCCCAGCACCCTGCACGGGCTGGCAGTGGGTGCCGGTGGGATGTCCCCACCCCTGGCACACACACCCTGCCCACAGCTGCTCTCACTGCCCCGGCACAGCCGTTCTGAGAGCCGGTTCTGGTTTTTCCCGAGGCAGCCGGATGATGGGAGCTGTTTCACCGGCCAACATCAGCACGACCCTGCTGCTACACCCGCCCTCCCCGGGGGCTGCTGGCAGCGGCTGAATGTTCCCCTCCAGGAGCGCTGTCAGCGCTGTTATGGGGGACACAAAACCCGAGGGGTCACATCGACACCGATTTGTTTCCTCACGCTGAATTCTAAGTAAGGTGGTTTGGGGGCTGATTCTGCGGGAAGATGCGAGTTAATGCCGTGTTTAAATCCTGTTGGGGGAGCCTGGCACGTGTCAGGGTGGGCAGGACACGCAGCCACAGCACTCCCGGTGCCACCTGACGAGGTGTGACAATCGCCGTCAGCGCTGGGCTCGGGGGTCTCGGCCAGTGGAGGGAGAGAGGTGACAGCCAGGGATGCTTCCATGCCAAACCATCCTGCCCTCTGGCTCTTCTATTTCTTGCTTTTTTTTGCCGTGTTTCAGGTGCCTCAGAGAGTGGCCGTGCCCATCAGTGAATGTTCGATGCAGTGCTGTGAGCAGCAGGTACTTCCCGGTGGAGATTATCTGCATGGAATAACACAGAGCTCCATCTGCAGAGCGGCTCTCCTGGAGAATAATGACATCTTGGGCTGTGCGGGAGCCAGGACAAAGCCCACTCCCAGCTTGTAATCCCCTGGAAGCCACTCAATAGCACTTGAGCAGGGTGTAAGGGGGCAGGGCTGTGTGCCAGCCCTCTCCCTGCAGCCCAGGCGTCAGCCCAGATGCATTATTTAACAAAAGGTGTAAGTCCGGCTCTTTGCACTGGCTGAAAGCAAAATCACAGCCATTCGAAGCAGCTTCTTTGGAACCTAAAATTATCTTCACATCTTATTTCTCCTCCAGTGGTGCCAGCATTACATTTCCTCAAATTCTGAGTCAGACGTCAGGAGAAAGAGTGAAAATGTAATTGGCTCAAATATAGAATCACGGAATTATTTGGTTTGGAAAGACCTCTAAGACAATCAAGTCCATCCATTAACCCAGCACTGCTGTGTTCACCCATAAACCATGTCCCCAAGTCCCCATCCACACACCTTTTGACCACTTCCAGGGTTTGGTGAACACTTCCAGGGATGGTAAAACATTCTGTAATACCCAGGGGTGTGATACAATTTAGAAAAGGATCATGGTGTCAGGCTGGTTTTCTCCTTCCTGCTGTCTCTAAGCCTTTAAGACACTCTGGAGCTGAGGTTTGGGGTGTGCAGCTATAGGATTTTGCAGTTTCTTTACGTTTTAACAGGCCAGTGCTCACCTGCTGGGGTGCCCATGGTCACCCTGTGCCCAGTGGAGCCCTGGGTGCCGTTGTTGCGATATCCAGCTGGGGCTGTGTGCAGGAACCCCTCGGTCCCTGTTTCCTGACACATTCCCTGAAAGAGCCACGAGCCCTCAGCATTTTACTGGAAAATAAAGAGAAGCAAACCTGCCCGTTCCTTGGTGCTGGTGAAAACAGGGTGGGACTCTCCCCTCCTGGGGCGTTTCCCACTGTCCCCTCCCTCCCCAGGGTGCTGGAGCAGTGGGTGCTGGCTGTGCCAGGGATGGGGACACGGCAGAGGTGCTCCTGCCCCCTGAGCCAGGGCCACGCCAGCCTCCCTGCCCTCAGTGTGCCAGGGCAGCGGGCTCCTCACGCCCAGCACCTTCTCATGGAAACCTCTGCCCATCCACCCCCTCCCCTGCTGCTCCCCTCGTATGGAGCCCCCCAAACCTCTGCCCCTCCTCCCCTGGCAGATGTGGCAGGGCTCACTTGGAGCTCACAGAAGTCCAAACTTGCTTCTTCGTTTCCGTGAGGACATGGAAGAAATTCCAGTGCCACTGTCTTTCCCAGAGCTGCTTTGCTGACCATGAGCTGTGGCAGCTGATGTGACTGCCACCGCTGCTGTCACTGCTGTCACTGCTGCTGCTGCCAAGCAACCTCAAGCTCTGCTGTCCCTCTGCCTCAAGCCATCCCCCCATGTGACCAGGGACAGGACCCAGAGAACGGCTGCAGCTGTGTCAGGGGGATTTAGGCTGGATTTCAGGGAAGGGTTCTTCCCAGAGGGTGCTGGGGCAGTGCCCAGGCTCCCCAGGGAATGGGCACGGCCCCGAGGCTGCCAGAGCTCCAGGAGCGTTTGGACACCACTCCCAGGGATGCACAGGGTGGGGTTGTTGGGGTGTCTGGGCAGGGTCAGGAGCTGGACTGGGTGATCCCTGGGGGTTCCTTCCAACTCAGGATATTCCATGGTCTGTGATCTCCTCTCACCACTCCCTCCATGAACTGGAGACCCTTTCCTCTGGTGTTTCTCGTATTGCAATGAGACCCAAAGGCCCCTCCCATGCTGTGCAGAGAGAAATGGTTGGTTTGGGAAGAATCGTATGAAAAATGAAGGAATGGCACAGCTGCACGGAGCACGGTGCAGCTCCCCCTCACTCAGGGCACAGGAGACCCCCCAAGCCACCTCGGGCTGAGGGAGCCTGGCTCACACAGGGGGAGTGAATACCTTCCTCCAGGACACTTCTCTGGAAGCTGTTTCACTGAAATCAGATTTTATGAATTGTCCATGCCAGTGACTTCTGCTTTTGAGAAAAGTTCTTAAAAAATCCTTCCTTTCAAGCACATTTTTTATTCCAAGAGCCTATTTTCTATTGTGAATTATATAATGGTGTAACATTTTAAAGTATGAGAAGAAAATGTACCAACTTTTTTAGGATACACACTTCCAAAGTGATTTTTTGGGATGAAAATACTAATGCTCCTTTTTTTCCCCTTTTACCCATATGCCTTTGGAAGCATTTCAAAATGTCAGAATTTTCTGGAAAATGGTGGTCCTGCTTCCCTCTCTCCTGGGGCTCCGAGTGGGAAATATCTGTGCTTTTCCTTGCGTGGTTTCCAGGTGTCGCAGGGGCTGCCTGTGACCCTGTGCACAGGTTGGATGTTGTTGTGTTTACCCTGCCTGGGACAATCCTCTCCCTTTGGGTAACTCCACAAAGCTCTTGGCAGGTTCTCTGCAGCTCCCGGGCCTCGTGGCAGGCGTCCATCCCCGTCCTCTCCCGTGTCCGTCGTGTCCAAAGGGGTGGGGACAGCGGCGGTGAGGGCTGGAGGAGCAGCCCTGGGTGCCGGGACAGGTCTCTGCCTCTCGGGGAGAGAATCCAAGCTCTGCCCATCAGTCACTGCTGCCTCCCTCGTGCTGCACGACAAACCAGTCTGGCACTGGTGTTCCACCCTCCCGCGCCTGCCTGGCTCTCCTCAGCCGCTCTGCACCTCTGCTGAGGGGTGAGATTATCACATCACAGGGAGCCCGGGTTCCCTGCACGCTCTCCGTGCTGCCTGGGGACTTTGGAAAGAGGTGAGTGACTCCTGCTCCCCCTCCCGCTCCAGACGTGGTAATTAAAGCCTTCATTAGCAGCTTCCAGCCTGCGGAACAAAGAGCCTTTCTCCTGTGGTAGGGACAGAGGAACTTGGACACAAGGACCGTGTTTTGGTGTCACAGTCCCGGCTCACCTTGGCCAGAGCCCAGAACTGGGAAGGGAAGGGAAGGTTTGGGAAGGTTTGGGAAGGTTTGGGAAGGTTTGGGAAGGGAAGGGAAGGGAAGGGAAGGGAAGGGAAGGGAAGGGGATCTGTGCTGCTCCTTGGAGAGAGGTCATCATCCACCTGCCAATCTGAGGAGCCATTTGAAACTCTGGGAGGACCTCACCTAAGGCACCAAGTCCTGAGTAACTCACAGGATCATTTTGGTTGGAAAAGCCCTCTAAGATCAATGAGTCCAACCATTAACCCAGCACTGCCAAGCCCACCACTAACCCATGTCCCCAAGTGCCACATCCACACAGCTTTTGAACATTTCCAGGGATTGAGACTCTGCCACGGCCCTGGGCAGCTGTGCCAGTGCCTGACCACCCTTTCCATGAAGAAATTCCTCCTGATATCCAACCCAAACCTCCCCTGGCACAGCCTGGGGCCGCTTCCTCTTGTCCTGTCCCTTGTTCCCTGGGAGCAGAGCCCAACCCTCACCTGGCTGCACCTTCCTGTCACAGGGAGTTGTAGAGCGAGAAGGTGGCCCCTGAGCCTCCTTTTCTCCAGGCTCAGCCCCTGCCCAGCTCCCTCAGCTGCTCCTTGTCACACCTGTGCTCCAGACCCTTCCCCAGCTCCGTTCCCTTCCCTGGATACACTCCAGCCCCTCAATGTCTTTCTTGTCCTGCAGGGCCCACATGATGAGGAAGCTTCTCCCACTGTGACTTGCTTCTAAAATGACAATTTATTGATTTCTTTCCCGCCTGAACTCTCTGCTCAGCCCTCAGCATTTAGCGTGGCCCTCAGAGGGCCTGGTCCCTGTAGGGATGGGCTCTGGATGATGGATCTGAGCATCTGCAGTCACTGCTTTGCTTCGGCCAGGTACAGTTCCAGCTGGGGTGTGCCAGGTTTTTCTGACACTGACGAAGAGGCAGAGTGGGAGACTGCAGCCAGGTTCAGTTTGGGGACCCAGATGAGGCTCCTTCCCTGTAAAACAGGGACAATGAGTCTTGCCTTTGTTTGCGGCCAAGGGGCCGCAAGGTCAGTGAGAGCAGGGAAATCCCTGGGAGCCTCTGGAGAAGCCCAGAGCCTGCCCCGAGTGCCGTGCACGGGCTGCTCCGAGGGAGCCGGCTGGGCTTTGTGTCGGAATTGTCTGCACTGGACATCTTACGGCTGCTTAGGGCTGTAGGGACACCAGAAAGGGTGGATGTGGAAGGAAGGGAAAGGGGAAAGGAAAGGAGAGGGGAAAGGACAGGATTAACCTGTGCCACAGCATTCATGAGGCTGCCTTGCTCCTGGCAGCCTGCAGCACTGAGAATGGGCAGAGACAGCCCAAAAGGGGCTCAGAGGCTCTGAGCTCTTGGACTGCCACTCATTTCCCAGCTGGGAGCAAGGACCCTGACTTTGCTCTGCTGTTGGCAAGACCCCCCAGCCTGGGTGTTCCCCTGTCGTCCTGCAGCTGGAGGGGCACAGCCATGGGCAGAGCTGGCATCCACCTCTGCCTCCGCCCCTAGAGCCCCACCTCTGTCCCTGCTCACGGCTCCTGGGGTCGCCTCCCTGCCACCTGCCCTTGCACAGCCGGCGCTGCCTCTCCCCGTCCCGGTGCAGCCCCACGCACCAAGTGATGCTCCTGCTCTTCACAGCAGCAGCTGCAAGGTGGAGAAACAGGAAAGGAGCCTTTGGTGCCCTATCCCGACAAATTCCGCTCGCCCAGAAAAGCCCCAGCAGCCCTGTGTGCCGTGTGTGGGGACGTGGCGCCTGCAGGGCTGTGGCCTCCCAGGCTGGTGCTGGGACAGCACCAGTCAGCTCTGAGAGGAGCCAGGGTGGGAAGGGGCATCACCCCAGCTCCTGCCTGCCCCTTTACACCCGGAGCAATTCCCACTTTCTGCCGTGGCTGATCGCCCTGATCCCTGCAGGAATCCCAGCCCCAGCCCTACAGGAGCTTGTCCCACCGTGGGGAATGTCTGTGGCCGGGGGGTGACAGTGCTGCCCTCCTGCACTGGTCCCTGCAGGGCTCCTGCTCCCAGCTGGAGCTGCTTGATGGCACGGGGGGGAATGGCTTTAAACTCAGAGTGTAGACTTAGATTGGACTCTGGAGAGAAATTGTTCCCTGTGAGGGTGGGGAGGGCCTGGCACAGGGTGCCCAGAGCAGCTGTGGCTGCCCCTGGATCCCTGGCAGTGTCCAAGGCCAGGCTGGATGGGGCTTGGAGCAACCTGGGACAGTGGAAGGTGTCCCTGCCATGACAGGGGGTGGAATGGGATGATCTGTAAGATCTCTTCTCACCCAAGCCCTTCCAGGATTCTGGCCCTGAAGGCTGCTGAAGAGCTTGGCTTTCACCCAAAATATTCCCCCCCACACCTTGCTGTGGCAGAGGCAGTTTGGAAAGGCTACTGAGAGCCCTGGGACACAGGAGCAGCATCCCTGGGAAAGAGCCCCTGTAGCAGCTGAGAACAGAATGTGCTGTTCAGAGACCCCAAACAGCTCATTCCCAGAGCTCCAGGTTGTGTTTTGCTGTGTCCTGAGCCATCCTGCCCTGTGGCACGTGTGCCTCCGGGGTGCCGGGGCAGGGGCCACGCGGGGTCCTGCTCTGTGCGTGTCTGGCAGGCTGTGAGGAGCTGTGGGAATGCCATCCTGCTGGCAGCACTCCCGGGTGACATGGGGACACGGCTGTGGGGGTCTGGCAGTGTCAGTGGAGAGCCTCTCTTTGTGCAAGAAACACTTGGACAGCAGCTTCTTCCCGCCCCTCCTTCTTTGTTATTTTTTTGGAGGGTGCTGCAGAAAGGTGCTGGTCTGTCCGAAATCATCCTGGCTGGACGTGAGCTCGAGGCTGGGCTGGAAGTGCCGTGGCAGGTCTCTCATCTGGCTGGTGCTAATCCCTTCGCTCTGAGAGAGAAGGAAAACACAGCAAACCCCACATCTTAACAACCAGGATTTGCTTATCGTGCTTGCTCCCTTCCAGGGCTCCCAGGGATTCCTTTCCTCTCACCTGTCAGGAAGGAGAGCGCTGAGGCCGGGCTGAGGGGGCTCTGCTGCAGAGTGTGGCTAATGCTGAGTGCCAAGGGTTGTGTTTCGGGGGAGCTGGGCCAGAAAGGAACTCAAACCCCATCAAATCATGGAATCATTAAAGCTGGAAAAGCCCTCTAAGATGATCGAGTCCAACCATTAACCCAGCACTGCCAGGTCCACCACTGACCTGTGTCCCCAAGAGCCACATCTGCACGTTATTTTGAACATTGGGATGAGATTCGAGGCATCCCTTGGCCAAGTCACTTCACTCTTGCCTCAGCTTCCTCTCTGGATGAGCTCTCACCAGGCGCTTTCCAGGAGCTCAGGACACAGCTGGCAGTGCTTCCCAGGAGCGAGCCACGCTGGGGTGATGGGTCTGGAGCTAAACCCGCGTCCCTGCACACCCCTCCTGGGCCCGGGGGCAGGCTGGAGGTGCCCTGGTTTTTCCAGAGGCAGTTTTCCCTGCAGAGCCAGCAAGGCTGTGGTGCTGGCAACTCTCCACCTGCTCAAGCATCTGCAAATTGCCTGCCAGACACCCAGGCAGGGGCGCAGAGAAGCTCTGGAGAGCAGCCTGGGCACAGGGAAACGGAGCCTTGCTTTACCCCTGCTGTCACTTGCAGAGGCCCCTTTCCAATGGGAATTCCAGCCCCAGTGTGTCCGGGGAGGTGAGGGGGTGCTGGCACCCCTGGGGCAGGGGAGGAGGGAGCTGCCAGCTGCTTCCCAGGCTCCTCTCCCCACGGGAGCAGCAGGTTCTGCTGGCAGAGGAGCACTGATGGAGCCCCCCAGAGCCCCAGCACAGATCTGGTTCCCGGCCTGGAGAGCCCAGGGACAGGATGCCGGCACCAGCCATCCCCAGCTGCTCCAGGGGAAGCTGTGGGCGCTCCACATGAGCTGCTGGGGAAAATCCGCATCCAGCCCTGGAGCCATGAGCAGCACAGGAATCAGTCACCAGAGGACAAGCACAAACACAGCTACAGATGACAACCCTGCTGCCTGGGGAGCAGAGGGAGTGAAAGCAACACTCAGCTCTTCAGAGCAGCTCATCCTCTCAAACCCTTTAATGCTCAACACCTCCTTAACCCAGCCCTCTCAGTGAGCACTTCCTGTCATTGTGATTTTGTGCACTGCCTTCAACATGGCAAAATTTACCCCATTTCACTGCAAAATGAACGTTCCAGTCTTCTACTGTTTTACCCGGCTTCTGATTTAGGAAAGAATTCAACCAAACAAAAAAGGCAAACCAGGTGTGGTTCTTCCTTCCTCTTCCTCACCCCGCTTCAGGCAGAGGGGATGGTGTTTGCCCTGCTCAGCTGCTCTGCAGAGCTGCAATGACCCCTGAGCATTGTCACCCTGTGCCCTGGGCCACTGCCCTCCGTGTGGGACCCCTGGCCTCACCCTGCAGCATGGCCAGCCCTGGGGCCACTTCCTCACCTGGGGTTTTCACCTAGGAGAAAAGTTTCCCTGCACATGGGTTATTCTCAGTGCACCCTGAACTGCTCAGCCCTCATATGAAGGGGTTCCCTTCATAGCTTTTTCCTGAGCTTGAGAGCCCCAAGGACGCAAAACTGATGAATTCCAGGCTGTTGGTTGTTGATTTTGGAGCTGTTTCTGTGTACAGCACGTGCTCCTCTGGCACATCGAAACTTTGCTGGGACCGGTGAGCGATCCACAGCCATCCACACGAAGGGCAACCTGGGATCCCCTACCCAGGCTGATGGGATACTATCAGAGGGAGTTATTCTTCCAACCTGACCTGCTGGACTGCTTTGCTCAGCTCCTGGAATGCAGCTGGGCAGGGATCTTGGTGGCACCAGCTCAGCTCCTGTTGGCCTTGCACAGGAGAGGGGATTTGTCACCACGTCACCTCTCAGACCCAGGGCTGGGCCACTTGTCAACACAGGTGAAACTCCAGGCAAGGAGGAGCAAGAGCCACGTCTCCAGCTGATGATGTCTGTGTTTTTCCACAGAAACAGAGAACTCAACTTCACCTTGAGGGCTTTTCCTTAGCAAAAGGCTCCAGTGCTTGTGCTCTTGAACTTCTGAGGTGATTGAAAATTGCAGCCTTAGAAATGAGAAGAGGAATTAAAAAGGCCCTCAGCCTTCTCTCTTCAAAGTAACTCCTGGTTTCGAGAGCCTGGACTCTGACGTGGGAACTCCTGAAAGCTGGAAGCACCGTGATTGCAACCCTGCTGCACGCGTGCCCGGGGCCTGAGGCCGTGCCTTTGGAGAGCCAGCTGGAAAAGCAGTGGCCCAGAAAACTCTGTAAGGCTGTTAAAATCATGGGTTTAACGATTCTTCCAAGTTTTTGGGTATCAGGATGTTCTGGTCACAGCTGGATGCTGGTTTTACTCCTGTCTCCCAACCACTGTGCCCAGAGCAACAGGAGAATGGAATGTTCCCCAGCCTGAGCTGGGAGAAGCTCCTTTATCTGCACGGGAGGGTCCTTGGCAGGCGCAGAGGATTTAGGATCATCCTAAATCATCCCAGAGAGGTGGGAGGAGATGAGCAGGCCCTGCCCTGTTTCCCTGAAGAAGCTGGGGGTGGCTGGCAGCACGGGGCGGCTCCAGCCCCTGTGTCACCCTCCTTGTGAGAAAGGTGGAGAGCAAATGTGCCAGAGCTGCTCCTGCTGACCCTGAGCGCCCTGGCCTTGTGGACAGCCTTGGTCACAGGCAGTGGAGAACAGTGTTTGCCACCGGCCCCTTGCTGTGCCTCAGTTTCCCCCCATGGTGGGACACAAGGCGGGGCAGCAGATCCCATTGACACGTGCTGATTTAAACTCTGGTATGAACAGAAATGAGATCAAAACAGGACAAAATGCCCTGTTTTTCTCATCAGTATTCCCCTTAATGGCTGCAGCTAACCCCCTTTGCCCTCATTTAAGACGGATCTGGCTTTTTCCATGTTCTTTTATGGGCCTTAATTACCTCTACATTTCCTCTTCTCCCAGCCCAGAGCTCTGGCACATCTGGGCAGGCTTGATTGTGGGTTTTTTTCCCTTCCATCCAGGGTGTCTTTGCTGTGTCAGTGCAGCGTTAGCCCATCTCCCTGCCCAGGCCGGGGTCACTCCCAAGCCTCAGAGCAGCTGCCCAGGACTGATCTCCAGCTGGGGATGCACACGGAGGCATCAGAGCCCCTTTCCCTCTTGCTGGCACTGTGCCCTGTTCCTCAGCTGCCCTGCCTTTCTGAGAACACCCCTGGCCCTTCCACACCCCGGCTCTGAGCGTGACTCAGGTCAACTCTTCCACTGCTCTAATCCAGCACGAGTCAGTTGGATGATAGATCTGAGCTGGGCTCCCTCCACACCCCTTGAACCTCACTGGGGTGTTCTGGGGATATTTTCAATCCTGAAAAACGGGCTCTGGAGCAGGAAGAGAAAGGGAAAACAATTCCCGAGTTGCTCAGCTGACAGCAGCCTAAAACCTTGCAACGAGCCTTGGAAACGCTGCTGCCACTGCACGTGTGACAGGGAGGCTCCTTGGCAGGGAGGGTGTCCCAGCTGGAATGGCACAGCCTGGAGCTGGCAGGGAGAGTGCCCTGGCTGGAATGGCACAGCCTGGAGCTGGCAGCACGGCTGGGCTGGGTCTGTGCTGGCAGCAGGACACGGATCCATCTCTCCAGGGGAGGCTGGAGCTGGGATCTTGCACACCACAGCCATGGATCAGCAGAGCTGAAGGGATGGAACCTGCAGCTGGGAACACCTCCAGCAGTGTGGCCTCTTCCACAGAGGATCCACAGCCCTTTCTTTATGTATCTGGTGACATTAAACAATCACTTGATTCAATAAAGACCCACAGAACTGCTGAGGTTGGAAGGCAGCGCTGGAACTCTTCAGTACAAAACCTTTCTTCACAGAACGAGTGGTCAGGCACTGGCACAGCTGCCCAGGTCAGTGGTGGTCCCCACTCCCAGAGGGATTTAACAACCCTGCGGATGTGGCGCTTGGGGATCTGAGTCAGTGGTAACCTTGGCAGTGCTGTGGTATTGGTTGGGCTCAATGACCTTGGAAGGCTTTTCCAACCTGAATGATTCCATGATTCAAACTCCTGCCCAAAGCACAGTCAAGGGGAGCAGGTTGGTCGGGGCCATCTCCAGCTGGGCTTTGAGCAGCGCCCGTGATGGAGATTCTGCAGCCCCTCTGAGCAACCACTCCCATGTTCAGCCACCTCACAAGGAGATGGCTCTTTCTGATGTTTAGGAAGGATTTTTGCCCTCGTGCTGGGCACCACTGGAAAGAGCCTGGCTCTGTCCCCTTTGCACCCAGCCTCAGTTATTTCTATCCATTAATAAGATCCCTCACAAGCCTACTCTGCTCCAGGCTGAGCAGCCCCAGCTCTCTCAGCCTTTCCCTGTAGGAGAGGTGCTCCAGTGCCTCCATCTCCTTCAAGGCCACTGGTGTAGCTGGAGAAGCCTTTCTTGCTGCCTTTCTTGTTCCCTGCCAGACTCAGCTGTAGGTGGGCTTTGGCTGTCCTGACCCCATCCCAGCACAGCTGGATTTGTATGCACGCAGTGTCCTTGTATTCCTTGTTCAATTCCCTGCTGCCTTTGCTTGATTCCCTGCTTGGCAGGGTGGAGTGGGGCAGCTGATCCTTGAAAATGAGTCGTGTCTCCTGGACACCTTTTGTCTCCAGGACTGCATCCTGTGGGACTCGTCCAAGCAGATCCCTCAGGAGGCTGAGGTCTGCTCTCCTGAGTCCGGGTTTGTGATCCTGCTTTTTGCTCTGCTCTCTTCTCTCAGGACTCTCAACTCCACCATGCCATGGTCTCTCCAGCCAAGGCTGCCCCTCATCCTTCACACCCCTCACCAGTTCTTCCAAGTTTTTAGGTATCAGAGCCATCAGAGGGTTTTTCCTCTTTGTCTTCTTGACCACCTGTGCCAGGAAATTGTTCCCAGGCTCCAGGATTGCCTGTGCCCTGCTGTGCTGCCCTCCAGCTGGCACCACAGGGGTTAAGGTCTCCTGGGAAGACCATGGCTACAAACAGGACCCTTCTTCCAGCTGTCTGAAGAAAGCTTCGTGTTCTGCTTCCCGATCCAGGGGTCTGCAGGGGACACACAGAACTCTGTCCCCCACATCGCTTTGCCTCCCAACCCAGATTCACTTCCCTGGTTCATTATCCATCCCAGGGCAGAGCTCCACACATTCCTGCTGCCCCCTCACACTAAGGACAGCTTCCCTCTCCTCGGTTTCTCACCAAGGGCATCCTCCCCATCCATGGAATGACGCAGGGATTCATAGGAAAAAGCCAACAAGTGTCACTACAAGCATGGCTAAGTGCCAAGGGAACAAATGGGCCCGGCCAGCCCTCGGCCTGGCACCTCCTGGCTCCCAACTGGACCTTCCCACCCCGCTCCCAGTCTCTGTTTGGCCGTGTCACTGCACTTCCCATGCACAGGAACCCGTCTGACAGCCAGCGTCTGGCGCTCAGCCTCTCTCCCATCTCCCTCTGTTTTCCCTCTCCCTCTGGACTCTCATTCATGTCTCATATTTAACTCTTCCCTGTTTTCTGACAGCTTTGATAGCTGCTCAAACATGGCCATGCTCCAAGCGGCGTGTCTGCTCCTGGAATGCCTGTAATTTCCTGCCAGATTTTGCCTGCTCCGAGTAGGCTGCAGCTTTGTGCCGAGGATGCTGCACTGCTCCGTTCCCAGTATTCCAGCTGGGAATGTGACCGCTGCCCAGGCCGCCTCCCCAGGCACACTCAGCACCTGCTTTGGGACACAGCCCTGGGAAGAGGAATGTCCCAGTGTTTCTCCCTTTAGGATGTGGGCTGTGAACATGCCGGGTTTGCACAGCTTAGATGGGATTTTAAAGGGAGGCAGAGTTGTCTCTCCTGCCCTGTTTTCCTGGTGGAGACCCCAAAGCACAGATGGGGAAGTGAGCTGGGGGCTCAGCCTCAGTTTTACGATCAGGAGATGCTGCAGCACAAATTCTCTTGGCTGGAACACAGCAACCTTCACACAGCCAGACCCTTTGGAGGGGCTGGGGAGCTGAGAACCGGTGTCAGAAACGTGTCCTGGGCACAGCTGCTCCGAGCTGGGGACCATCCTCTGCCATTCCCGAGCTGGGGATCATCCTCTGCCATTCCCCCCGGTGCAGAGACCTGCACTTCCCGCCCTGCTCCGCTCTCCTGAGGGCTCTGCTTCCCATCAGCTTTCCCTGGCCAGATTGTGTGTGTTGCTGTTTCCCTCGTGCCATCTGCGCTCCCTCTCCTCCCGCACTCTGACACAGAGTGTCACTCTCCCGCACAGTGGCACAGGCTGATGGATGAGGGATGGCTGGGCAGGCTCCGGGAGGCCCCTGGCACTGGGAAAAAAGGAGGAAGGACCACGAAGATGCTCCAAGGGCTGGGGCACCCCTGCTATGGAGACAGGCTGGGAGAGCAGGGCGTGTTCAGGGCAATGCCCTGGTTCACAGGAGATGGATACACCTTAATGAGTGTTAATGAGGTGCTTCACGGTGCGTGGGTGGCACCTGCTCTGCGTGTGGGCCTGCACGCCCAGACTGGGCACCACCAAACCTCTGAGACTGGGGGTGCTCCCAGCCTGCAGCTCCCATCACACGATGCAGGGGCCAGGGGACAGTGCCTGGGCTTCCTTGGATGGCCCCTCTTCAGCCCTTCCCACTCCTGACCTTGGTGGGTTAGAAAACTCTGGGCTTCCCACATGCTCTGTGGTTTTCCTCAGCCCCGTGGAGGTGTCCCGCTGCCTTTGTCCTGTCTCAGCCTGGTGCTGAGGGTGCACCCAAGTGCAGCAGAGCAACTTTTCCTGCTCTTCCTTACAGGGCAGGGTAGCTCAAACGAGTTCGTGAGCTCGAGAGAGCAACCACGCCCTGCAGAACCTGCCTGGCTCCTCAGCTGAGGAGGAATTTATCCCATATCCCAGCTTTTGCTGGACTTCACCAAAGGCTCCTGCATGTTTCTACCATCACATGCCACGACCTCAGTGAGCTGGGAAAGCTTTGATTCCCTAAAAGCTGGCTCCACTACTGATGCACCACTGGGCTTCCAAACAGATGGTGTGGGGACCAGGGAACGGAGAGAAGGTGAAGGTGAGGAGGAGGAGGTGGTTCCTCCTTCCATGGGAGAAACCATGGAGAGGAGATCCAGTGCTTGGCTGTGGGAAAGGACCTGAGGGAGGGAACAGGACACACAGAGAGAGAAACAGAGGGCCCTCAGGATGCTGGGATTTCTGGGTACCTGCAGCTTCCAACCACTGTGGTCCAGAAAGGGCTGGTGGCTGCTGGGTCTCCCAGGGGATTTGCTGGGAGCAGCAGTGGGAGCAGGAGCCAGGGGGCAGGGGGACCTCGCTGGCTGTGCCTTGGGAAGGACACCAGGAGCCAGCATTTCTTGGAGATACTGCAGCCAGGAGGGAGGATCCAGATTTCTGAGGAAAGTGCCTTTGTTTGCCTTTGGAGCTTTAGGAAACCCCGCTTCGATTCAAGAACAAGGCTGATATTTACCTTTTCTTCTCTGCCCTCAGCTGTCAGCTCAGGCCAAACCTGTGACAGGAGAACCAGAGAACCAGGGACGAAAGGGATGAATGGGAAACTGAGGTGGGAACAGGAGGAGAGGCAGCGAGGAGGGAGATTCTGGAGGATGGAAAGGAAAGAAAGCAGAAGAGGATCTGAGTACGGAGGCCTCCAGCCAAGCCACCCAGCGCTTCTCTCAGCCTGTCTTTCATGTCTCGTAGTGTTTGGGTTTCTCTAAACTTAGAAAATCCCACATAAAGATTTTTTTATCTTATCACCAAGACTGCTAAGTGCAACCCAAACTAAGAGACACCACATAGAACAAATGCTTAAACATTAAACCCACAGAAATCACAAGCAAATGGTGCATTTGTTATTTCTATGTTAACCCCAGGAGCTCCAGGCAGGATTGGAGGTAGCAGTGAGAGAGGAAGCAGCAGGAATCCAGGGGAACCTGGTAAAGCTGGGAGAGAAACAGGAAGGAGAGCATTGTGTGGGTGTAGGACTCTGGAGAAAAGCAGGTTCAGGCTCCTGGAAGCAGAGTCCTACATCCCCAGAGACGCGTGGAGATGCCAGCACTCACACAACCTCAATTCTGACTCTGCATCCCATTTACAGATTTCAGTTGGATCTGGGAATAGCTTTCTGCTTCTTCCAGGGTCAAAAGTTCAGAGTCTTGTCATTTGCTGGGTGCTAAGTGGAACCCCAAGTATTTGCTGCTTCACTCCACCCAAGCTCTTCATTTCCTCATGAGATGAGGAACAAGGCTCCCAGGCACAGGGTGGGATTGTTAGGATGTCCTGTGCAGGACCAGGAGTTGGATTCAGTGATCCCTGTGGGTCTGTTCCAACTCAGGATACTCTTTGATTCTATGATTTTAGCCTGAGCTTTTTAACTTTGCAGCAGACAAGCTTTTGGCCAGATTCTGCTTTACCCACTTTCATAACCCAGATCTTCACCCATTTTCATAACCCTGTAGCTGGCACAGCTCCTTGGCAAGGCTCTGGTGGGGCACATCCCCTGTTCCAGGTCCTGCTGAGCCAGATGTGATGTGCAGCAGATGTTGTGTCAGCGGCCTGGCCAGGCTGTCACACCCTCACAGGAGCTCTCCGGGTGGGGAGTGGCGGCAGTGTCAGAGTGGGGACCCGGCCTGTGCATCCCGGGAGCTGCTGGCAGCGTGGGGAAGGGCGGCGTGAGGGATGGCAGCACAGGGGTGAGCTGGGGAGGGCTGACAAGTCTCCTGTCATCCTGCCCGTGCTCATCACCTCTCTCCAGATGTCTCAGCTGCACTGACGTCTGTCCCTGCTCCCGGCGCCCTGGATGGGTCTGGAGAGGAGCCTGCAGCAGGAGTGGCTCATCAGACATCCCATCTCCTGCCTCACTCACCTGGAAGCAAGGCTGCAGCTGCACCCCCAGCCTTGAATGTCCCCAAAACTCCAGGACCTGAATGTGCAGCCCAGGCTGGACCAGTGAGCAGCTTTCTGGCATCACCCGGCACCGCCTTCCCGAAGCCCTGAGGGAGCAGCACCCTTGCCCCCGCCCCACTCCCCAGGGGAGATCTTCCCTCTGCCCCTCTGTTGGTGGCTCCATCGGCCATCCATGGGACACGGCAAAGCTGAGCCCTCCAGGGATCAGCCAGGGCTGGGACCTGCACTTTGCAGCCTGCAGGAGCCCGGCTGAGGAGTGATGCAGTGGGAATGGGTTTGCCACTGCCCCGTATCCCGCCACGCATTTACTGGGGAGCAGAAAATACATCCCACTCTGTTTGGGCAGCTTCCCTCGCTGTGCCCAGGTGCCAGAGGTTCTGCCTGTGGGAAATCAGTCCTCAGTGCTGCATCACTGGGCTGTGCCATGAGCAGACTTTGCTCACAGCCCCTTTTCCCCCAGCTGCCGGACCTCAGCGTGCACTGGGGTGCCCCGACAGAACAGGCAATGTCCTGGTATCCTGAGAGGAATTCTAACACCTCTGGGGAAACCTCTGTGCTGGGTTACTCCAGCACAAGCAGGCACATGGATTCCAGCACACACCCAGAGCCAGCTCAGCGTGTGGATGTGGCAGTGCTGGCCAGCACCAGGACTGGGGGCAACAAGGGGAGAGAAGGACCAGAAAGTGTTGGAGCAACAATATGGTCATTCCTCTGGGTGTCAGGGACACAAGGACCTGTGGAAACCTCGCCCTTGTGCTGGGGGCAGGGAGCCCACGTGGCCCAGCAAGGGCAGGGTTGGGCTGGCAGGCAGAGTGCAGCACTTGCAGGGATTCCTCCCGAGCATCATGCCCAGATCCATGCAGCCTAAATCCATCTGCAGTGAGGGGGTGGAGAGCCATCAGCACAAGCAGGAAGCACTGTCAAAAAAAGCCTCGTCAGTGTTGTTACGCCGGTGCAATCATGTCAGAAACACAAAAAGGCATCGCCACCTGCAAAAGAGCAGGCGCTGGCTCTGACAGCCCGGAGCTCCCACCCACGGCTCCAGCCCTCCGAGAGACGGGCACGCAGCTCCTGCCGTGGCTCCCTATGCTCAGCACCACCCAGGCTGAGCCCTGGGGCCGGTGGGGGTGATGGGCGTGTCCCCCCCTCACCCACACCCCAGCGCTGCACAGACCCCAGGACACCCCAGCCCCGAGCCCCTGGCAGCCCCCTCAGCCCAGCACGACCCCGCAGCCAGGGAGAAGAGGAGCCTCCTTCTCCATCAGCTGCGCCTCCCTGGGACCAGGCACTGACCCAGGGTCGAGTCCTGTCCCGTGAGCCCTCACTGTAGCTTCAAACCCGTGGGAGAGCAGGGCTGCAGCCCAGGGGCAGCGTTCTGTACGTGCCAGCCGTGTCTGAAGAGCATCAATCACTGCTGGGTGCTGCCTGCTCCCCGCCTTCCCTGCCTGCTGCTCCCTGCGAGCTCCTGCTGGTGCCTCTGGAAAACGAAGGACAACACTGATCAGTCCCATCCCTGTGCCAAGGGGAGCCATGCCTGGATGGCCCAGGGGGAGGCAAACCTGCTCCCTGACACTGCCTTTTCCCCCCGTTCTGCCCAGTGACCCAAGCAGGCTGTAGGCAGCACATTGGCATGTGGAGGCTCCAGGATGGATCAGACCCTTGAACCATCATCAGCTCTCCGTCCTCATCCTGCACTTCCCACCAGTCTGAGTGACTGCTGAGGCACTGCCCAGGGTCACTCCCAGGTGGGGAGGGTGTGCCAGCAGCAGATGCCAGCAGCCAGAGGCTCCTGGGGCACCTGGGGAGCACACCGGGACACTTCCCTTCCCCTGAGCCAGATAGATTTCACACCTCCTGTACAACAGCACTTCAAACCTGGCCTGGCAGCCACGGGAGCAATATGTGCTCATGCACAAATCCAAAGGGATAACAATCCCTGAGGATGAGTGACAGCTGGCATGGCCCGCAGGAGCAATTCCTGCCAAACTGCTTATCTCCCCAGAGAGGATTTGCCCTGGTGCTTCCCGGCATCCCTGACCTTGCTGTTACCTGCCAAGGGCTGGAGGGCTTGTGCAGAGCCTGGGTGCTGCTCTCTCTGCTCTGCCACAGCCGAGCTGCCACGTTCCTGACGGCCACAGCTCAGCCTGGCGTCCCTGACACTCCCCTCGGCTCATCCGTGGACCCAGGAGATGCCTTCAGGAGTGAGCTGAGGATTCCTGGCACTGGGGAGGCAGCACAGCACCACAGACACAGAAGTGTCACTTTGAACTGACCCATATTAAATGCTTGGGATATGCTTGTCGAGCTACAGCGACCCTTCCCATCCTGGCAACACTTGCTGACTGCACATCAAAACCCCCCACCTGCTCTGCTTTTCCAGGAGTGACACTTCTGTTTTGTTCCTTGCAGTGTTCCACTTTTAATGAAAAGATCCGGTGTTTCCCTTTCTGGAATGTGGATGAATTGTGTGCAGGAAGTTCTGTGCGGGAAGGAGAATGTGCCTCTGCTCAGCTCAAGCCTTCACTGCTCCTGGACACCCCCAGCTGCCCATCCCACCCTGCCCCACGCAGTGGTGGGGATTCTGTGCTCCAAAAGGTTCTGTGCACCTGTGTGTGGCCATTCCCTGAGCTCCAGGCACAGCCCTGCTGTGGTAAATGAAAGGTTGAGAGAGCTGGGGGTGTTCATCTGGAGAAGAGAAGGATCCAGGGAGACCTCAGAGCCACTTCCAGTGCCTAAAGGGGCTCCAGGAGAGCTGGAGCGGGACTGGGGACAAGGGATGGAGGGACAGGACACAGGGAATGGCTTCCCACTGCCAGAGGGCAGGGATGGATGGGATATTGGGCAGGAATTGTTCCCTGGGAGGGTGGGCAGGCCCTGGCACAGGGTGCCCAGAGCAGCTGTGGCTGCCCCTGGATCCCTGGCAGTGCCCAAGGCCAGGCTGGATGGGGCTTGGAGCAGCCTGGGACAGTGGAAGGTGTCCCTGCCATGGCAGGGGTGGCACTGGATGGGCTTTGAAGTCCCTTCCAACCCAAGCCAGTCTGGGATTCTATAAATTCATCCAGGTGAGGAAGAGGTGCAGGAGGGAGGCTCAGGCTCAGTTCCCTTCCCTGCACAACTGGGCAGAACAGGATTCCTTGATGAAGAATGAAAGAGCATCCAAGGACCCCGGTGCCCCTGCCCAGTGAGGAGAGGTTTCTGTGCTGTTTGAAGGACTGATGACAAAAAACCAAGGGGGAGAAACAAGAAAGTTTAATAAAAGCCTTCAGAAGTGGGAGGGTGCAGTGGAGCCTGAACAGGGCTGAGGGAAGGAGTGTGGTGAAGACTCCTGGCACCTGAGCAGGGCACAGACCAATGCCAGCAGCAATGCAGACAACAGGGAAGGGCTGGGAACATCCCCTGGGAGCAGAACATCACAGGGGCTCGGTGTGACAGCACAGGCCAGGTCTGTCAGGAAAAAAGGCAGAGCCTGGAAAAAGGGAATAGTGCAGAATTCCTGTACATCAAGGATGGATGTGTAAAGATGAACATAGAGCAAAGCACAAATATGGAGAGAAGAATCAAGCAGACCAAGGAAGAAATGAGTTCTGCCTAGATGGATAAACCTAGGAAAATATAAATCTGTCTGTCCAGGAAAGTCTCGATGGAGGCAGCGGGACAGGGAAGGGAATGCCAGGTGATACATGAGATGGCTGAACTGTTCAGCACCTTTGTGCTTTAAATATTTACACTCTGACCAGATTACAGCTGGCAACAGGAGGCTCAGAGCAAGAACAGAAGAATGGAGAAGACTAGAGCATGGGAATATTCAAATTGTCAGAATCTAATAAAGTTTACCTTGGCATACATGAGGAACCAGTCACAGTCGTCTCTGACCTCAGAAAACACACAGGCACAGGTGAGGTCCTCGAGGAGGGCAGCAGGAGGAAGCACAGCCTGTGGCATTACAAGGGAGTAGGGAAATCCAGCGGGCAGCCTGACACCGATGCCTGCAGAGATACGGAACGGAATTACTGCACGGCATGTGTTCAACCTCTCCAGGATAATTCATGATAAGGAACAGGCAACAGGGATCTGCCAGTCATACAACACTGAACCAACCCAGTTGTCTCAGCTTACAATGTAAGGTGTAACCACAAGCAAATATTCCATCACCAGCTATTAAACCAGGTGGGGCAGGGCTCTTTGTCTCTTCCATGACACATCCCTGATAACTCCCTCCGGGGCATATCTTCTGTTCATGGGCCACCAAGCCTCAGTGCAGGACTCATAAAATTCCATCATCCCAGGGTGAGATGCTCCGCCCAGGGGGAGTGTTCCAGTTTGAGACAAAATTCAGAGGAACGTCCTCTGAATTGGACGTCCTCTCTCAGAAGGCAGGTTACAGCCACCCCTCCCCCGCCAGGTTTGGGAAAGAAATATTCCTTGGAGGACAGTGAAGGAAAAAACCTATTTATTTAACAAACACACAGGAAAAGAATAATAATGCTAAATAATAAAACCTCTTGCTGTGGAGAGAAACCTGGGAAGATTTTCAAGTCCTTCTGTGGGTGTGGTCTCTCTACTCCTCTTCGGAGCTGGGTCGGCATGGGCCCAGCTCTGGGCCTTGGTGGAAAGTTCTCCCGGTGTGTTCTGATGTTTTTGAAACAGTCCAGAAGAGAAGAAGAGAAAAAAAACCCCGAAGTCCCAGGGAAAAAGGTTTAACTCTCCGTCTCTCTCCGGAGAAACAGAGCCGAAAGCTGGCTGAAAAGCAAGAAGGTGCTTTCCTCCGGCCTACAGCAGCAGCAGCAGCAGCAGCAGCAGCAGCAGCTATCTCTGTGTCCTTGGGGCACAAACTGCTTTGAAAAGTTTGTTTGGCTTTTGTTTTTTTCTTTCTCTCGCACCCAGTTTTGAAGGCACAGAAAGGCACAAGAATCATGCCTGGGCATAGGGCAGGCGATATGGGATACAACATCATGAAGTCACCCCGAGACAGGAAGGAACCAAGCATTCCCACCTGGATATAATCTGAGGTTTGGAACGCCACAGGCAGCCCTGACCTACTGGATTCCCAGAGGAGAAGAGCTCCATAACCACCCCTGGACCTTCAGAGGAACACCAGACCCCTCTACAGGACCACTGCTTCAACAGAACCACATCTGTCCCTGCAGCAGGGCTGCAGCCACCATTCAATCGGACTGCTGCCAGCGCCCTGCCCGCCGGGCTGTCAGGTTGTACCCTGACTCTGGCAGTGTCCCTGTACTACTGCACTTATTTATATTTTTTTTTAATTTTTCTATTCAGTCGTAGTTCTGATTTCGAGTCTCTCACTGGTTTGCTTTCAAACTAGTACAAGTGTCCATCGCTGATGGGGATTTAGTCCAGCTGGAAACGGGAAGCAGTAGATATGGCATGTCTTGGCTTCCATGGGTTTTTGGAGTGGGAATGCTCCTCAGGAAACACAGGTGATGGAGCACAATCCCAGCTGATTAAAGCACTGAGGGGGGACTGCTCAGGTGCTGCCAGCCTGGGCAGCCGTGGTCAGCGAGGTCCTGCCAGGTCTGTCCTGGGGCAGGTCCTGGTCAACATTTTCATTAACCACAAGGTTGATGAAACAGTGATCCTGCTTATAAAATGCTGAATTAAAAACAGATCACAAAGGGCTGCAACTGCTTCAAAGGACATGAGCAGAATGTAAAATAAAACTGAATTGCTGAGAAATGACTCGGAATTGGCAACGTGCAGTTCAGTAAAGACAGATGCAAAGCAGGCGACCTGCAATGCACCACCCTCGTGCAGAGATTCTGGCTGGAGACCAGTGCCTCTGCTGGGCACTCTGGTGATGGCTGGTCTGGCTGGGCACCTTCTGCTGCCAGGGCAAGGTCAGCACAGGCCGGGCATGGCCAGCGAGGTGGCCCTTGTAAGGCAGGGATAGAACAATGGAATGGGATGGGTTGGGTTGGGAGGAGCCATAAAGCTCATCTCATCCCTCCCCCTGCCATGGGCAGGGACACCTTCCACTGTCCCGGGGTGCTCCAAGCCCCGTCCAGCCTGGCCTTGGACACTGCCAGGGATCCAGGGGCAGCCACAACAAAGGACAGCCCCAGTGCTGCTCTGCTTGGCCTGGGGGGAATTTCAGCCAGAGATTTGTGCTGGTCATCTCAAGGAGAAGGAAGCAAACAGGACAAAGTCCAGAGGAGATGCTGACAAGCTTGGTTAGAAGTTTGAAAAACATGAGCTGCAAGAAGGGGAAGAACAAATCAAATCTGGATCTGGCAGGGCGAAGCCTGGGCAGGGATATGAGAACAGCCTTCTAAAACGCAAAAAATCCCTAGAAAGAGATTAGTGATCCCTGATTCTCAGGTCTACCAAGGGTATTTTTTGCAGTAATTGGCTTAATTTGCATCTAGAGAGATTTAGGGTGGATTTTGACACTGCAAGGAGATTTTCCTTGTGCCACATGACGATGCATCAAAGGCTGGCTGGGATCTAGGTGTTCCAAAGCTCCTTGCAGTCCCAGTTGCTTTGGGGCTGCCAGGCACCCTGAAGGGACCCTGGTGAACCAGGGCCAGGCAGGGAAGGGCTGGGCAGAGCCACCCCTAGCACCCATCCACAGGCTGTGGGGGCAGGGAGAAGGGGAGGCAGTGGGGGCTCCTGTCCCACTCCCCAGGACCTGCTGCCTCCCTGCCCTGGGACAGGCAGGTCTTTTCCCTGTGCCAGAGGGTGGAAGCTGTTGTGGTGAGCTGTGCCACTGAATGGGAAAATCAGCTCCATGAGCTCCAGTTCTCCCTTTGTGATCCGTCCCTCTGCCACTCCAGCCTCTCCTCTCCTGTCTCTCCACGACTGTTTTGCATCTCCTGCGTCATCCCTTTTCTGCTGCACCCCTCCTGCATCTTTCATCTTCCCCATCCCTCCAGCTGTGCTCCTCCTCCTTTCTAGTCTCTCCCTCTTTATTCCCATTCTGTCTCACACCAGCTCTTTAATTCAGCAGCACGGCATTTCCATTTGAATTGCTTTCCTGCCTCCATCCAGGACAGGAGCGGAGCCAGGGGCTGCATCCTGACCGAGCCCCACGCTCAGGGGTGTCACGTGGACGATGCCGGCTGTCCCCAGCCCATTCCCATTCCGTGGGCATGGCAGTGTGTCCCCAGGCCCTCTGCACTGCTGGGGCAGCGGCGCTGGCCGTGGATCCCTCCCCGAGAAGCAGAGACAAGGAGCATTGCCCAGAGAGGGGCTGAGTGCTCCCCATGGACATCCCCGTGGGACTAACCCCCATTCCCAGGGGATCTCCTGGGTCTGCAGGGTACCAGGCACACAATTCTGTGCCACCTCTGCCCATCCATCCTTGTGGGCCAGCCCGGGATCCCCCCTGGCAAACTGGGGACCCCAGGGCAAAGGCAGAGGATGAGTGTGGTGAGGAGGGAGCTCTGGTGAGGACGGGTGTCCCTGAGGGCTGCTGGCTGTGGGAGCATCCAAAGGGATTTCCAGCAGGCAGTGTGCTCTGGGAGCAAAGCTCTGCTCTCACCAGGGCACTGCGAGCCCAGGGGGTCCCTGGGACTGGCTCTGAAGCTCTCCCAGTGCAGGGGTCTCCCTGGCTCTGCACAGACCCTCAGATCAGCCACTGGGGTCTGGCAAAGTCTGCTCCTTCCCAAGGACCGTCTCCACGTGTTCTTGCTCATCTGGGTGCTAAGGGTGGTGTTTTGGGGCAAACTGGCTCTTTCCTGCGGTTCCACAAGGCCCTGTGAGCACGATGCCCTGGTGTGTGCAAAGCATCAGGATCTCTCCTGCCTGTCACAGCTGTTGGCTTGTCCAGGCTGAAGCAGAGGGTTTGTGTGTTCCCCAGGGAGCACCTCACCACGTGCTGCACTCCCAGAGCCACATTCTGCCCTTCAGGCACCATCACAGCCACTGCTTTTCCACCAGAGGCACCAGCTGGGCACCAAGGCTTGGGTGGAACCATCCCTGCTGGAGCACCGAGCCCTCGGCCATGACCTTTTAGGAAGTTATACCCTGTTTCAACCTGAACATTTGAACTGTGCAGTGGACAACCTTTTGGCCGGATTCTGCCATCTTTACCCGTTTTCATAACACACAGGCTATGGCAACCACATGGGCTGGGGTTGCTCTCTCTCTCCAACAGTGTGCTCAGTCTCACCGGGATCCTGCCCAAGCAGAGGCCAGCCATGCCCTGGCCCTGGCCCCAGCCCTCCCAGAGCCAGGCTCTTGGCCTGAGAGCTTGTGTGTACCCCAAATGCCCTCTCCCACACATCCCCGAATTCCCTTCTTGCACAGCAGCACATGTGAACATCCATGAGGGACCAGACCAGGGCCACTGAGTCAGCCTGGGACCCCCTGTGACAGCTCTTCTCCTGCCCTGGCCCTACTGGGGCTGCAGTTGAGGTTCCCCAGCTGCATCACCTGGAGAACGGAGAGCCAGGAAATCCCATCCTGTGATATCCATGGATATGAGAGGCCCTGTAGTGAAAGTCCCCAGGACCAGAACTATTCCGTGGTGCATGTTCCCTGAGGTCCCTTGGGAGGCAGGGTTGGGGTGGAGACCTGTGAGCAGGTGGCTGCTCACCCTCCCCACCTCCTCCTGTCTTCTCTGGAGGCTCCCTTGGGTGCTCAGCCTCACAAGATCTGCCTGTCTCCTTTCCAGTGTTACAGTCTGACCAGGCTAAATGGGATTTACACACAGGCCAAGAGCTTCCAGCCTCCCAGGCTGTTCCTCTCCTCCTCTACCAGGTGCCAGTTAATGGTTAACCTCCAGGAGTTTTCCTCCTGGCAAACAGGGAGCCCTTCAACATTCTCTTTCACCTTCTGGTTAAAGAAAAACCAAGAGGGCCAGTTGGTATCTGAGGAACTTCCCTCTGTGCCAGGTGGGACCAGTGCCCACTTTGCAGATGCCCGGCCAGTGCAGGAGCAGCTCCAGCCACAGCTGTGGCACAGGGCAGAAGAGGGGCCAGGTTCACTCAGAGGACAAAATCATGGAATAACAGAATGATTTGGACTGGAAAGGACCTTGAGGACCATCTCATTTCACCCCTGCCATGGGCAGGGACACTTTCTCTAGCCCAGGTTGCCCATCCCTTACACAGCATCTCAAACCCACAAAGGAATTTCCAGTAGCATCCAATCAAACAGTATATCCATGGCTCCCTTGTGAAGTGTTTCTTTTAGCATCTATGGGAGTGCATTTCCAAATGAAGCCTCTCGAGCTCTATCAGCCACGATGGAGAAGCTTGGGTTGATGGAGTTCAGGTGTAGCTGAGGATGGGGGGTCCTGCAGGGAGCTCGCTGTTTGTCCTCAGGAAAAGGACCCCACTGGGCTGGAAAGCAGAATTCCAGCTGTCTCCTTCTCCAGGGGCAGAGGGAGTGGGAACAGGGCTGGCACTCTGATACACTCAGGGAGCCTCAAACCCTTTTCCACGGATTCAAATTCAGTCTTGGTGTGCAGGCAGCTGGTGCGGGGACACTGGGCTGGGGGGGCACATGTTGCAGTATTGCAAAGACCAGGAAATTAATCCAAATGCAGTCAGCAGGAAAATGTGACATTTAATTAATTAATTATCCACTTATATGTCTTAATCCCATAAGGATATTGGTCAGTACCCATCCACCCCTCAGGGTGATTGGGTGAGGTGTTAAAACATCCATTTCACCAGTGTACCATAACAAGACTCAGACAAACACCAGGTGTTCAGACAGTTACAGAAAAACATCTTATTGTTTTGATAGTTTGCGTGAGAAAGAAAAGATTCACACAGAACTCTGCAAGAAGCTAGAAAATCCCTCTAACAGGCTTTTCTGTATCCACAGGTACAGGTCTCCACTTGCTGTCTCCAGAGGCAGAGCTGCTGCCCAGGGGTTCAGATGTTTGAAAGAGGGTCAGGTTCTGCTGGGAACAGAGCCAAGGGGAAGGAGACTTTGCGGCCTGGGGTGTGTTTTACTGGTGGCCACTGGTGGCCCATGTCAGGGGGCTGGAACTAGAGGGCCTTTAAGGACCATTCCCACCCGAACCATTCCATGATTCTGTGATTCTGTGGACACGCCATCGACACGTGGTGACCCTGGGACCCGTGAGCAGAGGGGCTGGTGTTGCCCTTGGGTGACAGCAGCAGGGCCCAGAGCTGTGTCCCCTCGGGCTTGGCTGGGGTGTAAAAATAGCTCTTGGTTCCCATCCTCTCTGCCATGATGGAAAAAGCAAACAGGCAAAGGAGTTTTGCGCTCGGGTTGTTAAATTTTCATGGCAATTTAGCAAGGCTGGTTGAGAGTCATTTTCCAGCTGGTTTCAGTTCCTTTGAGCTGCTCCTGGGCTGCAGGGCCTGGGCTGCAAATGTGACAGCGGGGAGCTGCTGCTTTGCTGCTCAGAGCCTTGTCATGGAAAAAGGCTGGCCTGGGAAAGGGTGTTATCAGCATTTGATAAGAGATGATAATGCTAATTTTGGTCCTGAAATCTTTCCTTAATAGAAATGAAGTGCTCGTATTTATCCCAACAATTACAGCCACAAAGAGCTCACGCAGTTAGGGAACATCCACCTTCTGCAGCTGAGGATTCCATGGATCGTGGCAGCTAATCCTAACAGGGCTTTGTGAGGGAAATTCTGTCTTTGGAGGATAAATCAGCACTGAGCTGTCAGAAATTGGGCCCTGTTCTCCCGTGGAATCACAGAATCATGGAATGGTTTGTGTTGGAAGGGACCTTAAAGCCCATCCAGTGCCCCCCCTGCCATGGCAGGGACACCTTCCACTGTCCCAGGCTGCTCGAGGCCCCGTCCAGCCTGGCCTTGGGCACTGCCAGGGATCCAGGGGCAGCCACAGCTGCTCTGAGCACCCTGTGCCAGGGCCTGCCCACCCTCACAGGGAACAATTCCTTCCCAATATCCCATCCATCCCTGCCCCCTGGCAGTGGGAAACCATTCCCTGTGTCCTTGTCCCAAGTCCCTCTCTAGCTTTCTTCAGGCACTGGGAGGGATTCTGAGGTGTCCCAGGACAGGCTGTCCCACATCTGCCTGAAGGGTGTCTGTCTTGCCAGTCCCTCTGACCATCAGCACTTGGTGCCCGCAGGAGCAGGTGGCAGGGCCTGGCTGTGCTCCAGTGCCAGCTGGGGCTGCTGTTCAAGGTCTGACATTCCCAGTGGCATTTCTAAGGATGCCTGCGCAGAGGTTTTGCCAGGAAATGTCCCTTCTGGGGCGCCAGCTCTAGGTGGGCCGTGCATTCCAGGCTAGGCCTGATCCCTGGGTCCGTGTGCAGCGCAGCTGCGGGCAGCGTGGCCCGCTGGGGTGTCACCCTGCCTGTCCCAGGCTGTGCTCGCCGCTCGCAGATGCATTTTCCAGCAATAAGGAGACTTCTCCAGCCCGCTCCATCCCTTGCAGCACGGCAAAGCTTTCCCCAGCAGCAGCCACTGACCTCTCTGCTCTGGCCAAGCCCATCCGTGTGCCTGCAGGGCCTGCAGGGCCTGCAGAGCAGTGCCAGCCGTGGAACGGGGCGATGAGGAGCCAGGTGGTGCTGGAGGAGGGCATCGGCCTGGGCTGTTCTCGGGTGACCTGTGAGGGTCAGTGCACCTGAGACCAGGGTCAGTGCACTGTCACAGCTGCCCACAGGACACCCGGCCCTGGCAGGTGGGCAGGGGCTGGAAATGTGCCCTGTATTGAAGCTGAGGGGACGGGATGAATTCCCCAGGGCTCCCAGAAGCCAAGCCAAGTGGTTTGTGCTAGGAGGAAATCCCTGGCAGTCCTGTGCTGGTGCTTATGTCTGCTCCAGGACTCATCTGGGCCTGTCCACGTGAGCACTTCCAGCACCAGTCTGGCAGTGCTGCCCACTCCTGATGACCACTGGCCATCAGCTCCCTGATCCCAGGCCTGGAGAAAGGGCACTGGTTCCCTCCAGGACAGGTCAAGCACACGTGTTGAGGATGCCGAGGCCCTAAGCCAGGACCCCTCTAGGCTGAGTTACTGGCAGGGTACATCCCAAGGGACGAGGTGGGGATGGACACCCCTCAAACACTGGTTTTGCTGGGGAGGTATGCACAGAGTGGAGCAGCTGCCCCTGGACCCAGCTGGCCACTGGCACTGGGGATCTCCAGCTGTGTCCCTGTGCAAGACAAGAGCATGCCCCAAAAGCACCCAGCTGGCAGCAGCACTGGCTGGGGGTCCCCGTGCCCCTGGCTGCAGCAGAGCCCTCAGGGCTCCTCTCCAGGCTCCAGCACCTCAGAACCGTGGTCACAGAGGGCCTGACCCACACAGGTGCTGAACACCCACGTCCCTCCCCAAAGGGACTGCCTGGAGTGTCTCTGAGCCACTGGGCTTCCCAGCCCTCCTGCCAAGGCACCTGGGGCAGGACCAGGGATCAGGAGAGATTCAGTGCCTTGCCCAGTGCACCCTGTGCCGAGGGCACGTGGCCCCTTGGCTTCTGCCAGCAGTGCCTGGAGGGGACCAGCCAGTGCAGGCTCCGTGGCTCCGGTCCTTCCCGGCAGATCCCTGCTTTCCCGTGCTCAGCCGCCATCCCATCGGGCTGGGGGAGCTCTGGTGAGCCCTGCACTGCCTGCAGGGGGTCAAACGAGACCATGGTGACCACAGGAGCCCTGGCCAGGGAGCAGAGCTAGCACCATGACAAATTGCTCCCTGGGCCCCTTCCCTCCTCCTCACTTCTGGTCCCATCCACCAGCATCAGCTGAAGCTGGCAGGGGGCTGGAGGTCTCAGCACCACAAATAAACACCCTGAAAAGAGGCCCCTACCATCAGGCTGGTCCTGTGCTGCTGGGAGAGGCTCCAGCTGGGTGCTGGACATTCCTGGCAGGGGCTGGCTCTGCACGGATCTTTATTTTCCAAATATTATTCATGACCCTGTATGTGATGAGCAGTAACAAGGCTGGGATCTTGCTGTGTGCCGCTGCCAGGGCGCCCGGGCCACGGAAATTGGCTGTGGAGCGCTGGAAGTGCTCTTGCAGCACGTGGGGGGCAGAGCCCTGGCAGCCCCAGGGACGCTGCTCTCGGTGCCCTCGGCCACGGGGTCGGGGGCAGCTCATGCCAGAGGCTGCAGTGGATGTTGCTCGGAGTCCAGGGAAGCAGGAATCTGGGACAAAACAGGGTTTGTTTCCCCGGCCCTGACTCCTCTCCTCAGCTCAGCTGCCGGCTTGTGTTCCCCGGTCTCAGTGGGGTGGCAGCCCTGCGCGGATGCTCCTCTTGTCCCATGATGTTGTGGGGGGCGGCCAAAGGTCCTGTGTCCTCACTGGAGCCTCGCTGAGGACCTGAGTGCCCCTTTCTTGTGCTGCCTGTGGGACTGGGCCCCACGGGGAGAGACAGCACAGGCCGAGGCTGCAGGAGAGGGAGGCTCAGCACGACCCTGGAGCACCAAGAGCATCCTGCCAGGAGCTGGGGTGGGTGGGCTTGGGGAGAGGGGGGAACAGAGCTTTTCCAGGGTCAACACACTGAGGGGCCACCTCCAGGCTGGGCTCAGGGATGTCTGGGATGGAGACAACAGTGGGGAGGGGATGGCACAGCACTGTACCAGCCCCTCGTGCCAGGGACCCCACGGCTCAGGGACCCCATGGCTCAGGGACCCCATGGCTCAGGGACTCCGTGAAGGTGCAGAGCTCCCTGCTGTGTCCTGCCTGTGGATCCCGCTGATCCCATGGTCCTGGTGGCCCGAGGCCCTGTGGAGGGAGCAAGGCACAGGCGGTCTCCCTCACTGCATGGGAAGGAGCAGAGAGCTGCTCCCTGGATTTTGGCAGTGGGGTGGTCCCAGCCAGGGCTGGGCTCTGGTTTAATCCCTGTGCTGCCCTCCTGCCCACGGGCACAGCCAGCAGTGGGGCAGAGCCAGTAATGGGGGCCCAGCCACAAGCCTCTCAGGGGGAATTTGGCTGCAAGTCCTCTCTGGAAGAGACGGCTGTAATTTAGCAATACTGGCTCGGGCTTTTCCTATTAACTTCCTCCAGGCTGCCAGATGCTCATGGCCAGCATGTCCAGCAGTGAGGGACTGTCCTGCCACACCTTCCCGGGCTCTGGGAGCAGGAAAGTGGGATGAACTGCCCGGCACTGGGGAGGGGCCGAGTTCTGGAGGTGATACTGGGGCTCAGTTGCCAGGATCCCCGACCCCATGAGGGGTTAGGCCATTTGGGAACATGCCCTGTGTCCCGGGGCAGGACGAGTATCCCATCAGGCTGGGGGACACGAGTCCCTTGGAGAGGGCAGAACCGAGGCCGTTCTCCCAGGACCGGGAGGCAGCTGGGAAGGGACCGGCAGGAGGGCAGGCCTGAGGAGGGATGCCAGGGGCCAGCCCTGCATCAGCATCCGCCCTGCCTGCTGTGGATGGAGCGGGGACAGAGGGAGCAGGAACAGCTCCTGCTGCTGGCACCAGCAGGTCCCCTGGCAGTGACAGTGGAAACACCCATCCGTGGGTTTGGATCTGGCTGCTCCAGGGCTCCCTGGTGTCCCGGTGCTCCCTCCTGCTGTTGGTTGTCAGGCAGAGGCTCTTCTGTCCTGAGAGCTGCAGAGCTCCAGTGTCCACCAGGCAGGGGCCAAAGGCTGCTACTCCAGAAGGCTGGGACAGAGCAGTAGGAGCTCAGCATCTGCAGGGTACCTGGGACTGAGAGGGGAGTGAGATAGGTGCCCGTCAAGGAGAGAGACTGCCTGACCTGCCCGTGCCCTGCCCGTGCCCTGTCCGTGCCCTGCCCGTGCCCTGCCCGTGCCCTGCCAGCCCCACTGATGACAGCAGTGTGATCGTGGCTCTTGGGAAAAACACAGGAGACCAGGCTTTTTTCATTCAGGGAAGGCTGGCCCACCCTATAGCTCCATTTTGGACACTGAGATCTGTTCCTGCTCAGTCTCTGGGTGAATTTCTGACGTTCTCTGGTGAGAGATGGGAACCATGTCAATCCTGCATCCAAACCCAGGAGTACCATGGCAACATCCAGACCTCAGTCCAGAGCGTTTAGCACCAAATGTGGCTTCAGCAGAGGTTTTTTGTAAGCTATTCAGCCCTCCCCATGTGCTGATCCCAGACCAGAGTCCTCCTTCTTGTCCCTGACAAACCCTTGCAGCACAGCCCTCACTCAGCCCTGGTGGTTTTGTTGTTGTATCCAGGGGGAAACTTTTCCCGGATTCCCTTCATTCAGCAGACATCCCAGGAAGGCACCATCACTGACCACAACAACCACTGATTGCTTTGAAGATACTGGAGGGAGCCTCTGCTTGTTGTGATCCACATCCCTACAGCTTCTCTGCCTCTCTGCAGCAGCAGAGAAGGGAGTTGTGCCCACCTCTTCCCCAGGTATGGAACCCAGATAGGAAGCACAAACTGCTGGGGACCGTTGGGAAAGAAGCTATTGTTCTTCCTACAGCGACCCCAAATCCTCCCTGCATGAAACTGAGTCTCAGGTGTGTCTGAAACCCACAGACATTTACAGTCATCAGGTATGAAGCTGAAAGAGGTCCAGGAGAGCTGCCAGCCCAGCCTGGGGCAGAGGAACCTGCCTGGCAGCAGCAGAGGGAACTCCAGCTCACCGGGTTTCCCCAGGAAAATGCCCCCAGAGGTGTGTGGGAGCCACAGGACCCAGTGTGGGAAGAGGTATCCGAGCCCTCTGTAACCCAACACGTGCAGCAAGACCCAGTAATTAGGCTGGTAATTAGAGCTAAATGATGGCTGGGATGCTGCACATAGAGTGGAGGTCATTACCTTCCTCAGGCTGTGGGCAAGTGACCATCTCACCTCAGCTGAGTGTCCCCCCATGGGCCAGCTCAGCCCCGTGGCAGGCTGGGGACAGTTCTCCAGGCTTGGCTGTGCAGGGTGAAGTAGTTCCACACGGCCGAGTGACTTTTCCACCTAAGCAAGAGGATGTGGAGCTGCTGGAGTGAGTCCAGAGAGGCCACAAAGATGCTCCAAGGGCATCCTTTTTTTCAGGCATTCCCTTCATGCCTGTGACTCTTCATAGAAAAATCCATACAGTCTCAAGATGCTTGCACTGAGAAGGAAGAACTTGGGCAGCACAAAAGGTTATGCAGGACAAAGTCAGGTTCTTGGGCGGAAATGCCGCTTTCTGCTGGTGCGGTCCCCCAGGTCAGTGGGGGGACCTGGGGGTCCTGGGCTTCTTGCTGCAATTGGCACTGCAGCCTCCTCTGGGGCTCCCCGAAGCTGAGGGATGCAGGACAGGCAGTGTTAAGTCACCAGGGCATGAGGATGCAGGAGCCAGGCAAGAGGATGAGATGTCACCCAGAGGGGTGATGTTGGCAGGGTGGGTTAAAGGAGCAAATGTCACCACATCCACTCCTCTCTTCACACCTTGTTCTCCATCCTTCCCTGCCCTCTCTCTCTGGGGTTCTGCTGGGGGGGCTCGGCTGCTCCCAGGGGACAGGCTGGTGTCCCTCATCTTTGCTCAGACCCTGCCATCTCCAAGCAGGCAGTTAATTAAGCTGTTACAGCCTTCCCTTGAATCAGAGCATGGCAGACCTGTGCTGGGGGCTCCCTCAGGAGAACTGCACTTTCCTGGCAGCTTCAGGATGGGAAGACACAGGAGATCCCATTGCTCTGCCCGGCGCAGTGTGGGGCAGAGGCTTGGCAGCCCCAGCCAGGATGGCACCGCTGCTCTGCAGGGATGGGCAGCCCAGGATTCCATCCAGCTGGTCAGCGCAGGACGCCTGGCTAAGGAGGGAGAGGATCCAGTGGGCTCAGGACACGCACCAGGGGCTGGAGCTGCTGCTGGAGCAGGACCTGCCCAGCCCTTCCTCCTGCCCCTCACACCCCACAGCCCAGCAGGAACGCCTGGCCAGTATTGTCACTCTCTGTGCCAGGGACCCCACGTGCCCCCAGCTCTGCTGCAGCACCAATGCTCTCTTTGCACCTGGTTACAGCTGTGTGGCATCAGGGACCCCACACCCTGCCCTGGAGGCAAATATTCCTTCCTCCCAGTGTCCCAGGGGTGCTCCAATGCTTCCCACTGCAGTCCTCCTACCTGCAAGGCAGCAGGTGGGATGTATCCTAACTGTGACACAGGTCATTAATCTCTTTGATTAATTAAAAAAATGCATTTCCTGCCCCTTTCATTCCTATTTTTCCACCACGTGCATAACTATCTGCAGTATCCCAACTGTCTGAAGGCCAGGATCTGACAGCATTTGGGGGGAAGGTCCTTGGGAACCCTTGGGAAGCAAAGGATGAAGACACTGGGATGTCTGCTCATCCCCCAAGACTTCAGGGCTCCATGCATGCAGGGATAATAAGGGCTTGATCAGCAGATCTGGTGATAGTCCCTGATGACATCTGTCCCAGGGACTTCTTTGAGCTTGGGATCCCACTCAAACAGCCTGGAGGAAGATGGCACCAAGAGCTGGAAATGTTTTCTTTGGGTGGAAACATTTGCCTGAGCTCCCCAGAGCGTTCCCACCACCCAAAGGTGTGAAGGGCGGGAGGTGCCCAGGAGCTGGAGCAGCTGTGCCCCCTCTTCTGTGGGGTGCCAATTCCTGCCCGTGGGCACCCCCAAGCCTCCTGCGGGGGTTTTGCTGAGGGGGCTGGAGCTGAGGAGCACACAGGGAGCGTCTCACTGATCCCAGCTGGCAGCCAGCTCCCCGAGCTGCACAAAGGGCCTTTTCATGCCCTGCATAAACAAGCAAGAGGCATGAAAGGTTGTTATCGCAGAGCATCAGCACCAGCAGCAGCTCAGGCGGGATTCCCAAAATAGCCTTCTCCCAAAAGGCACAGACACGCACACCCCTTTTTCCATGCTGCTGGGATTTGGGAAATAAAGCCTTTGGGTGCCCCCAGCTCCTCTGCAGAGCCCTGAAGTCCAAGCTCTGTCCCCCTGTGCCAGGCAGGGCCTCCTTCACCTCAATACGGCCCTGCTCCAGCTCCTGCTGCATCCCTGTGTCAGTGCCGTGGGGAATCCTCAGCAGGGATGGCTGATAACTGGAGATGGGCTTTCCCAATACCAGGATTGTGAGGGCTGATCAACAGTTTGCTCTGGGCTTGAAAGGTGGAGTTCCAAGGGCTCCAAGGTGCTCTTCCTCGGAGGAGATTTGTTTCCACAGCTGCACCCTGGAGCTGGGCCCCAAGCTGCACCCCTCTTATCTATCTCCTTCAACAAAGAGCAGGTTCCCACGTAGAAATACATCCCAGAGGCACTACTGGAGGATGTGCTGCTCCTCTTTGCTTTCCTTCCCATACAGCCAGGCCAGAGGGTATTTACCCTCAGTTTACCACTGCAGAGGTAAATTGAGAGGGGAAAACTTGCTGGAATGAAAGAGCTTGGAGGCTCTCAAGGAGATAGAACCATAGACCCAGAGTGGTTTGGGTTGGAAGGGATCTTGAAGACCATCCAGTTCTAACCCCCTGCCATGGGCAGGGACACCTTCCACTACCCTAGGGTGCTCCAAGCCCCATCCAACCTGGCCTTGGACAGGTGCCAGCTTCTCTGGGCACCTGTGCCAGGGCCTCACCACCCTCACAGGGAACATTTTCTTCCTGACATCCAATCTAAATATCTGCACTTCGTTTCAAACCACCTCGCCTTGTCATGTCACCATCTGCCTCTGTAAAAAGCTGCTCTCCCTCATATTTATAAGTCTAAAACACTGGAAATGGCTCTGAGGTCTCCTGGAGCCTTCTCTTCTCCAGGTGAACACCCCCAGCTCTCCCAGCCTGGCTCAGAGCAGAGGGGCTCCAGCCCTGGGAGCATCTCTGTGGCCTCTCTGGACTCATTCCAGCAGCTCCACGTCCTCCTGATGTTGGCCCCAGAGCTGGAGGCAGCTCTGCAGGTGAGGTCTCACCTGAGTGGGGCAGAGGGGCAGAATCCTCCCCTGCTGCCCACTCCCCTTTTGATGCAGCCCAGGATGGCTTCCTGGGCTGCTAAAAATCTGGCAAAAGCCTGATGCCCAAATCTACCCTAACACTGAACCATGAAATGTCTGCCAGCCCTTTGCAATTTATGCCAATCCTCATTTATTTGTGTTTTTTGTGTTGTTTCAGGTTGATTCTGCTGAGCAACGGGAATGTGGTCGGGACATCCTCACTTGGGTTGCAAAAACTACCTCATTCCCAAAAGAGGGAGATTTTCCCATGGAGCTCCCCAGGGCTCACAGGTCCATCTGTTCACACTGACATTGCAGGAAGCTCCAAGATTTCCCTTGTGCACCCATGGAAAACCAGGGTGGACACTGGACAATGGACAGGCAGAAGGGCAGCTCCACCAGCTGAGTGATGGCTGCATTTGGGGTTTAAAACAGCTGTGTTTTCAATTCATCTGGAAAAAATACCTGAGCAAATGGCAGCTCCTTTAAATGTCTTTAAATTTCTTGAAATATTTTTAAATTTTCAGTGAAGTCCCCGAAGACCTTCTAAAGTTTACATGTCCTTGGTGTTTTCTGGGGCAAAAGAGAAGACTTGCTGTCCCCTCCCTGCCACCCCATCTGCCATGTGTGGCCAGTCAGGTATTTCCATTGCTCCCACCACTGTAGCAGGAGTTGGACAGGGATGCAGGAAAGCTCATTTATCGGTTATTGAACAGCCAGGAGAGAGTCCAGCCCAGCTGGGGTCACCAAGAGCTCACGGGGGATTATTTTGCCAGGGAAGCTCTTTCCCTCATCTCAGCAGGCAGAGGTGCATTTTCCAGGCCTTCTGGACTGTTAAAGAGTTTCAGGCTTTAGCTTGGTGGTCAGGGGAAGACAGGCTGGGTGGTTTGCACCAGTGTGAGAAGAGGAGTGAAGGATTCACTGGGGAAATCTGTTCCATATGTTCTTCTTCCAGCTCCCTGGCTTCCCACGGGGGATGTTCCCTGTGGTGGGCAGTGACACCGAGGATATCTGTGCTCAGAACGCTGCCAGTGCAGTCACCCACTGACTTATCTGACCCAAATCCACTTAAAAGGGTGAATTAACATTTGCATTTCCCAGATTTTCCTTTGGAGTGTGACAGAACCCCCTGAGCAGCCATCACTGTTTTCCCTCTGAAGGCCTGGAAGATGAATGCAGACAGTCACAGCAGCTTGCACACAACTGCAATTATTTTTTTCAACAACACAGCGCAGCTTTTCTCCTGTATAAATTCCCTACAAATTCACACCAGTTGTGTCCCTTGCAGCAAATGCTGTCCTTTGCAGGGCAGCCACCCCAGCACCAGGCAAAGCACCTCTTCAGCACTGTCCCTTAAGGACGTGCAGCAGTGGAAGGCTGGAGGGGAAAGCTGTGCCTGCACAGGGGATCTCAGCAGCCAGCTGGAATATTTGTTTGTAAATGAATGCCCTCCCTCAAGTTGGCTCCCATGCAGTGGGGTGGTTTTTTTTTTCCAAGAGGTTCCTGCTATTTACCCAACTTTCCAGCTGGGCTCCTCCACAGCACAAAGCGGCAGGACCTGCCTGAGTTTGTACAGTGAGTCAACAGCTCAGCAGGGGATTAGAGCCCACAATCCTGCTGGCATCGCTGCCTTGGCTCGAACCACTGGACCATGCAGCCTCATTTTGTTCCTGGTACTCTCTGCTGGTATGTGGTTTGTCAGGGAAAAAGCCTCAGTGTGGCTAATAAAGGAGGCACTTTCTAAAGCAGTAAAACAAAGCCCGCCTCATTCCAGCGCTCCAGCCCAGCCGTGGTGCTGAGGGGTCAGGCTCCCTGTGGGACTGCGAACTGCAGGTTTCCCCGGGGATGGTGGGGAGGAAGCTGAGGAGCAGCACCCAGAGGCAGCTGGCACAGAGCCCTGGCACCCACTGCTGCCAGACAGGTGACCGTGTGCTGACACACTGTGACAAGCTGCCCCAGGCCAGCCTGGCTGCAGAGGACAAGCAGAGGCAGCCGGGTTGGAGCTTCCCTGCTGGGAAGGGTCCCCTGGCCTTCCTCACACCACTGGAGACCTTTTCTGTCCCTCACACTGGGAGAGTCACCGAGGGCAGCTGTGCCACCAGGTAATGGAGCAAAGCCAGGCCCCACAGGGCAGCCAGGGCACGAGGTGCCGTGGGAGTCCTGCACGGTGCACACGAGCAGAGGGCACTGGGTGCCGAGCTGGGACCCGCCACAGGCTCTGGGAATGGGGAAACCAGACCCAGTGCTGGGCTGGCACCTTCCTCCAGCCTTCACTGCTTAGTGTCTGCCAGACAGGGGGTCAGAGAGGGCTGAGTGTGCAACCTCCCTGCTCCTGTCTGTGAGAGCCAACCCCATACTCAGGGGTTACACTGAGAGCAGAGTGGTCACTGCATCCCTGCTCTGCATCCAGTGCATCCCTGTGCCCCCAGTGCATCCCTGCTGTGCATCGTGCATCCCTCTGCATCCAGTGCATCCCTGTGCTCCCAGTGCATCCCTGCTGTGCATCGTGCATGCATCCAGTGCATCCCTGTGCCCCCAGTGCATCCCTGCTGTGCATCCAATGCATCCCCGTGCCCCCAGTGCATCCCCGTGCCCCCAGTGCATCCCTGCTGTGCATCCAGTGCATCCCTCTGCATCCAGTGCATCCCTGTGCCCCCAGTGCATCCCTGCTGTGCATCCACTGCATCGCTCTGCATCCAGTGCATCCCTGTGCCCCCAGTGCATCCCTGCTGTGCATCCAGTGTGCCCATGCATCCCATGCATCCGTGCTGTGGGTGCAGGCACGTTTTGCAAAGCAATAGCCTCCCCTTTCCAGCTGCATCTCTTGGGGGGGGCTGCTTGACCTGACATCCCCAAAATGCACGAGTCTGGTCAGCTGCCGATGTGCAGATCTCCCGGGCCCGGCTCACGGGTGTGCCCCCAAACGCCACGGGTGAACAGCCCGGGATGCTCCGGGAAGGGCCGGGCGCCCCTGGGAGCTGCAGGACCCGCCGCGTGTCTTGCACGGGGTGACGGAGGAGGCTCAGCAGGGATGGGGCCCTGGGGAGGAGACCGAAAGTACCGGTCGCCTCCGCGGGACCCGGCCCGTGGCCGGGGGGCGTCACGCGGGACGTGCGCGGGGACACCCGCGGGGGCCCCCGGTGCCCCGGGGACGGAGGGAGCCCCGCGATCCCCGCA
>VXAZ01006034.1:109901-127485 GCA_013399875.1 Gymnorhina tibicen
CGGGTCCCCGCGGGGTCCGGCGGCTCGGCGGGGGCACCGCGCTGCCAGCGCCACGGAGCGCAGCGGAGTGCGGGAGGCGGCAGCGCCGGCCGGGTCCTGCGGGCGGGGTGAGGCGGCCCCCGGGATCCGTAGCCCCCGGGATCCGTAGCCCCCGGGATCCGTAGCCCCCGGGATCCGTAGCCCCGGGGATCCGTAGCCCCGAGCTGCGGCAACACATTGAACTGCCGGGCTGTGATTTGAGGGAGACGATTTACATTAGAGGGAGAATGTGGAGAGAGCCAGGAACAACTTGGAATGGGTCCTCGCATATTTCTGTGGTTATTTTTGGAGTACCGTCATATGGCAGGAGGTGGGCTCTGGAGGTATCCTTGAGCTCAGCATTTTCTCCATAGACTGGTTACCCGGGAGATTGTACTAGAGGACCTGCGTGGCCCTTTCCCCATCAGTGGATTCTGTATTTCCCATCACTCTTTCTCCGGCTGTTTCCCGGGGTATTGTTTCCTTCGGCGTGCCCGGCCTTCAGCCTCTCTCGGTGGGGACCCTCCTGTGGGCAAACAATGGTCCGGGTGCGCTGGCTGGGCAGTCACAGTGTGCTGCAGGCGATGGCAAAGCTGTGCTTCATTCAGCTGTGGATGGTGTGAGGTGACTCCTGATCAGCCCCTTCTCCATTGCTGTGGATGAGGTGTGGCTTCTCCAGCATCCCCAGAGAGACCAGCCCATGCATCCGTCTCCTTCCTGCACTTAGCTGGCACTTTCCCTCCAGCTTTCTCATGCTACACTTGTCCAAAGGGATTTTTGCTCCTGAAAAACTCGGGGTGTGGGAAGCATGTTGTTACTCTGGTCTGTTCCTTGTGGGTCTCCACATCCACGGGAGGGCTCTGGCTGTGTCAGGCCCCTCGGAGAGAGGCTCTGGTGGCCTTCAGCTACATGTCCTTGTTGCCACTGGGCGAGTTTGGAACTGAGGGAAGGCTGCCTGGCTTTGGGTGATGGTCCTTGCAAGAAGGGAATTAATTACTCTTTAATGATGTTGGTTTAGAGTCTGGCTCGGCAGGCACGGAGCCCGTCCGCGGGGCTCCCCAGGGTGCTCGAGCTGTGCTCTCCATGAGGACCTGTCTCTGCTGCATGCAGAGATGCAGGGCATGTTCTGGAAGCTGTGGCAGGTCCAGAGCATTCCCTCCTTACCCAGGGATAACTTCCATGTTTGGAGCTGAGGACTAGGGTGCAGCTGTCTCCTGTGGGGTTTGAGCCCCGCTGGGAGGGGAGGATTCCCATCTCTCCTCTTCCCACCATCCTGTGCCATGGGGATTGTTTTCCTCAACGCAGCCATTCCCAGCAGAGCCCTGGGCAGGGCTGTGGGGTGCAGAGCCTGTGTTTGGTTGCCTTTGGCAGGGGATGGGATGCCTGCTGCTTTGGCTGCTTGTGGGTGTTGTGCCTAGAACTGTCCAGAGTTTTTTATTTTTTATCAAATTTTGAGACGTGAGCATTCTCCAGACCTCTTGGGGGAGATGTCTTGGTCTGGGGAAGCATCTAGAAAGGGTTTTTGAGTTCCAGGATTGGATTTCTGAGCTAAAGGTATGAGTGTAGCAGAGAGCCTGTGTTCCTGGTGTGCGGAAGGGGAAGGTTTTGGTGCCTTCCCTGCGCAGTGGAGATGCAGAGCGTGCTGGGCCCCCTTCCCTGGACTGCTGCCATGATTGCCACCACCACCACAACCTTCCAGGGTAAGTGTCTCCTGGCGCGTGATGTCTTTGTGGCCAGGAGGGGTGGCTGGCTCAGCTGAAGAAATCACTGCAGCATAGAATGGGGAAAATCTTAAAAATCAATTTTCTTGCCCCAGGCAGCTGAGCTCCCTGTTAAGCTCTGGGTGATGACCTTGGTCCTGGTGAGGAGCTGGATCCCTCACTGATTTACAGAATAACATTAAGGCTTTCTGCTGGCAGCGCTGAGCCCTCGTCCCGCGGGGGGCTCCGGCGTCACTCGGGGCGTCCTGCCTGCCTTCCCCTCGCTCCAGCACTGCTGGGGACTTCTGCTTTCCTACGGGAGCCTTTCAGACACACGCAGACCAGTCAGGTGCCTGACTAATTCTGTCCCTAACAGAAGAAATCTTTCCCATAACTAATTAGGGTTTCTAAATTAGGAAGCTGCGGAGAATGACCTGTCGGTTAAAGGGCAGGGGGTGGGCTTGGCTCTTCCCGGCCTCGCTCCCAGCTTCCTGCTCAGGCTCACAGACATCACTGGAGTGTCCTTTGCCTTAATTCTCTTTGGCTGTGCACTCGGGCTATTTCCCTGGTGCCTTGGGCACGGTGCTCCGGCGCCGAGTGACAGCTGGGACGCCGATGGGGAGCGCGTGTGCGCGAGGAAATGGGCTCAGTACGGGCTCGGCTCCGCGCAGAGCGGCGTGGGCGGCTGCAAGGCCTGGGTGTAGTAGACTTTCATGCGGTGCCTGTCACTTGGAGGTCTGAGCTGAGCCTGAAGCTCCCTCTGCCAAAGCAGAAACACAAAACAGTGGCAGTTCCCGAGTCCCTGGCTGCTGGGAGAAAGGGAAACTTGTGCAGCCGCAAATACCTGACTCTCGCACGGCACCTAAAAATGTGCTGGCGCTGGGGCTGTGACAGCGATGGCTGCGTGGCTCATTGTTCTCGTTAGAGCAGTCAGTGGCTCTGAGTCAGCAGGTTTGGGTTCGTCACAGCCCGTGCGGGTCTGTGGTGCTGAGCGGCGGGGCTGGCCCTGACCCTGACCCTGCTGCGGGGGGATGTGGGGTTTGAGCCCGGACTCACAGGCACTGTGAGCTTGTGCTGTCCCTTGAGCCTGGAAGGAGTTGTGTCTGGGGGAGCTGGAGGACAGCCTCCCTCGGGAACCCCTTGCAGCCTCTACCCTGTGCCATTCAGGTCTGTAAAGCTGAGCATCACTGCTGCTGGCCAGGCTTCCTGGTCTGGTCCTTCATCGTCCTCTTGTCTGGGTTACAGGAGGTGGAAGGCATGGTGGGAGGAGAATGTCTTTGATGGGGACATGTTGTAATGCTTCCCTGTGGCTACAGATCCAGCCTTCCTCTCCTTCCAGCCCTTGAGTGGAAGCTTGTGGGTTGTCCAGGACCTAAGCGTGTCTTCAAGTGAAGAGGAGGAAATCTGGGCAGCCACGTTTTCCAGTGTGGCAGCGGTGGCTGCTTCCTGCAGCAGCTCTCCTGCCCACACGGCATGTCCCTGGTGCAAAGCAGCGTGCTGGGCCCTGGCCCCATGGATGGCCCTTGTCTTGGAGGACAGCTGCTCCCTCTGCCCGGCCTTGCTCCAAGGGGTTGAACTCTTTGGGGATGTGTGGAGCCATAGAATCATGGCTTTGGGTGGGAAGGGACCTCAAAGCCCATCTCATTCCAACCCTCCTAGCATGGGCAGGGACACCTTCCACTGTCCCAGGCTGCTCCAAGCCCCGTCCAACCTGGCCTTGGGCACTTCCAGCGATGGGGCAGCCACAGCTGCTCTGGGCAGCCTGTGCCAGGGCCTCACCACCCACACAGGGAAGGATTTCTCCCTAATATCCAATCCTAAGAAGAGCTGTTGGGCTGAAGTTTGGTACGACTGGGACAGGAATCAAGGTTTGCTCTCGTTGCGCTGGGCAGGGAGTGGTGGGACTGTGGAATGGGACAGACATCCCAGAGCCCTGGATGGGTGATTAGGTACAAATTCTCATGTCTGCTTGTCCTAGTACACAGCTGAGGGGGCTGTGTAGGGGCTGTGAGGGGGCTGGATGCAGCTCAGAGTTGTCAGTGTCCTGACTGGTGTGTGCACCACAGGGTGCCCCTGAGCCCACCCATGCACCCTCCCCAGGTGTGGGAGCAGCAGACAGAGCCTTAAACTCTGGATGATAATGCTCTGGAAGAGGATTTTCTTTCCATCTCCTGCTGATGGTCTGTGTCTTGCCCTCTGCAGGGCAATCCTGGCTCCCTGGGGGCTCAGCAGGGCCCTGGGCTCCTGCCTCACGCAGGAGCTGCCGTGGCCAGGGAGCTGCATAGCACCCCGGGCCTGGTGGGATCACAGCGCCAGTGGGACACTGGGCTGACCCTATTGTGCTCAGAACACGAGACAAATGAGGCTGAAGCTGCAGATCTGTGGCTGCCAGCAGGTCAGCAGTTTCAGTCGGGCACTTGGCCTCTTTGTGGCAGTGAAATGTGGCCGCAGGTCGGGATCTGCTCCATCCCCCTCTCAGTGCCCAGCCCGCCGCCCACCAGCTGTAGCTGGACCCTGGGCCCACCTCAGTGGGTCTGGCCGTCCCCGAGCTCTCCTGGGACCCGAGGGCCGCTGCTCCTTGGCGAGGAGCTGGCGCTGGGGTGGGGAGCAGGAGCAGGTGCTGCGCCAGTGTAAAGCGCATCCTGCGTCTGAGGCGATGCTGAATGGGGATTCACAGCCCAGCCCTGCTGCCAGGTTCCTCCCACCGGCTCCTTCCTCCCTCTGCTCCTACTAACCCACTGCCGGGGCCCCTCGCTGCCTGGCAGCAGCGGAGATGTCTGCTGGTATCCTTCCCCGAGCATCAGATGGAGAGGAAAACACAGGGTGGAGTCAGCTCTCGCACAAAGGAAATGTTGAGGTATCGTTTCTGCCTTCGGTGCATTTTTTAGGTGGCTGGGGAGAGATTAAACACGATCTTAACACATTCACAGCCCCCTTCCCACCTCATTTTCCTGTGAATCTGTTGCTGTCATGGTATCTTTCGGATGATATTTTTAGCTTTGCCTTTTCCTTTTTTTTCCCCTCCTCTCCTCGTATCAGGCTTTTGAAGGGAAACACGTTTCTATGGGAGAACAGAACGAGCCATTTCACGAGACATTTTGTTATGGGCAGAAGGGCCGGGAAATCTGATTGTGTGTTTGAAATGACACATTCCCCTTTGTAATCAGCTAATCGGCCCGGCTGGGGCGAGTGCCAGCAGCGAGGCGTCCTGGCCGGGCGGGAGGCAGGGCGGGCAGGGGGCTGGAGCGGCCCCGCGCCGCCTCCCCCGGCCCAGCCCCGCGGGACCACCCCCGGCGGGAAGGGCCGCGGTGCCGCCGGGGGGTCCCGCGGGTTTTTCTGCCGGCGACCCCGCGGGAAGCGCCGCTCTGCGCGGGAGGGAAGCGGCTGGATGGTGTAAGGAGGAGCGCTCCGGGGCCGGCGGAGTCTGTGCTGGCAGCCCCCGGCGGAGCGCGGGGGTCGTGGCGCCTGACAGAGCTTTGGGGGCTCTGCTTTGGCGGTGCTGAGAGGGACACGGCAAAAGGCTCGAGGTGGGAGAGGGGTGGTTGGGCGGCTGGGGCTGCTGCTCCCTGTGGGAAGGTGCCATTTTTGACAAGGATACAGACTAATGTTGATGGTGAACTTTGGCAGGGGAAAATTCCAGCCCGAATTCTCAGCAGTGTTTCCCTTTAGGAGATTTACTCAAGTCCCGATAGATGAAGGTCCTGTGGAGTGAACTGGCCAGAACAAGAGAAGCCTCCTGTGAGGGCTGCTCTGGCTCTGGGTATGCACATCCCTGTTACCTCTGCAAATTCCCTGGGGCTGTTCTTCAGGGAACCAAGGAATGCTTCCTGCTGGTAGGCATGGTGGCCATGGTAGCATAACATCTCTGGAAGTGTCCAAGGCCAGCCTGGATGGGACTTGGAGCATCCTGGGTAGTGGAAGGTGTCCCTGCCCCTGGCACAGGGCATGGGCAAGATGGAACAAGATGGGCCTTGAGGTCTCTTCCAATCCCATTCTGGAATTCTATGGGATGAGTAAATCCCTGCTCATCACCTTGGTCTGGCGTGAGACCAGTCTGTAAGAAATGCAGCTGACTTGGGGTGACCAAGGGAAGGGATGTAGAGAAGATGCAGCTGCCCATGCTGTGTTTTGGGAACAGGGTCACTGTCAGCCCTCCTGGCCACCTCCATTCTGCTTACAGAGCTTTGGAGCTCGGTCCCACCCCAGGCAGGCATGGGAAGGCCATGGTGGTGTGGTCCATGGATTGGTCCCTGGTGTGGTCCATGGAGTCCTCTGTGTCTCCTGGGCTCCTCTCCAGCAGCACTCCCTGCCCTGTGTGGCCTCCTGCTGTGGTGGAGGGGACACCACGAGTCCTCATCCCTTGGCTGGACCCATCAGCAGGTTTGCAAGGCGCTGGTCTAAATCTGAGTGAGCTGGAGCAGTGCAGGGCTCCTTCCTAAGCCCAGCCAGCGGTGCCTTCATCCGTGTGCCAGCACGTCCCAGCGCCTGTCCCCAGGCAGCATCACGCCGACCTGTCAGGGCCGGGCTGGCTGGTTGCGGTGACGGGGTGGTGACAATGTGGGTCACTGTGGGATGTTTGTGAGCCCGGGGCAGTGTCTGTGGCTGAGGCTGTCCACAGCAGCCCGGCGCCGGCAGAGCTGCGTGGCAGGAGGTCGGGGTGCAGTCTGGCGTGGATTGCTGCTCGCAGGAGCGTGATGGGGAGCTGCTGTTTGTGAGCAGAAGCGAGCGGGGTTGGGGGAGGCCTTGCTCCCGCTGCCGGTATTCTCAGAACACTTCATTAACATGATCCTAATTGATGCAGTGCTTCACATCCCAAAATGGCCATAGCTCGGAGCCTGCACAGCAGCCCCACGGCTGCGGCCTCTCCCAGGGCAGGAGGGATGGGCTGAGCCTGCTGGGGAGCGCAGGGGCTTTGTTTGGCAGTGTCAGCACAGGCAGGCTGGGGAGTGCCGAGTGCCACTGCCCTGCCCGTGGTGGCTGCATCCTCATCCTCCCTCGCAGCAGGAAGGGGTGCAGCCCTGGGCGCCCTGGCTGCTGCTGCCGTACTCCTCCTTCGGGGTCTGTGGGAAGCGGCTGCTCCTGCACCTGCCTGCCCATCTCTGCCGGGTGTCTGTCGACCCCCCTTGAGCTGGGAGGAGACAAATCCGAGCACACAAACCTGGAAGCAGCGTGGAGTACCCACAGAAATCACTGGGCTCGGCAGAGAACGAGCAGGGCCACGGAGGCTGCGCAGCAGCGGGGAGAGAATCCCACAGATGCCCTGTGCGACCTGTGTCTGCAGCTGGGGCCAGCAGCTGCTGGTGTCAAACTCCATTCCTGGGTCTCTTGGGGCACCCGTGTGTCCTGCTGGAGAGACAGAGCCCTTCTCATGGGTCTCTTGGTCTGCTCTGGCTCCTGTGACGCCTTGAAGTGGCTACCTGAAAACAGAGGCTAGACAAAAATAAGAGAATAAAAGTAGGTATTTATTTGAAGGGCCTTCAAAGGTACACCGTGGGAGTGTAAGGCCTCCGAGGGGCTCCACCCAAGATGGACCCTGGGTCATGGGTTCTTCACACTTTTATAAGTTTGGTCCATTAGCACATCAGGGTTAATTCTCCAATTATGACTTCAGTTAATGATGTAACTACCCCAAGTTTGCCCCTCCTCTCAAGGCTTTAGTTTACACATTTTGGGGCCTGGGACACTCGAGGTGTCCTTGAAGAGCAAACCTGGAGAGGCTTGTTCTGTCTAACCAGCAAGAGAGAAGAGCAGTTAACAGAGCACACGAAGCTTCAGAGTTACACACCAGGCAGTACAGGATTTGAAAAATATAAAAGTTAAAACCTAAGGCATCACCTGAGCCTCTGAGCAGGGGCATCTCCATGAGCAGAGGAGGCAGGCGAAGGAGAGGGAGGTTTGTCTGGGCTCTGGATAGAGTGGTGTGGGCACGTAGCCACTGTCATGGGATGGCAGCCCCACACACCAGTGGCATCCCCGAGTCTGGACAGTGACGCTGGCACACACATCCATCTCCAGGGCTGGGCACTGGCGTGGGAGTATGCAGGCCCCGTGACAGTGGCCCTGCGGTGCCTGTGGGTGGGGGGACCCAGGGCTGTGGGTGCCACCCAGCCCTGCTCCCCACACCCCAGGACAGCTGAGCCAGTGAAACCACATGGCTGGGAAGGAATCTGTGCCCGCTGGGCGGGGGTGTACGGGAGTGCACCCAGAACCAGCACACGGTGGCATCCTGCCCATGCTTCCCCAGGGTGACAGACACAGAAAGGGCCACGCAGGTGGTGGCTGTGACCCCCTCCTCTTCACCTTATCTCTCTTGATCACCTGCTGAGGGGTGGGTTTGTTTCCTTGGACGTTCCTCACAGCCTCGTTGCATCAGGTTTTCTGGCTCGGTCCAAAAGCAGAGCGGAGCAGCTTTTGTGCCTCCTGGGAAAGCTGCCGTGGCTCGGTGTTGCTCAGGGCAGGCTGTCGGCTGCACGCAGTTGATGTTTGCTTGTGGAGAGTGAAAGGATTTTGCTGAATCCATGGGAGGGGTGGGAGCTTTGCATAGGCCTGCTTTGCTTCTGCCCGGGGGGAGGCTGGGCCTTGCCTGTCCAAGGGTGTTCGGAAATTAACCCTTGGGAAAGCGGGAGGTATCCCTGCTGTGCCAGAGCGCGCTCCCTCCTCCTGACACCGGAGTGCCGCCGGGCAGAATCTTCTCCCTCGTTAGGTGCAGTTGTCATGTAAAAAGTGGCTCCGAAGATGCTGTTGCAGGCTGGGCTGTCCCTGTTCACGCTGCTGATTCCCTCCTGCCATGGCTGGGGGAGCGGGGCTGGCTCTGGGGTCCCGCACCGCTGCCCCGCACCGGGGCTGCAGCCAAAGCCCTGCCCACCAGATGTTGCCCTCGGTGTCACTGTGAGCCACAGGGGTGGGTGACAAAGGCACAGATGGCCTGAAAGGAGACCTTGGGCCGTGCCCAGGGGATCCGGTGGCACTCGGAGGTGTGTGGGCTCTGCGGCGCTGCCGTAGTAAATATTTGCTGTTCTCTGGGAAGGAGCGGGGCTGGCTGCACATCAGGAGAGCAAAACGACGTGTAAAGCAATCCACAGCTCCCATTTCCAGCAGGGAGATTTGTATGGAATCCGAACACAGCGCTGGAGCCGGGCAGGCACCCTCTGGTGACAGCTGTAGCTGTCCTTCCGCGCGCTTGCCATCATCTCTGGGAAGGGCTTTTCCCTTCTTTTTAACCAAATCGATTTCTTCTTTGCAGGTTGTGAATCGTGCCAGAGCCGAGTGCTGAGAGCAGCCCCTGGAAGCAGCGTGAGTTTATCCTGAAAGCTTTTGTTCTCTTTTCCACATCCCACATGAGGCTGAGTGGGTTTTGCAGCACAGAAAAGGTTGCTCAGCACGGAGAGGTGCTACAGGGGGAGGCTTGTCTGCCAGGAACCCCTGGGAATCTGGCCTGCTCCCACCAAAACACCAAACTGCTGGGCTTGGGCTTGTTGTGGCTTTCTTTGTGTTGGGATTGCTGCCTGGTTTAGCTGGGACTCGGGCAGCAGCCCCTTTGCCAACGGAAAGGCTCCTGCAGGCTGTCCCAATCCCTGTCCTCTGCCGGAGCGGGTTTGGGATGTCACGCTCGGTGTTGGGTGTCCCTGCTCTGGGTTCCCGTGGTCTCTTTCGTGTGGAGGATCTGAGGAAGGCAGCGTGTTTGCAAGCCAGCTGTGGTGTTCTGCTGGCTGGGGATCCCTGCCCGGGGCTCAGGTCCCTGGGCTCATGGGGCTGGGCACAGCTGGCCTGAGGTGCATCCCGGGAAGGCCGGCACTGCCGGGCAGCTGGGAGCCAAGCACGGGAGAGGTCTGAGCTGCAGAATTCAATTGCTGTGATGCCTGAAAGAGTTGAGGCCTTGTGGTCCAGGCCTTTTCAGGGACCCCAGGGTCCCTCCATTTGGTTGGGCTGCTCCATTCCAGAGCCCCACTGCACAGCACAGTGACATCCATGTGAAACCAGATGTGAGCTGCTTCCAGGGGCCCATGTGGGCTGGGGATGGCTGGGGGGACAAGGTCTTGCTTCTGCTGTGGCTCTCTGACCTGCAGAGTGAGGTGAGCCTGGGCAGAGCAAGACTGCAGCACCACCCTCACCCTGGGCTGAGGTGGAAGGACGATGTCCTTATCTGAAAACTGGGGTGAGGAGCTCCACAGCTGTACCCTGCTGTCCTGGCTCTTTCTCAGGTGACAGAAGTGTGTGGCAGTGTGCACCACAGGGCTCAGACCCTGCTGCCAACAGGGTTTGGCTCCTGCCCACAAGAGGCAATGGGTGCAGGTTCTTCATCCAGAGGTTCCATGCCCAGAGGGTGCTGGGGCACTGCCCAGGCTCCCCAGGGAATGGTCCCGGCCCCGAGGCTGCCAGAGCTCCAGGAGCGTTTGGACACCACTCCCAGGGATGCACAGGGTGGGGTTGTTGGGGTGTCTGTGCAGGGCCAGGAGGTGGACTGGGTGATCCTGTGGGTCCCTTCCCACTCAGGATATTCCATAATTCTGGGTGTGGATGCGGGCAGGGGCTCTGAGTCGCTGCTGAGGGCTGTGATGGGCTGCTCTGATGGGCTCCTCAGGGCCAGAGCTGGCTCTGGCTCAGAGAGGGCAGGTCTCCACGTTTTATGAGCAGTTTCTTGCCAGCTCTACTCCTCCAGGCACAGGTGAGATGCCAGCTCCACCCGTGCCCGGAGCGCCAGGGGGGTGGCAGGGTTTCTGGTCCTGCCTTTGTGTGCTCAGGGGTTTGGGAGCGGGGTGACCAGTCTGGAGTTGGTCAAGGCAGAGCTGCCGGGCCAACATCACTGGTGGATTTCACGTGCTCCTGCATGGCCTCAGTGTCCCTCGAGGGTGGGGTCAGGGTGCCCTGGGCTCTGTGCTGGCCTCTGTACCAGGAAGGCTGCCTAGGAGGTTGGGCACCCACGTGGGAGTGTTCTGCTCCTGGGCAATGCCACCGGGAAGCTCTGCCCCTGGATGGGGTGCAAATCCCTGCTGGGGTCCCCCGTGCTGGGGCAGCATGAGGAGCAGGAGGACATGTGCCATCTCCATGGTGACCCCTGGTGCCCAGCCAACCCCTTGCCTTTGCTGGTGGCTTTGGTGGCCCAGGTGCAGCTGGGGGGCAGTGGCCCAGGTCTCAATGTCTTTGGTTTCACAATTCCCCCTTGAATCTCGTGAGTGCTGGGCCTCGGGGAGCTGCAGCAGGGCTGCTCTGTGTCCCTGCACTCCGGGCAGGCTCTCCCAGCCCATGCCGGTCCCCTGCAGGTCCCAGCTCCCCCACAGGTCTGGGCAAGCAGATCCTTGCCAGCACAGCCCGGGCCAGCTGGGCCAGCTGCTGCTGTGTGCCCAGGCAGGTGTCCCTCCACCTCAGGAAGGGTTGGTGACATTGAGGTCGTGGCACAGGGGTTGTGCCGGCGATGAGCTTCTCCTGTCTCTGCATTCAGCAGCTCCCTCACAGCTGGTGCTGTGTCCCACCTCCTGGGCAGGGTTCCTGGCTGCTGGGGTTGGGTGGGGGCTGATTCCTTGGGAGCTTGCTGGAAGGACGTGGTCAGCCATCAGTTGGCCTGATGGTCACTGTAGGTCCCTTCCAGCTGAACTACCCCATCCTCCTCAAAGTGGTGCACAAGGTGTCACCACTGCCTTGGGGAAAGTGACACTTTTTCACCACTCTGGACCCGGACAGGGCCCTTGTGGGGCTGCAGAGCAGAGGATGGTGGTGGGGAGAGTGCTTGGCCCTTCCTTTGGAAGGCAAGAGAAGATGGGAGAAGGCAGGGCTGAGCCTGTGCCAGGACTGGGCTCCTTTTGGTGGCTCCCCTTGCTTTGGGTGCAGTTCCCCTCCTCAAGCTCCTCTCCTCTTCCAACACACTGCTTCCCAGGGCATCTGGCCCTGTGTTCTTCTTGCACAGGAAGCAGCTGATCTCCCCTGGCTGCCACATCCCAGCACTAGGCAGCTGAACCCGTGGTCTCTGCCTTCCTCTGCGGGCAGGAAGAAGGAAGGGAGCAGCTCTCTGCCAGTCGTGGGCAGGGGAAGAGCATTCCCTGGTGATGGGCCTTCCACCAGGGCTGGCACACCCCTGCGTGCTCCTGAAGTGCAGCCCAGGGGCCTTGCTGGTGCTCCGCAGTGGGCAGCGGCATCTGAACTGGGTTCCCGGGGCGCTGGCTGCTGCCATCTCTGAGCCTTTGGTTCAGTGTCCTGCCCTGCTGCGCCGGAACATTCCAGGGCTGTGCTCCGGTGCCGTCCCCGTGTGAGGGCTGGAGCAGGAGGGCAGGGATGGCTGCAGGGCTGCCGGTCCTGGTCCCTGTCTGGGCTGACTGCTCCACTTGGCTGCGGCACCTTTTGGACAATCACTCCCCATCCCAAAAAGCATGGGGGTCAGCAGGGCAGGGCCAGCTCCCGGCACGGCCGCTCCGTGCCCCAGGCTGAGCCCCGGGGCTGTCGGGATGTGTCACTGGGGGGGTTCGGTCCCACAGCTCTGCTCACGGGCAGCTTTTAACGCCTGCAAAGCTCAGGGGAGCACAGAGCCCCTGCTGAGGTGTCCCCTCAAGACCCTGGGCAGGATTAGGTCCCTGTGAGAGGAACTGGCCCGGGGCACTGCACGGATCCCCTCTGGCCTGAGAAAGGCTGTCGGGCTGTTTTACGGAGCAGTTGGGAGGATGAGGGTGTTCTGTGCTCCCTGCCCTCCACCCCTCTCCGCAGCAGGACCCTGGCACAGCCCTGGCACAGCCAGTGGGAGCTGGCAGTGCTGCCTGCAGGTACCAGGGCAGTGCCCTGCCTGGCCCTGCCCTGCCCCGGGGCTGCTGCTGCACTTTCCTCTTGATTTGGGGCCCATCCTGGCTGCAAGACATGCCTTGGTCAACGAGCCTTGCTCTTGTGCCATCCCAGCTGCTTGGGCTGAGCAAACAGGTTTGTGGTATGTGGCAATGTGGGCCCTGAAGGCTGGGGGAGCTGCCAGCTCCCTCAAACTCTTGGGAAAGGCTGGCTGCTGGCCAAACCCCTGCTTGCCTTGGCTCAGCCTTTAACCTCTTGTGCATCACAGCACTCAGGAGCTGGGCTTCCCCCATGCCGGGTCACGGCAGGGCAGGCTGGGGTGCCCACCCACACTGACCCCTGTGCCCAGCTGTTGGAGCCTGCTTTGCCCAGAGATCTTTTGCTGGGATCTTGCCACTCCTTTGGCATGCAGGGCTGCCTGCTCAGGCAACAGGAGCTGGGGCTCTCCTGGGAAGGTGCAGCTTTGATGCTCTGGTGGCCCTGTGCTCACCCAAGCCCTTGGCAGGTGATGGAGAGCTCTGTTCCTGCCTGATGTCCCACCCTCCCCACTGCTCTTGGCCAAGGGTTTGAGGGCCGGGCTGGCTCCTGCCTTGCTGCACTGGGGATCCCTGTGGGGCTGGGTGGAGAGGAAGAGCTGTCTGCTCTCAGATCCCTGCGGAGGAGGATTTGCCACCCGGGACTGGTGTTTCAACAGCTTTTGTGGCACAGCAGGGCCCAAGGGATCTGGAGCTGTGGGCGGCACCTGAGCAGGCCCAGTGTGAGCTGGGGATCTGCAGGACTTGCTCCCTGGGGAGCAGCAGAGGCTGGGCCATGTTCAGGGGAGCACCTGGCCCTGGTGCGGGAGTGCTCCGGGGCATCATCTTCCAACAGCACCTCTCTGGCTTCTTCCAGCCCATTTCCCACAGCCCTTGCTGTTCTTTCCTTTTTCTGGGAGCCTCTGTGCAGCAGGCAGGATGCTTGGTGGGATGCTGGGGGCTTGGTGGGACATTGGAGGGAGCTCTGCACTGTGGAGGAGCTGTCAGAGCCTCAGGCCACCGGGCTTGCTGGATGCAGGGGGAGCTTGGGTCTCGCTGCCGCTGGTGTCACCCGGAGATGCTTGTCCAGCTCCCGTGTGCACGCTGTCACTCAAGGGAGCCAGTGCTGAGCCAGTGTTATCGCTCCACCTGCTCCACAGGCCCCAGCTTCCTCCGACCGAAATCCCAGTGTTTGCCAGTACAGCCACTGGTGTGGGGGCAGGTGGGGTGGGCGGGAGCAGCCTGTTCCTCACTGCGAGGCTGTGCTTCGTGATGGATTTTGGATGGGAAACTCGGGATGGCTGAATTCGGAAGGATGAGGGAAGGAGAGGGCTGCCTTAACCTACTCTGGATTCAGCTTGGCTTTTGTGCACAGGCCTGCTCAGCTGCAAGCGAGAAGGTACCCGGGTTGCCCGGGAGACAGAGCCGTGGGATGTGGCGGATGCTGCGGCCGCGGGGAGGATTGTGGTGGATCACCCTCTGCTGCCACCAGGGACAGCCCCAGTGACAGTCCCTGAGGCTCTTGCAGGGGACAGTGCTGAGCCGTGTGTGTGTGCGCCAAGAGGCCTTGGTGCTGTGAGCACTCTCACTGGTAGCTCCTGGTGGCTGTGGCTGCCCTGGATGGTGCCCTGAGCTGGGAAGAGCCGGGTGGCTGTGGGTGCTTCTGGCATGGAGCAGGGCCCACGCTCCAGAGCCATCACCAAGTGTGGCCCTTGTGCCAGCCCCAGCAGGGTGATGCTGTCTGCAGGGGGAAGGTGGTCTTGCCACCACTCTGCTTATCCCCCTGGTGACCAAGGTGGGCAGCCCCAACTCTTGGAAAGTCCAGGCTTCTCTCCTCTTCTAGAAGGGACCGGTCGTGGACCACCTTCAGGTCCCCAAGGGGTGCCCAGGGACTGTCAAGCGGAGGCACACGGTGCTGTGCCAGCCTAGGCGGGGTGGGATGGAGGGCTCAGTCTGGGGTGGACTGGCTGAGCTGGAGCCAACTCTGGCTTTGTGTTCCTGGTCCTGCCTGAAGCTTTCCCAGTTTAGCTGGGAGGGCAGGAGCCGTGCCAGCCTCTGCCCAGGGCTGATCCCTGGTCCAGGACCCCCTGGACACAAATTGCTGTGTTGGGGTGTGCTGTGGTGGGGCCAGCCTGGCTGTGACAGTGGGATCCCTGCTCCCAGCCCGGCTGTGACAGTGGGATCCCTGCTCCCAGTGTAGGGCTCAGGGTGCCTGGGCTGGGACCCTCCTCTCAGAGCAGGAGGCTCTGGTGATTCTGGTGGTTCTCTCAGGCTGTGCCCTTCTCGGGCTCTGCCCTTGGGTGTGGTGGGGAGGGGAGGCTTTGCTCAGGTTTTGCTTTTTGTTTCCCCTTTATTTATTATTATGTTTTTAAGCTTTTCCTGCAGCCCTTCCTTCTCTTGTCATTTAATTGTCCAAGTTCCCTGAACGATTGTCACCTGCCTGGGGGTAGAATTTGAGACACATCAAAGGTAGCTGAGCTTCTGCAGGCACTGAGCGAACATCCTCTGGGAGCTGGGGAGAGATTAAACAGCAAGGAAAAACAACTGCTGTGCTCAGGATTGTCCAGGAGGTAAAATGGAAGGGCTGGGGGAGAGCGAGGGAAAAGCAGCAATATTTGCTTCCCAGAAAATGTCCGTCCTGTGCCTGGGAGGGGGCTGGATGGGGGCACACGAGGCTGGAGCAGCTCTGCAGAGGGAGCTGAGGGGCTCCGTGCCTCGCTCCCGGGGCTGCCCCTGGAATGGGTTTGTAGGGCTGTTTGTCGGGATTGGGGCTGTGCCGGCTGGAAATGACTCAGCTCCCCGGCACCCGCGGGAGCGGGGCAGGGGTCACAGGGTTTGGCGAAGTGGCAGAGCTGGTGGCACACCTGGCCTGGGGTCCCCCGGGTTCTGAGGGCACGGCGTGGGCAGGGGGAGGTCGGGAGGGGGATGGAGCTGCACCCGCCCGGCAGCGCCCGCGGGCTCCGGGTGCTGCTGCCTGTGCCAGGGCTGAGTCAGGCTCGAGCTGTCGGCTCAGCAGGGGCAGAAAAGGCGTTCTCAGCTTTGTCTTTGGGAGTGATACAGAGCAAACGGAATAAATCCCAAGCAGTGGCATTGTTTGTGGTGTCAGGCCTGGATCAAAGCACCTCTTGGAGAGGTGTCAGCACCTCGGTCTCTGGCAGAAGCCAGTGCCAGCTGCACCTCGTAGGCCTTGGCAGAGCAGCCTTTTGGGCTCCTGGGGGCTGCTCTGGTCCTGCTGGGGCGTGTGACCAGCCCCCTGAGCCTTGGTGAACCTGCGCTCAGGGAAGAATGGATTTTTGGGATGTTTCTTTTGGTTTAAAACCCTTATAGCAATAGGCATTTTGTTGCAAAAAATATCTCCTTACCATATCTTAAAAAAAAACCCAAAATAACCCACCTAAGATATTCTCCTCCACTTCCCTGAAAAACCTTAGGGGTTGATGCTGCTGGTGCGGGAGGCAGCGTGGGATGCTGTGCCCCAGCACCCGGCACATCCATATGCCAGCAGGGATGGGTGCCCTGGCTGGGGGCTGCGGGGAGCTGGGGACTTCAGGGAGCAGCCAACTGCAGCTCTCTCGGGCTCCTTTAACACACGGGGTGCAATGCCAGGGTGCAAGGGGGCAGTGCCAGGGTGGGAAGCTCGTGGAAGCCTCTGTGTGCTGGTGAGTGCATTGATTTCCTGCAGCTCTGGTGATCAGTCCTATTTTCAGGTGCCAAAGGGAAAGCTTGTGTTTACTGTCTGCCTCTGACGTGTGAGAGGTCAGAGCTCTGCTAGAGACACCAGTGCTGGGGGTAGTTTAAGGAAGCCCCCAAAGGTCTGTTTTCCAGCTGTGATTTTCCATGGTTAATACAGCAGTTTCCTGCTCCTCTTTCCAGCCAGGTAAGCTGTCTTCCCTCAGAAGAGAGACAAACAGCAGCATAAATTGCAGGCAGGGCCCAAAAAGACATTTGCAAGAGCAATTCTCTCCCTTGAGCTCCTGCCTGTTTCAGTTGTGGATCTGCTGCTCTTCTCCTGTGAACTTGCAGCGTTTTTTTCCATGTAAATGAATTTTGAGGTGTTTGGAGGGATGTTGGCCTCTGTTGGCTGAGGGTGTTCAGCCTGGAGAGGAGAAGCCTCTAGAGAGGCCTTAGAGCCTGTTCCAGTCCCTAAAGGGGTTCCAGGAGAGCTGGAGCGGGACTTGGGACAAGGGCCTGGAGGGACAGGACACAGGGAATGGCTTCCCACTGCCAGAGGGCAGGGATAGATGGGATATTGGGAAGAAATTCCCCATGAGGGTGGGGAGGCCCTGAGGTTGCCCAGAGAAGCTGTGGCTGCCCCTGGATCCCTGGAAGTGTCCAAAGCCAGGTTGGATGCGGCTTGGAGCAGCCTGGGACAGTGGGAGGTGTCCCTGCCCATGGCAGGGGGTGGCACTGGATGGGCTTTAAGATCCCTTCCCACCCAAACCATTCTGGGATCCCAGTCAGCTGGACTGGCTCTTGAGATGGGCTCAGAAGGGATGAAGGTGTTGCCATGTGTCCTTTTCCTTTCCCTGTATAACATTTATCAGTTTCTGGAGGCAGCAGCTACACCTGGGGTGGGAGGGCCTCATTTAAAGTGCTGCGCCCTTTGCTGGAGCCCTTTGGGCCGACGTGGGGCTGAGCTGTGGGGTGCAGTGGGGCACATCCCGATGGAGCCAGCTCCCGGTGCTGCAGTGGGAAGGGAAGGCCGGTGGGCAGCAGGGCCGGTTCCTGGGCTCCCCTGGGCCCGCAGCAGGGCCGGTTCCTGGGCTCCCCTGGGCCCGCAGCAGGGCCGGTTCCTGGGCTCCCCTGTGCCCTGTGCCCCGCAGCAGGGCCGGTTCCTGGGCTCCCCTGTGCCCTGGGCCCGCAGCAGGGCCGGTTCCTGGGCTCCCCTGGGCCCGCAGCAGGGCCGGTTCCTGGGCTCCCCTGTGCCCTGTGCCCCGCAGCAGGGCCGGTTCCTGGGCTCCCCTGTGCCCTGTGCCCCGCAGCAGGGCCGGTTCCTGGGCTCCCCTGTGTCCTGGGCCCCACAGCAGGGCCGGTTCCTGGGCTCCCCTGGGCCCGCAGCAGGGCCGGTTCCTGGGCTCCCCTGTGCCC
>VXAZ01006034.1:127493-176162 GCA_013399875.1 Gymnorhina tibicen
GGGAGGTGTCCCTGCCCATGGCAGGGGGTGGCACTGGATGGGCTTTAAGATCCCTTCCCACCCAAACCATTCTGGGATCCCAGTCAGCTGGACTGGCTCTTGAGATGGGCTCAGAAGGGATGAAGGTGTTGCCATGTGTCCTTTTCCTTTCCCTGTATAACATTTATCAGTTTCTGGAGGCAGCAGCTACACCTGGGGTGGGAGGGCCTCATTTAAAGTGCTGCGCCCTTTGCTGGAGCCCTTTGGGCCGACGTGGGGCTGAGCTGTGGGGTGCAGTGGGGCACATCCCGATGGAGCCAGCTCCCGGTGCTGCAGTGGGAAGGGAAGGCCGGTGGGCAGCAGGGCCGGTTCCTGGGCTCCCCTGGGCCCGCAGCAGGGCCGGTTCCTGGGCTCCCCTGGGCCCGCAGCAGGGCCGGTTCCTGGGCTCCCCTGTGCCCTGTGCCCCGCAGCAGGGCCGGTTCCTGGGCTCCCCTGTGCCCTGTGCCCCGCAGCAGGGCCGGTTCCTGGGCTCCCCTGTGTCCTGGGCCCGCAGCAGGGCCGGTGCTGCCGGCGGGGCCGTGCGGCGCAGTGGCTCCTTCGGGATGCCGGTCGCTAAGCAACCGGCAGAGATGGAGCTTCCCGGGTGCCATTCCCAGTGCATCCCTGCCCGAGCCCTGCCCGAGCCCTGCCTGCTCTGGCATTCCCACATCCTCCCAGGCAGCACAGCGGGAGCTCCTGCTGCCCACACCACCCCGGCCTGGGGCGGGAGAGCACCCCAGGGTGTCTCTGGGCATCACCAAACCCTGGTTTGGGGTTTCTCTGCCCGAGATCACCGAAACCCTTCCCTGGGGAGGGAAGATGTCTTGAAGCTCTGTTGACCCTTTTACTTGGGATTCCTACCTCAGCACTACTTCCCTGCCTGGCTCTGGGAAGCAGGGCCAAAAGTGGGGAGCCCCAAGGCTCCTGCACCCTGAGACTCCCTGCAGCCCTCAGGCTGGGCTGGGGGCTGGGCGTGCGGTTGGGCTGGCTGTGGAGTGCTGCAGGAGCTGCTTTCCTCTCTGGGACAGTTGAGCCCGGGGAGCCTGGGTGCCTTGGGTCCTCCTGAGGCGCTGGCTGTGTTGGGACAGGGCCACTCAGACTGGCACAGGAGGGCTGGGTGTCCCTCAGGGTGACCTCAACCCTGCCTGGGTACATTGTGGCCTTGGCTCCTGTTTCTTTATGCCCTTCCTAGGTCTGGGTGCTTGTAAGGCACTGGGAGGGTTTGGCTCAGGTGACATCCCGCAGGTGGGAAGGAGCCTTCCCTGTGTGCTCAGAGGACAGAGGATATGTTCTGGGGGTGGCTTTAGCCCTTCAGTGCCTCCCCAGGGCTGGTTCATCGCATGCCACGGTGCTGGAGGATGCTGAGTGTTGAGCACCTGCTTTCTCCTCTGCCTTCTCCTGTCCAGCCAGTGCTCCTTGCTGGACTTTGCTGGAAGAGCTGAAAGCCCTGGCTGTGCCGTCAGATCATGAATTTCCCCTCTCTCCACTCCTGGTGCGCTCCCTACTCTGCTGACTGTGCAAGCCGTGCCTTTTGAAAGGTCAGTGTTTCCCTGGAAGAGGCACATTCCTGGCTTTATGGGGCTGCCTGGAGTGGTGGAGGGGACAAGCTGGGCAGCCTTTGGCTGTGCAGGAAGTCCCAAGGGGCTTCCAGACCTCTGGGCTCTTCCCTGGAGCAGGGGGCAGGGATCAGGCAGTGGGGTGGGGTTGCTGGTGGCTGTGCGGGCACAGGGAATGCCTGGTTTGCTGCTGGATCCTGCCACGAGGATCTGTCCCTGATGGACCCGCTGCTCCCAAGTGCCACACTCTGGGATCATGGGATCCTGTGCTCTGGGCTGAGTTTTGGGGTCCCTGTGAGCCTGCAGGCAGTGTGGCTGTGCTGGCAGGAAGGTGCTGTGTGACAGCGTGGCTGTCCCCAGTCAGGACATGGAGCCGAGGCTCCGCCTGGGAGCAGAGGATGGTTTTTCACCACAGGTGACAGAGAGGAACTTCTGTTTGTGCTGCTGAGTGGCTGTCCCAGGGAGAGAGTCAGGGAACTGGGCTGGAACTGGAGAGCTCTGGAATAACATCGTCCCCGTGTCACCTCCAGGGGCTGTGGGACTGTGGATCTGCTGGGGAGGTGCAGCCAAGGCCCTGGCGTGGCTGAGGGCATCAATAGGGCCTGGCTTTTGCAGGTGAGATGGGAGGGGCCCATGGGTGCCAAGGAAAGAGGGAAAGCCCCCAGGGCACTGAGCAGGCAGGACGTGGCGTGCTCCGAGGACGGTGCTGTGACACCAGGGCTCAGTGGTGGCACACGATGACTGTGGTGGTGCTGCTGGTCCCATCCTGCTCCGCTGGGAGCAGGGGGAGAAACCAGGGGGGACTGGGGGCTGCAGAGTGTGCTGGCTGTTCCCTCTCCCTGCTCCGTGGTGTCTGGGCTGCACTTCCATCTGGAGAGGCCCTGGGTGCTTGCAGGGGCTGATTCTCAGCTCCCCCGCCCGTCAGCTGGGACATCTTCATTTGAGCTTTAATGAGGCTGTGGAAGGTGTTTCTTGGCTTCTGAGGGGACACAGCAACTCATTCCTGGACTTATTGACTCAGCTGGGAGGTCACTCAAAAGGGTAGGAGTGAAACCTTGTTTGAAGTGGCCCCAAATTTCCCAGGTCTGGCAAAAGGACTGTGTCCCGCCATGCGAGGGGGAGCAGGGAGGACGCTGCCTTTTCATCCTGGCAGGCTCAGAGGAGGAGGAGGCGCCTCAGCCCAGCCCCCTGGGATGCAGCAGAGGTCGTGCTTCTGTTCCCTGTTTTTTCCTGGTGCCAGAAGGGTTGGGGCCAGAGCAAGCTGGAAGGAGGGTTTGGTCTCTCAGGATGGGCTCTGCCCTGGCTGCTCTCAGCACTGGCAGCTGAGTCATGGTGAGCTGCCATTGCTGCCTGACCCCAGCCTGGCTCGGGGAATGACTCCCTGTCAGTTTGGTGGCTTCTTTTTCCCCCCTAACTTTCTCATGATTCATTGCTGACGTGTGGCGCCCTGCCTCTGGAGCCGCAGGGATGCTGATCTCCACTTACAGGGTGTAGTTCTGCGGAATAAGCTGAGGCTGCTCTATTAACCCCGGATCAGGGGCTGGCACCGTGGGCAGGAGGTCACTGCCTGTCCCCTGCAGGCAACGATGCCGGGGGAGGATGGAGCCTGCGGAGGGGAGGCCCTTTGCTGCCTGTCAGCTCTGTGCGCTCCAGGGTCAGATGTCTCCTCGCTGCCTGGCTCGGGCATGATGAGCGAGCAGATGTCTGGGCTCCTGGCAGCTGCTGACATAATGTAAATCCATAATTGCCCAAACACACATTCAACACGTGTCAATTAAGGCTGGGCTGGCTGCAGGCAGGTGGGAGAGCCCCATGCCAAGGGCTCCTTTTGGGTGGTGGATCCTGAAGCTTGTGGAGGTGTCCCACAGGATCACTGCCCTCACATGAGTGTGTTCTGTGAGATCATCCCACCCTTACTGCCTTTGCTCTCCTGTTTTTCCCCACTTGACCCAATTCTTCACTTGGCAGCTCCAGCCTGGCTGTCACACTCTGTGTCAATGATGAGCCGCTGTCTACTCTGTCTGCTTCAGTGGTGCTCAGTGGTGCCTCAGCCTGGGCTTGGCTCCTTTTTCCTGGCTCAGCATCCCTGGGGAACTCCAGGTCAGGTCAGTGGAGCTGAGCACACCAGCTCGACAGCCCGAGCTCGCCAGGCTGGCTCGGGGCAAGACAGCACCACCTGTCTGGACAAAGGTGTCTGAAGTCACCAGCAAAGCCCTACGGGGCCTGTCCCCAGGAAGGGACCAGTCCAGCCAGCCTGGAGGAGCCCTTCCTGCCCTCCCTGCTTAGGCGGGCTCTGGGCTGGACCCGTCCTCTGTGCCAGAGGGACAGGAGTGGACGTGTCTCTGCGGTTTCCCAGGGAGCAGCCTCCCGTGGTCAGTCCGTGGTGATCTCCTCCACCGGCAGGTTCAGACCTCTTTGCTCTTTCCTTCCTGGGCTGCAGAATCATTCAGGTTGGAAAAGAACTCCAAGATCATCAACTCCAGCCTTTGACTGATTGACACCACCTTGTCAACTAAACCATAGCACTGAGTGCCACGTGCAGTCATTTCTTGACCATCTTTAGGGATGGGGACTCCACCACCTGCCTGGGCAGCCCCTTCCAATGCCTGACCACCCTTTCAGTGAAGAAATTTTCTGAAATATCCAATCTAAATCTGTGCTGGTGCAACTTGAGGCCATTTCCTCTCTTCCTGTCCCTGTTCCCTGGGAGCAGAGCCGGACCCCCCCCAGCTGCCCCCTCCTGTCAGGGAGTTGTGCAGAGACACAAGGTCCCTCCTGAGCCTCCTTTTCTCCAGGCTGAGCCCCTTTCCCAGCTCCCTCAGTCGCTCCTGGAGCTCCAGCCCCTTCCCATCTCCATTCCCTTCCCTGGACATGCTCCAGCCCCTCCATGTCTCTCTTGTGAGGGGCCCAGAACTGGACACGGCGCTCGAGATGAGGAGCTGTGCTGCCGTGGGGTGGGACAGCTGAGGTCAGGTTGGCTGGACAAGGGGACAGAGCTCACCTGGGCTGGTGTGGAACCTGCTCACAGGCTGGGGACCAAGGCATCTGAGGTGAAGAGGGAATGCTCCCGCTGCCCTTCATGTTCCCAGTGTGAGGTTTTTGAGCTCAATACCGTCCTGCTGGGCAGGAGAACAACGTGCTCTCCTGGTCTGACATCCTTCCAAATGCTCCTGGCCGAGGGGTGGGAGGGAGCAGGCTTGGAGGAGGCTGGGGCAGTGTGGCCATGACCCTGCACACGTGGGACAGGGATGGATGTGTGGGGTGAGGCTCAGGGGAACGGAGGGATGATGCCTGCAGGCACCTGGTGGTGGCTGCAGGGAGGGTGGGATGAGGTGGATGGTGGTGGCAGGGGAGGAGCAAAGCTTGTCCCAGCACCCCGGTGTCCCTCTGCTCCTGTGGGAATTGAGGTGCCCGTGGGCTGCGGTGCGGGGCGAGCAGGGAGCTGCTTGCTGTAAATGGAGAACAGCAGGAGAGATTGTGATAGTCTGGAAAAAGACTGGGAGGCTAAAATACCCCTGTGTGACTGACCTGAGGACCACTGAGGGAATAGGAACCTGAGGAGCGAACAGAGAGAGGGGGGTTGAGAGAAGTGTGCGGGGATGAGGGGTCAGAGAAAGTTTTGCACCAGAGGGCAAATTTCGGTGCTGTGGTCGCACAGCTGTGCTGTCCCAGGTACCGGGGACCTGCAGGAGCCAGGCACAGAGGAGGAGTGCTGCCCAAGGTCCTTCCGGCTGCGGGCTGCAGGGTCTGTTCCCTTAGGGAGCAGCCAAGGCCCTGCGGGCGGGAGCAGGAACCGAACGTGTGGGGTTGGCCCCAGCAGCGCTTGGGGCCCGGCTACCTCTGCCCAGGTGGACAGAGAGGAGCTGCTGGGGCTGCAGTGACCTCCCTGGGCAGCTGCACAGGGCTCTGGAGACCTGCTGCTCTCGGAGAGCCTCCGGATCAGCCCTGGGAAAGAGCAAGGCTGCAGCCCGATGGAGCTGAGCAGGCACTTCCCACTTGGGGTGGAGTCGGGTCCTGCTGGTCGGATGGTGGCTGCAGAGGGCTTCTGTGACCCACCAGGGCTGTTGGCTTCTCCGTGCAGGACGGAGCTGTCACTGCCACCAGATCCCTGCAGGGCTGATCTGTGGAGGGGTCAGGGAGGCCTGGGGACAGTGGGGAGCTGCAGAGCTTCGAAGAGTGGAAAGGCAGAAGGAGCTTTGCCCTGGCTGTTCAAGGCAGGTACAACAACGGCCCAGATCCGGAGGGAGGGAGGTTTGCTGAGGTGGAGAACAACTCTCTAAGCTGAGGAGGATAAAGCCCTGGCACAGGTGCTGGTGCAAGAGAGGAGTTACGGAATCCCAGACTGGTTTGGGTTGGAAAGGATCTTACAGATCATCCAGTGCCACCCCCTGCCATGGGCAGGGACACCTTCCACTGTCCCAGGCTGCTCCAAGCCCCATCCAACTTGGCCTTGGACACTGCCAGGGATCCAGGGGCAGCCACAGCTTCCCCGGGCACCCTGTGCCAGGGCACCCTGTGCCAGGGCCTCCTCACTCTTTCTTCCTAACATCTGATCTAAATGTCTCTTATTTTAGTTTGGAACGGTTCCCCCTTGTCCTATCATTCTCTCTCCATGTAAAAAGTCTCTCTCTCTCTCTATTTCCAGTGCCCTTAGGCCCTGGAAGGGGCTCCAAGGTGTCCCTGGAGCCTTCTCCAGCTGAACACCCCCAGCTCTCCAGCCTGGCTCCGGAGCAGAGGGGCTCCAGCCCTCGGAGCATCCCTGTGGCACTGGGAGAGGAGCCTTATCCCACTCTCCTCTCCACCACAGAGTGTTCAAGGCTCGTCGGGCCGGGATGGATGGAGCTGCTCCCTGTGTTGAGCACCTCTTGGAGTGTTGTCTCTCTCCGCAGTGGGGGCCCAGGGGGCTCCGGGGGGGCTGCGGGCCCGGGGCTCCCGCGTCAGCCGCATCCGGAGCCTCGCTCACTCTGTGAGTCAGCGTTCGGTGCCGGTGATTCACGGCGGTGAGAGACAGCCAGGGGCTGCTGCAGCCGCGATTAATGGGCTGGAAGGAGGGCAGCGCGGGAGGAGCCAGAGAAGATGTTTTCCCTCATCTTATCAGTGTCTCCCGAGCCTGGCTGCCGGGTACGGCAGCTCTGAGCTGGGGAGATGTGCTGTGCCTGCCAAGGGAGCTCCAGCACATCTGGCACTGCTGTAAATCATGGAATGGTTTGGGTTGGAGGGACCTTAAAGCACATCCAGTCCCACCCCTGCCATGGGCAGGGACACCTTCCACTGTCCCAGGTTGCTCCAAGCCCCATCCAGCCTGGCCTTGGACACTTCCAGGGATCCAGGGGCAGCCACAGCTGCTCTGGGCACCCTGTGCCAGGGCCTGCCCACCCTCCCAGGGAACAATTCCTTCCCAATATCCCATCTATCCCTGCCTGGCAATGGGAAGCCATTCCCTCTGTCCTGTCCCTCCAGACCCTTGTCCCAAGTCCCTCTCCAGCTCTCCTAGAGCCCCTTCAGGTGCTGGAAAGGGCTCTAAGCTCTTCCCAGAACCTTCTCTTCTCCAGGCTGAAATCCATTCAGCTATTCTGAACCAACCCAAGCACCACTGTTACGCTTCAAAAATCTTATTTGGGTATCTTTCCATGTCCTTTCTGGGATCAGATGCCCTCTCCTGGAGCTGTAAGAACTGCCCACAGGTTTCTCTCGGCATCCTCTTGAGGCCTTGGCCCATCGTCGGTGCTGCAGCTCGGAGTGGGGTCAGAGGCTGTTCTGCACCCTCAGTGCGCGGCCAGGCTGGTGCTTCCCAGCCCCGGCTTTCCTTCTGAAGGACTTCTGCAGAGCAGGTGTCCTGTGCCAAGCTGGATCCTGATAGTGGGGGGTTTTTTGGTTGCATTTTGCAAGTCATTGAGGAGTTCCCAGTTCGGCCCCGGTTTGGGTGTTTGTGGTGTCTGGGCACTTGGGTGCCAGAGGATTCTCCCCAGCTTTGTGGGGGCACAAATGCTGCTGCTGCGAATTCGTAGAGAAGTGAGACTGGGGAAGTGTTTTCTTAGCAGAACAGAGTCCAGGGCAGGTAAGAAAGGTTGTTCCAGGCTGAGCCTCTTGCCATCCATCTCTGCCAAGGCTGCTGTGGGCCAGCTCAAGGGGGATGTGTGGCCATGGTCCTTCCCTGGATGCTATTCCTGGCTCCTGTTCAATCTCCTTTGACACCTTTTTAGTCCTTTTGTGTATCTGTGAGATGCTTCAGAGGATGGAAATTTCCAAGTTCCAGTTTCCCTGCAGCAGCTGGAGCCCAGCTTAGCCACATGTGTGCTTTAGGACTCGGGGACTGAGAGCTTCAAACACCCAGGTTTAGGGGTGGGGGCTGTGGTGCTTTGGGGTTTGTGCAGGCTCAGGGAGGAGTTGGGGTGTGTTGGCTGTGCGGTGGTGACGCTGCATTAATGGGGATCAACCATACATTATAAACCCATCCTGAGCAGCAAACGGGCAGGGAGAGCAGCCTGGGCAGGGCTGATCCGCTGCTCAAAGGCAACCAGGAATGTCTGAAGGATGTTAAGCAGGAGGGAATGGAAGTAAATCCATGCCCCAGGATGGGGTGTGGGCACTTCTCACGTTGTGCAGCAGCACTGGGGCTGAGGGGTCCCAGCTCCTGGGGGATGTGGGGAGCTGATGGGGGGCTGGGAGCATGGGGGGCTCATGGAGGCAGCTCCACTCCTGCTCCTTCCAGCCTGGTGGCACAGCCTGTCCCCTCCCTGTCTCCTCCACGGAGGGTGGGGAGGGCTGGTGGCTCCTCTCCTCTGTGCCCTTGAGGTTTGTCCTACACAAGGAGCTGCTCTGGGGAAGCGGGGTGCTCCCCCCAGTAGGTGCCTGCCGGGGCCCTGGACCCAGCCAGAACAGCTCCTGGGGAGCTCTGCTTTTTTGGTTGCATTTTGCAAGTCATTGAGGAGTTCCCAGTTCGGCCCTGGTTTGGGTGTTTGTGGTGTCTGGGCACTTGGGTGCCAGAGGATTCTCCCCAGCTTTGTGGGGGCACAAATGCTGCTGCTGTGAATTCATAGAGAAGTGAGACTGGGGAAGTGTTTTCTTAGCAGAACAGAGTCCAGGGCAGGTAAGAAAGGTTGTTCCAGGCTGAGCCTCTTGCCATCCATCTCTGCCAAGGCTGCTGTGGGCCAGCTCAAGGGGGATGTGTGGCCATGGTCCTTCCCTGGACACTGGCCCTGTCTCAGCTCCTGGGGAGCTTTGCTTCAGGGAGAGTCCAGGGGGTCATGGGGACCCCAGGCCTTGGAGCACTGTCCAAGATAAACTGGAAAACACAAGGATGGATATCAGCGAGCCTGGCTGCTGGAGGCTGCCCGGAGCAGGGGGACACCCCTGTCCCACGGGACCCGGGCATGGCACAGCATGTGCTGCCTCTGGGGTGGGGGCAGGTGACAGGACCCCGCTGTGGGCAGCACTGGGGGGGCTGGGTGGGGCTGGGGGGTTCTCTGCAGTGCAGTTTCAGCCCTTGGGCAGGGCTGAGGTACCTTCTCTGCACCCGAATCCCCTCTGTGTCCCAGTGTCCCGGGGTGTCCCCTACAAGGAAGGTCAGAGCTGATAAGGGAAGCCCATGTGCTGCTCCCCGCCCTGCTGCAGCTCCGAGCTCATTCCTCTTTCTTCTCCCCTCTCTGATCCCTCTTCCCTTAAAAACATTTGTCTCTTATCTTTGCTAATTGCCTGCAAGGCCTGAGCACCCCCGAGGCCTCTGAGCTGCCCTTGCCTTGGCAGAAGCTAAAAATCCTCTTTCTTCCCCTGCCTGGGCACCCACAGAGGGGCCGTGTCCTTCCCTGCAGCATCCTGGGGTCCTCTGAGCCGCGGGTACCGGGGGGATGTTTCCATGCATGGCAGAGGGTTCCTCCTCATCTGCCCTACGGCTTCTCCCTGGAGCTGTGGGTCTTCCCCAAGGACAGGCTGCTCCCTGGTGTTCCTGCCCCTGTTCCTCGGTGTGGGGTGCGATCCTGGCATGGGCAGGGGGGCTGTGTTGCACATGCTTGTGTTATTTAGTCTCATTTGGGGACACTCTGGGGGTTTTCAGGGTCCTGGTTCTGTTTCGGTCTGTCAGTGGTGGAAATGGGGCTCGTGGCTGAGCAGCCACAGGGTCCCCTCTCCGTGACAAATGTGGTTGGGAGAGGGTCAGGTGGGAGGAACCAGAGGGAAGCCTGCACTGGTGTCTGTAAATGTTCAGGAAGCATGAGTCAGGCACCCCAAAAATGGGGAACTGGGCTAAACCCCACAAATATTCAAATAGTGCTCTGAGGTAGGGGCTGAGGACTGACACTGACAGGGACAAATGGTCCAAGTGGGGTGTTTTGGGAAAAGACTGGTGTGGGTGTGGATCAGCTGTGCCATGCCAGAGCCCCTGGCCTCCCAAATCCTCCCTTCTGCTCAGACAGCGAGGGCAGCAGGGACACGTGTGGGGACGCTGTCTCCCTGTGACCGGGTGTGACTGGGGTGCCTGAGGGTGCCTGTGGTGGCTGGAGGCTACAGGGAATGATGAGCCCTCACCTGGATTTAAACCCTCAAGGATTAATGGGGTGTTTCCCCGTCGGGGGCCTGAGATGGCAGCTGGGTGTAGGTCCCAAATGCCAACATCCCCCGCCTGGGCGAGGGGCAGGGAGGCTGCCTTGCTGTGACCGAGCCCCACGTGCCTCAGTTTCCCCTGTCGGGATGGGGTGAGCTTGGGGAGGGGACACAGGGAGGCCGGTCCTTTCCCCCAGCTCTTGGCCGGTCTGGTCCCCGCAGTCCCCTTCCCGAGCAGGAGAGCCATGGTGCCCCGTGGGCCGAGAGCCAGCCCCGAGCGGGGCTGGTGCAGCCCAGGACCGTGTCCCCAGAGCTCCGGGCATCCCCGAGCTGTGCCAGCCCTCCCTCCCCCGGGCTGCAGGGCAGTGGGGCAGTGCCCCCAGCACTTCCCTCCAGCCCTGTGGGCCTGCCAGAGTCCAGGGAGGGGTGTGCCCAGGGCTAGTTTGGGGCACGTTTTTCAATTGATTTTCCAGCCTTTCCAGCCCAGCAGGGATTGGCTTTGCCAGCCCTCCCCTCCCTCCACCCCAGTTTTATTTCTACCCAGTTAATTTGGAACATGTTGGTGCTTGAAGTCAGAGGCTCTATCAGCAGCTCCCTGCCTTCCTCCGGGTTCCCAAATGCCTCCAAAAGGATGGCTGGCAGCTTTGCCAGGGCGATGGTGCAGGGATGAGAGCGGTGCCCCTCCACCCCCGCAACATCCCCCGCTGGGATCTAAGGACTTCCTGGGACACTGAACTAAAACCAAAGCCCAGTTCAGCCCTGACCTCTCCCAGGACAGAGCTGTGTCCTGCTGTGGTCCGGGGGAGCTGGCTCTGTTTCCCTGCCTGAGTCACCAAATCGTGCTCTGGGTGGCAGTGGGGGATGCAGGCAATGCCCTCCTGTGCCATGTGGGATCACAGGGATGTGAGAAACGGTGCCATGGGGTCAGCAGGAGCAGGGGAGGACTCTCCTGTGCAGGAGCTCGGCTCAGTGCTTGCTTGCGGGGCACTTTTGGGGCAGGGGGGGCACCTGTGGGATCCCCAAGCTGCTCCTTCCCCTGGAGGTGTCTTGGTGTGGTTTCTTGGTGGGTGAGGAGGTGCAGGATCAGGCCTAGGCCCATCTCCATGGGATGACTCAGGAATCAGCTGGGTCCTCTCTGAGCCTGTTGTCACCATGGCAGTTTGGAGGGGCTCTTCTTGGGGGTGGCACCATGGCTGATGTCCTTCTGCTGGCCCCATCCCTGTGCTGGAACACGGGTGAACGTCTCTTGGGCTTTGCCTCCCCCTCCAAAGTGCTGCCTGAGCTGGCCTGTGCCAGCCCAAGGGGTTCATTTGCCTCTCCTTAGAGAGAAAATGTGGGAGCTGCTCCATGGGGTGCCAAGAGGACGGGGCCAAGCTCTGCTCAGCAGGGCCAGGGACAGCCCCAGGGGCCACGGGCACAAACTGACACATAGGAGGGGCCCTCCGAGCTCGGGACACACTTCTGCACTGGGAGGGTGGCCGAGCACTGGTGCAGGTGCCCAGGGAGGTGGTGGAGCCTCCATCCCTGGAGAGACTCAAAAGCCACCTGGACACATCCTGGGCAGCCGGCTCTGGGTGGCCCTGATGGAGCAGGGGGCTGGGCAAGGTGACCTCCAGAGGTGCCTCCAGCCTCCCCCAGCCTGTGATCCACTTCTCGAGCACAGCGCAGTGGCCTCTGGCCTGGGTAGTGTCCAGGGGTGCAGCAGGGCACAGTGGAGATGCTGATGCCACATGGCCCAAGTGCCAGCAGGATCCCCTTTGAAACCTGTAGCTGTTCAGGTCTCCCCAGTCCTTGTGCACCCTGGGGGTCTCACCAGTCATGGAACCACTGAGGTTGGAAAGGAATTCTGTGTGCCCAGTCCAGCCCTTAACCCCGCACTGTCAAGGCCACCACTCACCCATGTCCCCAAGTGCCACATCTGTACATCTTTTAAATTCCCCAGGGATGGTGACTCCACCACTGCCCTGGGAAGCCTGTGCCAGTGCCAGACCACTCTTTCCATGAAGATTTTGGAGCCAAGAAGAGTTTCCACAGGCCCCTCTGCAGTTATGGGGCAGTGGATGCAGTGGGTCCCTTCCAGCCTGGCACCCTGGAGCCTGAGCCCCTTTCTCTGGGTCCATCCTTGCTTCCTGCCAGGGATGAAGGGAAGATCCTTCCTGCCCTTGTTTTCCCTAGGCTACCTGATGGAGCCACCCAGGGCTCTGTACAGCTGTGGGTGACACCAGCCCTGGCCAGTGCTGAACAGCCGAGAACTGAGCCCCCAGCCCCAAACCCCAGTGGCTGCACCCTCCTGGAGAGGGGGAAAGGGGGAGATTCAGGGCTTGAAGTGCCATCGGGGATGCTGAGGCTGCTCAGGCACGGTGGGTGCTGCAGGGTCTGGGGCCTGCCCGAACTGTGGGAATTGCACTGCCGAGGTGTTGGATGAGGGTGCAGACCAGGCAAGGATTTTGGAGGAGTATGAGTTTGCTGGGAAGTGTGGGATTACTGGTTCTCCTGGCTGCAGGCTTCTGTGTTTGAGACTGGGAGCCGCGGGGCTGTCCCAGTTCAGCGGCTCAGGAGTCCCTGTGAAGGTGCCCAGCCCCAGGGAGGGCTCAGGGAGGGCTGTGGGGGCTGGGACCCCATCCCTGCCCGTCTCGTTCCCCCAGGGTGATGTTCTTGGCTGGGGGAACGGTCCATGGGCATTCCAACCCATGGGTACCGCTTGGGGAGCTCATACTGGTGAGCAACTGGGCAGTCTGGATTTCTCCATCTGCATCCAGCGTGGTCACCCACACAGTGGGTGCCTGGATCCCGACAGCCAGAGCCTGACGGGAGCCTCCCAGCAAGTGCCCAGACTTGTGCCTTGTCCCCTTGGGTTCCTGATGGCTCGGTGTGCCCGGGACCCTGTCAGCGTGTGCCGGACCTGGTGGGTCCTGCCTGGGCACTGCTGCTCCCACAGGCTGCCCACACCTGGTCAGGATACCCCAGCCCCTGCCTGTGCTCTGGGTGTCCCCACCGCCTGCAGGACCTCTCCCTCTGCCCGCCGGCGTCAGTGCTGGGCTCCGGGGACCCCCTGTTGCGCTGTGGGGTGCGAGCACCCCTGCAGTGTCCCCCCCGCGTTTGCTCTGTGGGGCTGTCCCTCCCGGGGAACGAGGAGGGGACGTGTGCCCCGGGGACAGGGATGTGCCGGGTGTCACGCTGGCACTTCACCCGGGACAGGGCCGATGAAAGAGCCTCTGTTCAGCCTTGGACAGCCCGGAGCATCTGGGGCGAGCGGGGTGCCGGGCTCTGATGGCAGCAGTGTTCGCTGCACCCATGGAGGGGCCGGGGAGTGCGGGACAGTGCCAGTTTACCTCGGGATAAACACGCTCAGCCGAGCTCTCCTTCCCGGCCGGGCGTGGGCGGGGGGAGGGATCCGGGCAGGAGCGCCCGGCCCGGGATGAGTCAGGTGTTTGCGGGCACGGGGGTGGTGGGGCTGGCACCGGCACCCCCGGGGGACGCGCCCGGCACGCCTGGGGGGGCAGCCCCGCTCCCATCCCATCCCGGCTGCGGCTGCAGTGCACATCCATCCATCCGTCCGTCCGTCCGTCCGTCCGTCACCGCGCGGGGCGTGGGAAGAGGCGGCTCTGCAGAAAGCGCTGCCGCGGACGCAGCGCCAGCCCGGCGGGATGAGCCGCGCCGGAGCCGAGCGGAGCTGGCACCCAGGTAGGGCCCCGCGGCCACTGCGCCATGCTCGGCCCCGCTGCCGATGCCGCTGCCCGGGGCTGTAGCCAGCAGCGGGTGCCTGGGGACGGCCGAGGGGGATGCGGCTCCGGGAGCCCGGCGGCGATGGGGGCGGTTGGACTCGATCCTAGAGGTCTTTTCCAAACTTGATGGTTCTATGATTCTATGACGGGGCGCTTTTACAGCTCGGGACACTGCAGATCTCTGCCCCTGCCAGTCCCCGGTGAGGAGATCAGGGTTCAGTCTCGGGGAGCAGGGGATGCCCTGTGTTTCTGATCCCCCCCTTCACTGTAAGCAGCTCATATGATTCTCTGGCCCTGCTGCAGAGCAGCACAGGAGAGCTCTCGGGCTGCACTGCGGAGCGGTTTGGGGATTTGTGTGTCCTGTGCCGGGGGGTGAGGCCCAGAGGTGGCACCGGGGCCCAGGGGTGGCACTGGGGCTCAGGGTGCCGTGTGCTGCTGGGGCTTTGGGGCTGCTTTCCTTGTTTGCTGTTTCTGTGTCCCTGGAGGGTACCCAGGACTCTCCCACCGGGCTCCCCTCAGGTTTCCAGGATGGCTGCAAGGCGCTGCCTGTGCTCCTGTCCCCTGCCAGCCCAGCCCCTGCCCGCTCGGGGTGCTGAGTGCCACAGCCCTGGCGAGCATCTCCGTTCTGCTCGGAGGCTGGCAGTACCTGGCCCCTGCCCCGTGCCGTGCAGCCGCTGCCACCCCCGCAGGCTGCTCCCCGTGTCCGTCTGTCTCTGTGGCAGCGTCTGTCCCCCAGTGTGATCCCACACTGGGATGGGGGCTTTGCTGCTGCTGTCAGCCCCACAGGCCCTTGGCAGGGGGGAGGGAGGAGGTCACTGGGTTGTCACCCATCTCTGTGGAGCCCAGTTTGGGCACTCAGTAGGGGCTGCTGCCTGCCTGTGACCGAGATGCTCCAGAGGTGAAGCCTCATGGGTGGGCAAGAGCCTCTGCAGGGAGTGAGGGGGGCAAGGGGGAGCCCAGGAGAAAAGGGGGATGCTGAGCCTTGGAAACAAGCCCGGCAGCTGGGAGTGACTGGGCAGGGGAGGGGAGAGCAGGCTGCAGGGAAGGGAAGGCTCTGGGAGAGCAGCACTGCAGAGGCTGGAGCTGGGATGTGCTGGGAAAGTGCTGGGGCAAAGCAGCTGGGAAATCCACACTCTGGCTTGAAGGGGAAGGAAAAGCAAAACACCGAGGGGAGGAGGAGCGGGCAGGGAGATGATGGGAGGAGATTCCAGGCATGACAAGCAGGTCTGCCTCTGATCCTGCTAAGGCTTCTTTTGCAGTCACCATTCCCACGTGCCTGCTCTGTAGCCTGGAGCTCCCTCCGGCTCCAGCCCTCTCCCCTGAGGAGAACATCCCCCAGCCCTGGGCTCCAGCTGCAGCAGGACCGAGCCAGCCCTTGCTGAAAACTGGGCATGGGGCACCAGGGCCTGTGGGTGCCAGCGGGAGCCCTTTGGCCACTGCCCTGCACAGGGCAGGGTCTGGGGGTCTGTGCCTGTACGGGAGCTGCTCCAGCGGGACAGGCACGAGCAAGGCTGGGTGCTGGGGAAGGGCTGGGACAGCCTGGGAAGGCTGGTGCCCAGTGGGATGCGGTCCTGCTCCTGCTGTGGGAAATATTTAGCAAGAAATTAAATTATCTAGTGTTCATCAAGTTCACTGCACTTGTAGTGCACTTCTACAGGTTTGTGACAGCAGGTACTTCAGGGAAATTGTCCCTTTGGGACCTGTGTCCTTTCTGAAGCATGGCCCCCACGCCGGGGTCTCTGCTGGGGCAGCAGGAGCTGCTTGCACACAGAAGGTGCTGTGGGATGGGCAGGGCTGCCTGGGCACTGCTCCCTGTCTGTGCTGGGCTGCCCTCTCCCAGCAGGACCAGCTCCTGCCCATGGCACATCCAGGGCAGCATCTCCTTCTGCAGCCCCCAAGGGCCGTGGCAAAGGCCACGGGGAAAGCGGAGGGACAAGGGGCTGGGTTGCAGCGTGAGTGCTGCTCAGGTCCCTGCAGAGCCTGCAGGTGTCCCCAGGGTGCTGAGCACCCCCAGCCTGGCACCGAGGGTGCTGGTGGTCATGTCGGCCTTGGTGTCCTTCTCCCACAGCCCCGGGTGCGGGTGAGTGCAGGTGACCAGGCTGCCGTGGAGGGTGGCAGTGTCCCACCGCTGGTGCCACCCTCCCCAGGGGCTGGGGCTGACCCTCGGCCGCAGCAGCCCTGGGGTGAGTGGCAGTGCTGGAGGAGCCCCGGCCTCCCCACTCAGCCCCAGGGCGGGCCGGGAACGGCTCTTGAATGCAGCCCTTGTGGCTGTGCCCGGGAGCGTGGCAGTGCCAGCGTGGTCTCTGCATCGGCGCTGTGCAGCTGCAGGGCTCAGCTGCAGCGGGGCCGTGCCCGGGGCCGCTGCCCCTGCCAGCCCTGGCTCCCTCAGACAGCTCCCGGCCCCAGCAATGACCCCGTCCGGGGACTGGAGCCTCCCCAGCACGGCTGCAAGGCCAGAGCCTGAGGGATTCCCCGCCCTGGGGATTTGCCAGGCTCCCTTACCAGAGCTCTGCCACCCTGGCACTGCTGTGCCGTGCTCTCACTGGCTTCAGCTGGAAGTCAGTCCCTGGATCAGGCTCCTGGCCCACTATCAGAAGGCTGGAACTGGAGCTCAAGATGCAAAAGTGAAGTGGGATGAATTCCCAGCTTGCTACCCTTAAAAAGCCCCTCATTTCCTCAGGGATCACTGCAGGGAAAAAGGAGCTTGGAAGAAAGTTTAGAAATGTGAGGAGAAGAACTCAGCATGTTTTTGGCCCAAAGTGATGCGTTGTCATTTCAGAGACTTCATGTTGATTAAAAATTCTCACACTGAGATCCAAGCGGAAGCGCTTGGGAACGATCCGCACAGGGATTGGGGCTGGGAGCGAGCAACTGCTTGAATTTGCAGTGCAAAAACAGCAGCCCTGTTTCCTCTGTGGAAAAAACAAACCACTGGTGACCTCTGAAAGCTCCTGGTGGCCTTGGCCGAGCAGTGGGGTCCATCAGGAGGAGCCGGTGCTGCTCAGGGCCGGTTGTTTGGCCTGTCGTGGCCAGGAGGACGTGGCCCTGGGACAAGGGGGTGAAATCCTGGGCCTTTGGGTGTGAGCTGAGGCCTCTGTGGTGACCACACAGCCAGCACAGGCACGGGAGGGGAATGTTCCCGGGATCTCCTGGCTGCGAATCTGGCGGAAGGCGTAGGCTTGACTCCCTGTCTTCTCCGTCACCTCCTCTCCGTTCCCTCCACCCCCAGAGCCAGTTTTAGTCATTTTCCTGGGAAGGTTTCACATCTTCCCACTGCTGAGGACACCTGAAGGGCAGCAGTGGGACAGGAGCTGTGGTGTGGGATGGGTTTGCTTTGTAACAGTGAGTGCGGGGGTGACCCAGCTGAGCCTGAGCGGTGCAGTGGATCCTCCAGGGAGGGGGCATCCAGAGGGTCCTGGGCTCATGTGAACCTCATGAAGTTCAGCCAGGCCAAGTGCAGGGTCCTGCACCCGGGTCAGGGCAGCACCAGCACAGGCTGGGGGCTGGGTGCGTGAAGAGCTGCCCTGGGAGAAGGACTTGGAGGTGCTGGTGGTGACAAATTGGATGTGACCCGGCCGTGGGTACTGGCAGCCCAGAAACCAACCCTGTGCTGGGCTGACCCCCCAGCGTGGGCAGAGGTGAGGGGGGGATTCTGCCCCTCTGCCCTGCTCGGGTGAGATCCCGCCTGCAGAGCTGCCTCCAGCCCTGGGGCCAACATCAGGAGGACGTGGAGCTGCTGGAATGAGTCCAGAGAGGCCACAGAGATGCTCCAAGGGCTGGAGTCCCTCTGCTCTGAGCCAGGCTGGGAGAGCTGGGGGTGTTCACCTGGAGAAGAGAAGGCTCCAGGGAGACCTCAGAGCCATTTCCAGTGCCTAGAGGGGTTCTGGGAGAGCTGGACAAGGGACAAGGGCCTGGAGGGACAGGACACAGGGAGTGGCTTCCCACTGCCAGAGGGCAGGGAGAGATGGGATACTGGGGAGAAGCTTTTCCTTGTGAGGGTGGGCAGGCCCTGGCACAGGGTGCCCAGAGCAGCTGTGGCTGCCCCTGGATCCCTGGAAGTGTCCAAGGCCAGGCTGGATGGGGCTTGGAGCAGCCTGGGGTAGTGGAAGGTGTCCCTGCCCACAGCAGGGTTTGGACTTGGAACAGGATCTGCAGGCATTACTCAGGGCTGCTGGTGTGGCTGCTCTGTAGGCAGGGTGGGTGATGTGACCACAGGGTCACAGATGCTCCAGCTGAGCCACCTTGTGCAGCCACAGCCCTCGGACTCCAGCGCGGATGATCCCAGCAGGTCCTGCACAGCTGGACGTGGCCTGGCGGGGAGCTGGCAGGGCCTGAGCAGCCTGAGTGGAGATGGGTGATGGTCCAAAGGGTGCTCCATGACCTGTGGAGCGTGGACACTCCCAGGACACCTTGCCAGCCCACGCTGTGTTGGCATAAAAGGTTTCAAACCCATAAAGGTTCCAAAAACACATTGCTGAGCATCCCGGCCTGGAAAGTGCCTTCCCCTCCCTGTTCCTGGCCTGGGTTTGTTTTTCAGGCAGCTGGGGCTGGAGGCAGGAATCCACAGGGTCCCACGCTGGCCGTGGGAACCCAGCGTGCTGCTGCTGCTGGGGTGGCCAGAGGGAGCAGAGCAGGCAGCCCGGATGCGGGCTGTGGAGCTGTCCGTGTCTGCCGTTTCCTGTGTCAGTGCAGCCTTTCCCTGACTCACCGTCTGCCTTTGCCTCCCGCTCCTGGAGAACACAGGTGCCGGTCCCGGCGGGTGCAGGCTGTGGGAGCGGGGGGTCAGAGCAGCCTCACTGTCTGCTGTGAGTGCAGGGATGGGGCATGAGCCCGTGCATGCCCGTGATGGGTCACTGTCACCGGTGTCCCTCCCCACTGCTGGCTCTTCTCCAGCTCAGAGTATGAAATCCTGGTGTCCTGTGCTGCTGCCACCAGCCCTTTGCAAAGCCACCTCCTGGCACAGACAGGGAGCTGGGGGCTGGCAGTGGATCTGTGAGCGGACAGGGAGCTGGGGGCTGGCAGTGGATCTGTGAGCGGACAAGGAGTCGGGGCCGGCAGTGGATCCATGCGAGGCAGAGACGGGCACATCCCAAGCCTGTCCCCGCCTCCCCGAGCAGCCAGGGCATCCCAGCGGCGGCTGCCCGGGCAGCATCCCCCGGCCCCGGGTGACACCTCTGTCTCTCCCCCGGGGGGCGGTGAGCAGCGCGGTGACCGGCGGTCATGACAACGGAGACGGGCCCCGGCTCGGAGGTGAGGAACGCGCAGGAAGAGGCTCCGCAGCAGCAGCTGGAGGCGGCCGCCCAGGGCCCCCCGGCCGCGCCCAGCCCCGCCGGCCGCGACACCGACCCCCATGAGAAGCCCGGGGCGCAGCCCGACAGCCGGAACATGGAGCCGGTGAGTGGGCACGGCCGGGGACGGGGGACGGGCAGGAGCGGCACGGGAGGGGCCGTGCCGCCGCCGGCTGCTGCCCGTGCCGCGGGAGCCCGGTGAGGTGGGCACGTCCCCGGTGCCCGAGGGGGACATCCCCGAGAGGAGCCCCTCAGCCGGGGCTCTGCCCGCTGCCCCAGCTGCCTGCACAGCTCCTGGCAGGCGGGACAGGCAGCAGGAGCCGTGGCAGCCGGGAGCGCCAGCGGGGTGGGCACGGCACTGCTGGCCGGGGCACGGCGGGGGAGCGGCAGTGGTCCCGTGTCCCCAGCTGAGCTGGCCCGGGCAGCGCCGGGAGCCCCGGCTGCAGCTGGTGTGGGCTGTGGAGCTGCTGGGGAGCTGAGCCGCGGCACTGGTGGCTGGGCAGGGAGGATTTGGGTGCTGAACTGGCCCCAGGTGTCCGTTGTCCGGGGACCTGGGCTGTGCCGGCAGTGTGGGTTGGTGGGACTGGCCTGGGCTGGGGACTGCCCCACACCAGCTGCCCTGCTGTGCCGTGCAGAGCCTGCCCCTCTGCCCCGTGTCCCCGCGGCAGTGGTGCCACGTAACCCTCTGCGCGTCCCCGCTCCAGGGCACAGACATGGAGGACAAGGACTACAGCGAGACCGATGGGCTCTCTGACAAAACAACTCCCAGTAAGACCCAGAAGTCACCCCAGAAAACCACCAAGAAAGTGAAGAGTGCCCTGTGCAGGGTGACCCTGCTCGATGCCTCTGAGTATGAGTGCGAGGTGGAGGTGAGTCCCAGATTTGGGGGCTTGTGCTGGCACCAAGGAGGGGACACTCCTGGGACCCTGCCCAGTCCAGAGAGTCCTCAAGGACAGGACTCCTCCTAGGACAGCTTTGTAGTACCTCTCTCCTAGGGAAAAAAGCACCCACAGAAATAGCCATTTAAGCTGAAATTTCAAAATCAGTTAAAAATCGGGAAAGAAAGACCCTTGCAGGGAATTGCAGCCCAGTGAAACCGAATTAAGCAGGTACTCACAAGAGAAAACAGTGTCTAAGTCAGAAGCTTAATGGCTGGGGATAGAGCTCTGCCTGGCTGTTCAGGCACCTGGCTGCAGGGAGGGACAGAGGGGACACTCACCCGGCAGTGGCCACCTGAGCACTGGGAGATGCTGCAGGGCTGCTTCAGCCACCATCAGCACAGGCACCTCTCCCTTCCAGGACAGCTGGGGGACACCCAGGATTCACTCAGGAGGTGGGGCTGGTGTTTGTGGAAGGTTCTGGTGGCCCTGCCAGGGGGACAAGGCAGCAGGGAGCAGAAGGACATGCCAGGAGCCCCTGTTCCCATCTCCAGCACTTGCTGCTGTCTCCTGTCCCCAGGCTGGGAAGGCAGCGCTGCTCCAACCCGCACCATGAGCCGGAAGGGAGGGAGGAACATTTTTAAGGACTGACAGTTCTGCTTAAAAATGAAAAGCTGAGGTTGTTAAGGAGCCCTGAACCTCAGGGACCTGAGAGCCTTTGCCAGAGAGGCCTTTGCCCTGTTCCAGGGGCACGGGGGTGTCTGCTGGCGGCAGAGAACAGATCTGAGCATGGGTCCTGCCTGCCCCAGGGCTTGGCTGCCTGGACTGATGAACAGAGGGTGTGGAGCAGGGAGCAGCCCGAGGCTGGCTGAGGGGTCTGGCCCTTGCCCATGGCACGGGGGCAGGGCCTTTGGTCCCTGTGCTCCAGCAGCCCTGCTGTCACTTCTGCAGTAAAATTGGTCACAAAGGTATGGAAAGATGGGTTGGCACCAGGATGAAAATCTTCCTGAAGAAGGAAAGGAGCGGAGCATCCCAGGGGCTCACGAGCTCTGGCAAAGTCATCCTTCCCCTGGCTTTCCCCGGAGCACTGGCCAGCCAAACTGGGATGGCAGGAGAATCTCAGGTCACAGGTGCTGGCAGAGCAGAGCAGAGCAATGCCCCTCACCACATCACCCAAGGATGTGGTCAGCTGCTCTTTAAAAAAGCCACCTGGGACACAGGAGAGAGGGTTTGGGGTAGGAATGCTCGTGCTGCATTTCTTCTTTCTTTCTGGCAGACCCTGTTGAAGTAGTTGTGCCTTGTCCATGTGCTTTTATTAAACCTTAATTCAGTAAAATCCAACAGGGGAGTCAAACTGTTCAATGTGACCCCCGAGCACGTGCACTGAGTGAGCCCCTGCCTTCAAACCCGTGTCAGAAGGAGGGAGGAGACCCAGGAAGGGTGATGGCAACTGCTGGAAAAGCTTTGGAGGGCAGCAGGAGCCCAGGCTGTGCTGCTTGGTGCCCTGGGCTGCCATCCTGGGGGCACCTGGTGGCAGTGCTCCAGTGAGTAGATGCCTTGGAGAGGGGAGATGGGAACTGCCAGGCTGGAAACAGGGGAGATACACCCTTGGGAAGGGTTCTTCCATGGCCGTGAGCAAGCCTGGGCCTTGGTGCCACCAGTAACAAAGGGAAGTTCAGGGGAATTCAGTTCCCATCCCTGGAGTTCAAGGCCAGGTTGGACAGGGCTTGGAGCACCCTGGAATAGGGGAAGGTGTCCCTGGCCATGGCAGGGAGGTGGGACTGGACCATCTTTAAGGTCCCTTCCAGCCCAAACCATTCTGGGATTTGTTGATACCACGGGTGCTCTCCAGCACTCCACATGGCCCTGGCTCCTGGTGGCTCGTTTGTCATGCTGTGCTTGGGGACCCAGCCACCACTGCCACCAGGAGCCCATCCCTGCAGCCCCGGGACCACAGTGGTGCCCCGTCTCTGCAGCCCCAGGACACCCTTTGGCACCGCTTTGGGGACACCCGGGTGATCCCGGGGCTGCAGGGCTGGGACGCGGTGAAGCCCACGCTGGGCGAGAGCACGTTTTGGTGGTCACCTGGAGGGTGCCCAGGAGCCCCAGGGACCAGCTGACCATCATCTGTCCATGTCTCCGACAGAAACACGCCCGGGGCCAGGTGCTCTTTGACATGGTGTGCGAGCACCTCAACCTCCTGGAGAAGGACTACTTCGGCCTCACCTTCTGTGATTCGGACAGCCAGAAGGTGAGCACGGGGGGTCCCTCTGCAGCCACCCCCTCCAGGGTGGGGGCCCCCCTGACCTGCTGTCTCCTCATTGCAGAACTGGCTGGACCCCTCCAAGGAGATCAAGAAGCAGATCCGCAGTAAGTGCCCGGGGAGGGTCCGTCCTCCCCAGCCCTGGGGTGTCCCATGGAGCTCCTGGATGGCTCCGTGTGGCTGTTCTGTGGCAGGTCACCTCCCCACCTGCCCTGGAGGGGACCTTTGGCAGCTGGCCTGGGGACAGGGACACTGTTGCTCGTTCAGCTGTTTGTTACCCACCTCTTCTCTTACTCGTGAGAGGCGGGGGGACAAAGGACCCTGTCTGTGCCACTGGGGAGCTGGCTGGGACTTGGTGCCGCTCTGGGCACCACCTGCCCCATGCAGGGCAGACAGGGAGGGTGGGGGAGAGTGGGGGGCCTTGCTGGGGCAGGTCCTGGGGTGCCTCTGCCGTGGTGTTGCCTTGCTGGGGTGGGAGAAGAGCTGTTGCCCAAGGTGTCCCCTTCTGGGGCACAGGAGGTTTTTGCTGGGACACTGAGCTCGTGGCTCCTGCAGCTGTGATCCTTTGCTGGCCCCAGCTCTTTGGGGAGGATTCACCAAGTCGTGCTGGAGTCCCAAGGGCTGTGCCCCCCGCAGCCTCTGGAGCCCCCTGGCCCCTGCTCTGTGCAAGGCTTGGAGGGAGCAGCGGGATCCTCGCTGGGCACACGGCTGCTCCTGTGCCCTGTGTGCAGCCCCATGGGTGCTGTCCTGAACTGCTCTCTCCCCCACCCAGGCGGGCCCTGGAACTTTGCCTTCACCGTGAAATTCTACCCTCCAGACCCTGCCCAGCTCACAGAGGACATCACCAGGTGAGGACCGCAGGCCTCCTTCCCAGGGAGTCCCGGCCTGCTCCAGAGGGCACCAGGTTCCTTCCTGGAGAACCCCAGCCTGCTCCAGGGGGTCAAAGACCTTCCTAGGAAGCCCCAGCCTGCCCTGGGTGGCACCAGATTCCTTCCTGGGGAGCCCCAGCCTGCTCCCCTGCCCCACTCTGACCCTGTGCCCCTCCTGCAGATACTACCTGTGCCTGCAGCTCCGTGCCGACATCATCACGGGGCGCTTGCCCTGCTCCTTCGTCACCCACGCCCTGCTGGGCTCCTACGCCGTCCAGGCCGAGCTGGGCGACCACGACACCGAGGAGCACGTGGGCAACTACGTGAGCGAGCTGCGCTTCGCCCCCAACCAGACGCGGGAGCTGGAGGAGCGCATCATGGAGCTGCACAAGACCTACCGGTGAGCCCCGGGAGGGCACGGCGCGGGACAGCCACCCCACGCCCCTGGGCGCCCGGCCACGTGTCCCCTCTCTGTGTCCCTGCAGGGGAATGACTCCCGGGGAAGCGGAGATCCACTTCCTGGAGAACGCCAAGAAGCTCTCCATGTACGGGGTGGACCTGCACCACGCCAAGGTATGGGGCTGGGGGCTGCCAGAGCGCTGCCCCTTCCCAACCTGCTTCTGCCCACCCTTCCTCCCGCAGGGAAGGCTCCTGGCACGGCTCTGGGTGGCACCAGAGAAGCTCCAGAGATCAACCTCCACCAGCCTGGGGTTCAGTGCCCCCTCTGCCAGCCAGGCCCCCGCAGCGCTCTCCAGGAAGGATGTGGCACTGCTGGCCGGGCTGGCTCTTGCCGAGCTGCTGAACTGTCCCCTCCCATCCCCTTGCCTCTCCAGGACTCAGAGGGCATCGACATCATGCTGGGCGTCTGCGCCAACGGCCTCCTCATCTACAGGGACCGGCTGCGCATCAACCGCTTCGCCTGGCCCAAGATCCTCAAGATTTCCTACAAGAGGAGCAACTTCTACATCAAGATCCGCCCAGGGGAGGTGGGTGCCAGGCTCTGGTGCAGACCCTGGGTGCCTGTCCTGAGGGACTGGGGCTGATGGTGAGGATTTCCTCACCTGGCTCCGGCCTCTGCTCCGAGGATCCCACGTTTATGACCGTGCTGGCCAAGAGAGCACATCTCCTCTGGCATGGATTTTCTTCCATGTGCTCTTGTGACTTCAGCAGCTGAGGGACCCCAGGATCCCATCCCTGACAGACACTGTGACCCTGCTGGCACAGGGAGCTTGCCCAGGAATGGGGGTTGAGTGCCATTTTCGTCACATCTTCACAAAAAATAATCCAGAAGCTTTATCGTTCATTTTCAGACTTTATTTTCACTCTTTTATGGTGGGAAAATGCATTTCCACCCACATGTTCCAGCAGGCTGGAGGCCAAGGACAGCACACCTGGGAGCGATGCCCTCAGACCAAAACAGCTGTAAAAGCTTTTTGTTTCTTGAGGGAATTTACCTTGCACTGAAAAGCCATTTACAGCTGAGGAAAGTGCTTAGGCCAGAGGTGTGGGGTGTATCCCATCCCCCTGCTGGGCATGGTGCTGGGCATGGCCTGTCCCAGCCCGGATTTGAAGAAGATTTTTGGGGGTTTTTTGCACGGTCACGGCTCCTGCCAGGGGAACCCGAGGGCCTTGGCAAGGTGCTGCCACGTCCCCCAGGGCAGGATGGGCCTGTAACAGCCTGTCTCTGTCTCCCCCAAGTACGAACAGTTTGAGAGCACCATTGGCTTCAAGCTGCCCAACCACCGCTCGGCCAAGAGGCTCTGGAAGGTCTGCATAGAGCATCACACCTTCTTCAGGTGAGGAACCTTCCCCAGGCCTCCTTTCCCGGAGGCGGACACGGACGCGCTCCCGCTCCCGCCGCGGTGGGTGCGCACGGGGGGCGGTGCCGGGGGGCCCGACCGGGGCTCGCTGACACCTCTCCCCCGGGACCTCCAGGCTGGTGTCCCCAGAGCCACCCCCCAAGGGCTTCCTGGTGATGGGCTCCAAGTTTCGGTACAGCGGGCGCACGCAGGCGCAGACGCGCCAGGCCAGCGCCCTCATCGACCGCCCCGCGCCCTTCTTCGAGCGCTCCTCCAGCAAACGCTACACCATGTCCCGCAGCCTGGACGGAGGTACGGCCGCCGGGGCGATGAGGGAAGCTGCTCGGCCTCGCGGGGCGGGGTCACGGCAGCATCAGGCTTCCTCCTGGGGGCTGTCCCCAGCCGCATCCCCTGGCACGGGGCTGTCCCCTCCCCAAGGGGCAGCTCAGACTGTGCATGAGCAGGGGGATATGGCAGGGCCGGGGTCAGGCTGCTTAGGGACACATCACCCCCTCCCCTGTGCCCTGGGACCCCTGGGACCATCTGCCCCAGGTGTGAGCAGGCAGGGGCAGGGGGCTGGGGCAGGAGCGGGGTGGCAGGGCCGGGGTGACCCGGCTGTCCCCCGCGGGCAGAGTTCTCGCGCCCAGCCTCCGTCAGCGAGAACCACGACGCCGGGCCCGAGGGTGAGAAGCAGGATGAGGACGGTGAGTTTGGCAGCAGGAGACGCTCTGAGACGGAGGATGAGGAGGTGACCACCCCGACGAAGATCAAGGAGCTGAAGGTACAGCCGAGGTGGGCAGAGGAGGGTGGGGGTGGAGGGGTCGGCAGGCAGGGCCCGGGCACAGGCAGCAGGGCGGGGCTGCAGGCAGGAAGGGTCACCTCGGGGCAGGGTCCCTGCAGCCCTGTCCATGTCAGCTGTGCCCCAGGCTGGTGGCACCCTTGGGATGTGGCTCTTGGCCCCACCGGTGGAAGTGGAGCTGTCACAGGGGTTCGGCTTGACTTGGATTCCCCAGAGCCCTCCAGGTGGTCTCAAGGCTCATCCCCTGGCAGGGCAGGACCTGGGAGCAGCCCAGTTCTGGGACAGGGATGGGGATGGGGACAGGCTGAGCACATCAGTGCCCACCACTGCCTGGGCACAGCCCACCCCTCCTGCCCTGGTCCCTGGGCTGTCCCAGCCCATTTCAGCCCCGTGCTGGGAGGGGAGGGGGGTCCCTACCAGCCCATCAACTTAACTGTGGTGTTTGTGACAAGTGCCCTCAACTGACCCTGCTGGTTACTTTTAACCCTCTCTTTGCTGCCAGCCGGAGCACGAAACAACCCCCAGGCACAAGCAGGAGGTATTCTCTCTCTGGAGTATCTTAGTCCTCATTGGTGCATCATACTGTCCATCCTTCCCAAAACAAGTCCGTGTGTCACCCTATTTACTGGAATACAAGATGCACCGGGCCGGGGGTTGGGTGGTGGAGGAGCCCGAGGAACAGACAGCTGGGCATCAGCTGTGGCATCTTCTATCCCACTAAGTAAGGTGGTCCTGATCGTACCTGTGAGCAAGAGCCCTCCCAAGGGCAGGAGAGCCCCTGGCCCATTGGGATGACCTGGCTTCTGCTCATGTTCCTGACCCCGCCATGTCCTCGCCGTGTGTCTCCTCTCCTGTGGAGCTGGTCCCATCCTTCTGCTGGCACCCGACCACGCTCTGCTCCTGCCTGACCCAAACTGCCTCATGCCCCCTGCCCAGCTCTCCTGCAGCCCCCCGAGAGCTGGGCTGGGCCTCCCCAAACGCTGTGGCTGCCATCCCACCCCCACAGGGGCCAGGAGGCTCTTGAGCTGCCTGGGGGGGCCAGCACTGACACCAGCCCTGTGCTTGCCCACCCTGAGAGGGGCTGAGCGCAGAGGGAGGCTGAGCCCTCCCTGCACAAACTGTGCCCGTGATGGCCCCTTGGGAACGATTCGTCCTGGCCTCAAATCCAGGGCTGCTCCCTGGGGGATCCCCTCTGTGAGCAGAGATCCCAGCTGGAGCTGCCAACGGGAGCGAGCACGGCCAGGGGATGGGGTTGGCCACGCTGGCAGCACCCAGTGCAGCCCCGCCGGGGGTGGGCACGGCCCCGACCCCCGCCCGCCTCATCGCTTGCCCACTGCATGTGCATGTGCTGCGCCCAGCCCAGAGGTGGGCACACCTGAGCCCTCCTCAGCTCAGACATGCGGGGCCAGGGCGGGACTTCTCCTCAGCTGTGCTGGAAAATCTGGCGCAGCTTTTCCTGGGACTCTCACGGGTCTCTGCTCTGTTGCCGAGGAGGTACCGGGGAGGTATTTAGGGGCCTCCTTTTGAACCTCAGGAGAGCTTTGGGTTTGGGTTGGAGGCAGAAGCCGCGTTCCTCCTGGGAGCCGGTTTGCCCACCTCTGCGGCGGGACGAGGGGGCCACCCCGGCGCCTGTGCCCTCCCCGAGCCACGCTCCGACACCTGACCCCTCTCCCCTGAGCGCTCTGAGCTGTCCTCTCTCCACAGCAGATCAGACCCACCCCAGCCTGGGCTGGTCCATGGGGATCCAGGCCTGGATCCGTGCTGGACATCCCTGCCCAGCCCTGGACCTCCACCCCTTTGTCAGAGCCTGCTCTGGAGGAGCTCTGCTGGAAATGCCTGCCTTTCTGGGACGGAGCCTGGGCTCCCTTCGTGCCTGGCGCCAGAGAGCAGCACAGGCTGCTGGTGCTTCCAGCAGGGCCCCATTCCTTGCTGATCCCGAGGGAGAGCCCACTCTCCCCTCCAGGAGGCTTTAGCTTGTCCCCAGCCAGGAGGACACAGAGCCCTGGAGATGGCACCAGGCTGTGCCGTGCCCTTCACCTGCCACGCACGTTCGGCCCCGTGCTGCCCTTCTGCTGCTGCCTGCAGTGAGAGCTGCTCCCTCTCCTACAGTGAGACCTGCAGACCAGGGTGCTCCATTGCACTCCTCATTTGGCTCCTGAGACCCTAAATTCCAGCCCAGTGTGAAGCCAACCCTCCCGGTGCCCCTGTTCATCCCTTTGGACTTGGCTGATGCTTTAACCTTTGCTCTCTTCCTCTCTCCTTCCCAAGTTTTTAGACAAGCCAGAGGATGTTTTGCTGAAACATCAGGCCAGCATCAATGAGCTGAAGCGGACCCTGAAGGAGCCCAACAGCAAACTGGTTCACAGGGACCGGGACAGGAGGCTGCCTTCCTCACCAGCCTCTTCCTCACCCAAGCACGAGGATGAAACACCAAAGGGAACCCCTGAAAAGGCCACTGAGGTTCGTTCTGCTGCTTCTCTTCCAGAGAGGATCAGGATCTGTTGGGGAGGAGTCCCTCAGCTCGGGGGCTCTACTCCTGTGCTGCCCTGGGGGAGCATGGTGGGAGTGACATGCTGGGGACAGGGGTGTTTTCTCTAAGTCTCTGAACCATTTTCACTGCTGGGGGGGGATCTCCCTGGGCATTGCAGGGGACTGAACAGCCCTTGTCTGCAGGTGTTTTGGGGATACCTGAGAGGTGGGCTGTGGCTCTGGTGGCCCATGGAGTGGGGTTTTGCTCACCCTTCTCACGAGCAGCCTGTGGGGCAGCGCCAGCACAGCTCTTGCCTGGGGGTGTCCCCGGCAGAGCAGGACCAGGCCCCTGTGCAGAGGTGCCCCGTGGTGTTCTCAGCAGTGGAACCTGGGTGGTGGGAGGAGGTGGAAGATGGGCGGTGCCACGCTGGCATCCCACACCCACATCCTCCCTTCTGGGCATTCTGCACGCTGGCTTTGCACTGGGACCGCGGGGCGACAGCAGAGCGCTGGAATTGGGGTGCCAGGACAGAGCCCACGGTGCTGGAGGGGTGAGGGCGTGGCACAGCTGGGCTCTGTGCAGGCAGCCTGCGACAAGAGCTGCCAGCCTGGATGCCCTGTCCCTGCCGGGGACCCTCCCTGCCCGCCGTCCCCTCGGCGGGGCTCTGAGCCAGGGCTGTGCCCGCAGCAGGGGACGTGGCTCCGGGAGGGTGGGTGCCACACGTGGGGCTGCTCTGCCCTGGCTGCCCCCTGCCATGGAGAGGGCACGGGCTCTGCAGGGAATTCAGGATGTGCCCGTGCTCGTGCTGGGCCCCAGCCCTGCCCGGAGATCGGGGCTGCAGGGGGGCCGTGAGTCCTCAGCAAAGCGCTCAGCTGGGAAGAGGAAGAGGGGCTTTCCCCCACATTGCTTCTACCATGGAATGTATCAGGTGCAGAGATGTGAATGGAGCATCTAGAGCTGGCACAGCTGTGACTTCTGTCCACCTATCTATCCATCATTCCATCCATCCATCCATCCATCCATCCACCTATCCATCCATCCATCCATCCACCTGCCCACCCTTTGTTCCTTCATTCCTTCTCAAATTCTCCCTTTCTCTCTCTCTCTCTCTCTCTCTCTCTTTGTCTCTGTCTCTCTGTCTCTGTCTCCCTCTCTCTCTCTCCCCGTGGGTGCTGGGGTTTCCGTGCTGGCACAGACGATGGAAGAGGACACCTTAGAGGATTTTGCATCTGAGCATGGAGCTTCCCTAAGCATGGAGTCTTTCACGCAGAAAAGCCTTGTCTCCTCTCCTGAGGTTGTCACCATCCCCTTTCCCCCCCACCCCTCACTCTCACCGTGGGGGTCCCCAGCCTGCCGAGGGGTCTTGTGCCCTCTAAGCGGAGCTGCCCGTGGGTGGGTCCCCTCTCTGGTGACAGGCAGGACCCCTCCCAGGACAGGGCTCTTGGAGAAACCTCTCCCCTGGCTGTTCCTGCTGGGCTCTGGGATGTGGTCCTGGAGAGAGCTCCCAGTGCTGGTGTGGGGCCGTGCTGGCACCCGGTGCTGAGGGTCCCCAGGTAGGGGTGACCCGGTGGCCTGGACAGCTGGGTGGCTGCTCCAGCAGCCTCAGGCTGTCCTGGCTGCAGCTGAAGTTGCCTAGGCCCAGGCACCCTGGCAAAGGGCATCCTCGGAGGCATCCTTGGAGCCCTGCCTGTGCACAGCCAGGTCACGCTCCATCGGCGTGAGGAGTGCGAGCTCTCAGCACCCCCGTGTGCGGGTTTAGCTCAGGGGAGGGGACAGCCAAAAGTGGTGCCTTCACTGAGCAGACGCAGGCTGGGGTTTGAGCCTTGGTTCTGGCGTGCTTGGCCCCAGGGACACAGAGTGCTGGGACACTTGTCCTGCCTCAGCACCCCAGGGAGGGGCAGAGGCAGAGGGGTGGGGGACAGGCTGGGCACACTCTTGCTCCATGTGGATGTCCCTCGGTCCGTGCAGAAGTCGCTAGCACGGGCAGGAGCCTGAACCTGGGCTGGCTGAAGCAGTCCCCAGGAGGCAGGATGGGTGTCAGGGAGGGCTTGGGCACAGTCTGGGCTTCAGCAAGGATATGGCACCTTCAGCGGAGCAGCAGCATCTCCTGGTCCATGCTGGCGCCCTCCACATTCCAGTATTTCGGAGCTGGAGGACAGAACAGCAGCTGTGAGGTGCACACACGTCTTGAGCCAGTCTTGCCCTCGGTGTGCCCGGCCTGAGCTGGGCTGCAGGTGCTCAGGTGGCCTCACCAGTGGTTTCTCTCCAGGCATCTGTGACTGAGACTCAGCCCTGACGTGTCCCCCCATGTCCCCACAGGCCAGAGCCCGCGGTCTCCAGGAGAGATTCATGGCCCCAGAGGGTGATGGCACAAGGACAGCACATCTGCAGAGCCTGGAGCTCTCATCACTGCCAGAACGTGCCCTGGTGCCCATGGGCTTCAGGTCCACTGAGGTTGGGTGGTCTGTCACCCCAGTCACTTCCACCCCTCTGTGCCCACTCCTGCTGGAGGACAGGAACGCTGGGCTGGGCAGTGCCAGGAGCCTCTCCAGCTCCCTGTGTTGTCCCACCACCTCAGATTCCCTCGTTATCCTTGCCTGAGGCTCGTGCTTTCCCCGCAGGTGAGCTGGGTCTCCCTCGGAGCAGAGAAGGGCAGCAGGGGCACTGCAGGGTGCCTGGGGCTCTCCGAGGTGGTGGCCCCCGCTGGCAGGGCAGAGGCTGTCTCTGCTCCCTGCTGTCACCTCTTCCCTTCTGTCTCTTGCGCTGCCTAGGCCACAGTGGGAGTGTCCCAGCTGCTCCTGTCCCTAGAGCAGAGGCGGAGGGAGGGAGGGAGGGAGGGCAGGGAAGTGTGAGAGTCACTTTTCCCTTGGGAAGTCAAGGCTGGTCTCTGGACAGACCCTTCCCAGCATCATCCCTTCAGAGGCAGTTCTGCTGTGGCTCCATCCTCCAGCCCCCTGGCCTCCGGAGCTCACGAGTGCCCTGCCACCCTGGGGGCTGTGCCCCAGTATCCAGAGATTTGTTCCAAGCATTCCCCAGAGCCCAAAGGCTCTGGAGACACAAGGGCTGCCCTGAGCTGTGGCTGGAGCTGGCACTGAGCCCTCCAGAGCAGAGTTCACATCACACCAAGGAGGAGCCAGATGTCCCTTGAGCTGGGCTGTGCTCATTTCAAGAGTCTTGAGGAGAAGGAAGAAGTTTGGAAATAAATCTGAAGCTTTGGGGTTTTCCTGACTGGTGAAGAGGTCCTATCATGGATGAACATGTTCCAGGCTTCAGACTTTTTGATCTACAACATTTCTCTTGGGTCTTAACTCTGAGGAGGAGCCTGAAGAAACTCATCCCCTTTGCCCAGAGAGGGTCTCCTCCAAAAGACTCCGGTTTGCAGCTGGACAAGAGGGATGAGAGGGCTTTGCTGAGGAGATTTGTACATGTGCCCACCACAGGTCCATCCTTGTCCTGGCTGGGAACGGGTTCAGCAGTGGGACAGCAGGGCAAGAGCAGAAGAGAAGCTGCTGCACCCTCAGGAAAGTGAGCGGTGTCCTGGCTGAGCCTGGCTGCTGAGCGGAAGGAGGGAGTGCTGAGGGAATGCCAGGCACCAGCCTGGGCTGCCCAGCAGCCCATGGAGCCTCCCAGTCAGGGGTGGTGCTGCTGTCATGGGTCAAACCCAGCTGGGAAGGAGCACGGTGCAGCCCGGTGCCCCTGGCAGGCACTGACGGGCTCTGTTCCGATTTCCACGGGCTGGGCAGGAGCTAAAGCTGCGTTGGAGGCAGGTGTGGAGGAAGGGAGCTGGGGAGCAGCTGGTGCAGGGTAAGGGGCTGTGGGAGAGGCTTGTGCTGGAGGGGGCTGGGGTCAGGTCTCCTGCAGACCCGGCTGCTCAGCCTGACCAGGGCAGAGTCCCTGCCAAGGATCCCTCCGGCACCAGAGGAGGAGGGTGCCCTTGCTGCCCATCGCCGGGGATGTCCTGGAGCTTCGAGGAGCTGGCACCTCCCTGCCTTCAGGGCTGGGATGTTCTCTTGGGGGCTGTACCCCAGCGCAGCCCCCGGGTGCTTCCCTGCAGGCTCACGGGGATTTTGGTGGGCTGAGGGAATCTTGGCAGAGCCTGGGGCAGGGCCTGTGGCACTGTGCCAAGGGAGCTCTGCTTCCTCTGGCACCTGGCAGAGAAGGCAGCAGCTGGGAATGGCATTTTTCTGCTGGGGGCTTTCACTGACTTCTGATTTCCTTGTGGGAGCTCTTCCACTAGTAAATGCTTTTCCTCCTTTCTTTCTCTCCTCTAATATTATCTTCCCTTCCCTCCCTCTGGCTCTGCTCCCCTCTACCCTCGTTTCCCCTTCCCCAGTATCAAACACTAGGTGTGCATTTCGGGTGCAACTGCTCCAAACAGTGCCCCCGGCCCCCTGCATGGGGCGAGGCTCACGTTTCCCTGGATCCCTGTTCCTGGTTGGAGCGGGGAGCGGACAGGCAGCCCCCTTCCCGGGCCTGGAGTGCATCCTGGTGCCCCCGGGGGCCGTCCTTGCCCCTGCTGCAGGCTGTGCCCAGGCAGGCTGTGCCATGGGCAGTGCCAGCCCCACGGGGAGCCCCAGCACTGCCCTCCACGTGCTGCCAGGGGTGGCTGAGCTGCCTCACGGTGCAGATGTTCTCCTGCCACTCTCTTCCTGTGAGTTATTTCCTACCTGCTGTTCCAAAAGTGGCTGGATTTTAGCAGTGCTTTGTCCTTGGCACTCAAGAGGCCTTTAGCTGACGTACAGGATGAGCACGTGGATGTACAAGGTGTCCCTGGCAGCAGTGACCTGGCGTCCCCTGCCAGCAGCACGGCGACATTCCCGCTGTGTCCGTGCTGCAGGATGCTCCATGGCCTTTGCTTGGTCCTGCTGCTGAGCCCGTGGTCTTTGACACCTCACAGGGAGCCTTTCCCAGGTGACAGTTGCTGAACACTTGGTTTCAGCGTGACTGGGTTCTGAGGAGATGTCCCTGATGAGCTGGAAAGGAGGGATGGCCTTTGGGGGAATCTGAGCTGCAGCATCTGCTAGGAAAGGGACAGGGCCTTGCTGATGGCTTCAGGTGGATTCTTTCCCTGCTCGTGCTCGTGGCAGTCTGATACATTCTTAGGGCACGTGGATGAAGCTGAGAGTGAAGCTACCCAAAACCCAGGGCCTTGCTTCCAATGAAATCTCAGCCCTGGGAACTGCCAGAGCCAGCTGAAAACAAGGGGGCAGCCAGCTGTGTGCCCCTGCCTCCGGAGAGACCCCGGTGGCTGTTCTGTGTCTGCTGGGAGCTTCACTCCCACTCTGTGCCACCAACCAAGCCCCAGGTACTGCAGGTGTGCCAGGGAGCCACCAGCCAGAGCAAAGCACCATCCCCAGAGAGGACACTGGCTCCGTCCCCAGAGTGGCATCAGCCCCTTATGTCGAGTCCCTCTCTCCATCAGTGAGTTGCCAGGCTCTTTGTGTAGATCCTCAGCTCTGGCCTTGGTAATAACAGTAGCAATGGTAATGATAATGATAATAATAATAATAATAATAATAATGACAGTGATGACAATGATGATGATGACAATGATGATGATGATGACGATGACGTGGCCAGCCCTGTGCCAGGCAGACCAGCTGTGCCGCTCGTGCCAGCAGCAGTCGGGGCCGGGGTGTCTGATGCGTTTAACTCTTCTTGCTCCAATTGCAACACAGGGCTCGGAGCACTGGGTATTTATAGAGAGAGAAGCCCCTAGGCTGGAAGCTGTAGCTCTGAGGAAAACTCTGAGAGCCAAGACGGAAGAAGCACGTGCAGGGACCTCGGAGGGGAGCACGAGTGGGAGCCTGACGAAAGTGGAGGTGACGGTAGGGAAAGCCAAGGACGTGGCAGGCCAGGAAGAGCCGGCAGCTGCAGCCTCGGATACGAGGAAGAGAGCCAAAATGATTGCTAGTCCTGAGGATTTTGAGTCCGTGTGGGAGGATGAGCTCTATGAGAAGGAAAGCAGGGGGGAGCCTAGCCCGGGGGTGGCACATCCGCCCGCTGAGAGCGTGGAGGGGGAGCCCCAGGAGCCGGGCAAAAGCACAGCCACCAGGGAGCCAGGGCTGCCCAAGCCCTGTCAGCAGCCTGAAGAGAGGCAAAGGACCAAGAGTTTGGAGCCAGAGCTTCCCCAGGGAGAAGGTGAGGTGCTCTCCAAGGAACGTGCTTCTGCAGCCTTCAAGAAGCAGGAGGCCAAAGTGCCACCCACGGCCCCAGAGCTCCTGAAAATTAAAGTGAAGGCTGGCGATGACAGCTCAGAGACTTCTGCAACGCAGAGGATCATCTACTTAGGAGATCCAGAGGGGGAGAAGGACAGTAAAACACACCTGGTCTCAGACACTGGTGGGTGGCTTGGCTTGGAGGAGAGACCAGAAGCCCCAGCAAACACATCGGGGGAGGGATCCGGGCACGTGGCACCCGTGGCAGAAGGGTTCCAACCCCTCTCCTCAGCGAGTCACCAACACAGGACAGTGTCTGGAAAACCCACTGGAGCACCGGAGCTGCCCGGGATGGGCTGTGATGGGACCAGCCTGGGGGAACGTCCCCTCTCAGGGTGGGAAGAGCTGTCCCTGCAGCCAGAGAAGGCACCTGGTGCTGGGGTGCCTGGGGGAGCACCCACGGGAAGTGAAGCCCTGCCGTGCTCCTGGGAGGTGGGACCAGAGGAGACAGAGCTGCAGAGCCCAGTGGGAGGCTTGAAGCCGTGTGGCCCGGCGGGGGATGGCCCCAGGGCTGAGGAGCACAGAGGGAGCCCAGCACAGTCCCCAGACATCTGCCCAGCACTGGAGGGGCTCTCGGGAAGGGTTGGAGCAGACAGTGACAGGGAGGAAAGTGCCAGAGTGGTTCTTCAGATGGAAGAGATAGAGCCCAAGTCGCCTCCATTATCAGCTGGGTCTCGGCAGGGCCACGCTCACACTGTGGGGTTGGAGGGGGACGAACCCAGTGCTCCTGTCCCTCCACCCCTTCCCCGGAAACCCAGCCCCGTCCCTGCGGAGCCATCTCTGGGCACGGAGCCTCAGGGCACGGACCTGTCCCTGGGCACCAGCCCTGCTACAGGGGTGGCCGTGCCCAAGGGTGTGAGCCCCTCCACGGAGGTGGCACTACCCAGGGGCGCTGATCCCGCAGCTGAAGAACAATCCCAAAATGTGGGATTTGCCTCATGGAAACCCCACCAGGGGACAAGTCCTGTTACAGGAGAACCACCCCAAAACACAGACACTGCAGCAGAGTCGATCCACGTCAGAGACCTGGCCACCAGGGCGGTGGCCCAGGACATGGACCCTGTCACAGCACAGAGCAACGTCCCTGTCACCAAAGAGCCATTGCAGGAGGAGAAGCCCATGATCAAAGAGCTCTTCCAGGGCTCAGGGTCAGGGAAGCCGACCAGAGATGAAGGCTCTGGGATGGAAGAACTGGCCCATGACAAAAGCCTTGGCATGGCTGAGCTGCCCCCCGAGGCAGAAGAAGCAGAACACAAGACTGAGACCATCCTGAGAGACCTGCCCCAGGAGGGCTCCGTGGCTGGAGGGCCTCTCCACACTGCAGATCCCCAAGCACAAGAGCCACACCAGGACCCGGAGTTTAATGCGGGACAAGATCCGCAGGGTGGGAGCCGGACAGTCGGGGAAAACACCAAGGACAGTGACCTGGCTCCGGGGCAGCCACCGCAGGATGCGTCTCCTCCCAGAGAAGCTGCTGATGTCCCACGCTCCCAGTCCCCTGCAGCAGGATTGTGCCAAGGAAGCGAGACATCCCAGCTCTCTGCCCTGGTGAATGAAGGCGGGGCGGGGCAATCAGGTGCTGGGACACACCCAGCAGAGCCTGGGGTGCTGGCGTGCGTGGCTGGGCTGGCAGGAGCTGTGTCCCAGGAGCACGGGGATGCCACCGTGGCCCCAGGAAACCAGCGGGACAGCGAGAGCTACAGGGAAACCTCTGTGGCCTCCAAGATCAAAATGTTTGAGCAAAGCGAAGTGGAGCGAAGGGCGGCCCAGGAAGGACAGGAGCGTGTGCCTGAAGCTGAGACATCGGTGATGGCCACGAGGAAGACAAATCTGGCACAGGACGTGCCTTTGAGCACCGGCCTCGCCTCACCACCTGCAGTGGGACCTGTGTCCAGTGTGGGCTCCTTGGCCCTCGGGCAAGGGGCTGCTTCAGGAGACACCTCCCAGCCTCGCTCCCTGAAGGAAAATGTCTCCGCTGACCCCGAGCACGAAGAAGACAGTGCCGACCTGGCCTCGCCCGACTCCGGCTGCGAGCTCACCCTGGCCGAGGCCGTGGTAACTCCACTGAACCGTCCGGACAGGACGTTCGTGCGCATGTTCTGTGGCTCTGCCCGTGTCCAGTGGCTCCTCGCACATCCATTGACTGGCAGCAGGCGCTTTGCATCCCTGTCCTCTCTGTCTGTGTGTGTGGTCAGGCTTTACTGGCTGCATGCGCGGCCGCTGCCCAGTCGGTTCATCAGCTTTGTTTTGCGCGCCCCGACATTGTGGCTCCCTGGAGAATGCCGCTCGCTGAAGCCAGGAGGGGCACCCGAGCTCCGTGGCCGGGAGCAGGAGAGGGCGCCGGGGGGGGGCTGGAGGAGCTGGGACTGTCACGGGCACGCAGCCCACGCTTCCAGCTTCACCCCTGCATTTCCTACGTTGGTTGGTACCCCTTCTTGCTTAGCTCCCACCCCGCCCTGCCTTCAGCAAGCTGGTGGCCGGGCGATCGAGTAGCTTCCCTTGCTCTCGTGAGCGCTAGAGCCGCTCCCACAGAGTTCATTTCCTTCCGACTAACCCTTTTCTCTAATCCAGAGCAAATCTCAGGAACCAAGTGGGGAAGAAAAGGATTTATGTGACCCATCAGTAAAATCCAGCCTGAAAGAAGAGAGTGTAAAGGCTGCTGTTCCAGTGGTCTCGCAGGTCTCAGTGCTGTTTTGCTAAGCGCTTCTCCCGGCAGTGCGAGCGCTCGCCCCGCGGCCAGGGCCGTGCTGCCCCTCCGCTCCCCTTGCAGGCTCTCTGTATGTATTGGTCAGACACACACTCCCAACACGTGGCTGCAGGCGTGTTCCTCCGGGGCTGCTGGACACCCTGTGTTTCCCCCATACCTCTCAACCTCGCACAGCGCCGAGGGAGGGGTGTGCCGGCACAGCCCGGCCGTGGGGGGACGGCTCTGGCTGCAAACGCTCGGAGCAGAGGCCAGGAGGTGGGGTTTCCTCTGGCATCGGTGGGCTTAGAGCTGTTCCTAAGGGACAACTGGGTCTAGATTTCCCATGGCTTCACAGCAAAGCGTGGCAAGGGGACACGTCCCTTCCAGTGGCGGAGTTGAGAGGTATGTCCGTGTCTGGAGAAGAGTGGATGGAGGGAGGTCATCCCTTGGCTTTGGCCGTGCTGTCAATTACACTGACCAGGTCACCCTGAGACTCACCTGAGGCCTCTGGAGGGGCAGGTGGTATCAGTGGGGCAGACTCACCCCGGGGCAGCTGTTGGGCTGCACCTCCTCCCAGGGTGATGTTCCACAGGATGCTCAGTGGAATGGGCTCACTCCTCCTCAGTGGAATTGGCACCCTCCTTTGCTTCTCCCTCACCGTGCCTGGCTGATGGGCCCTTTCCTTTCAAACTCTTCTCTCTTTTCCTCGTTTGTTTTTTTGAGTCACTGACATCCGATAGCCCTGCGTCTGAGCTCTTTCTGAATGTCTCCTATCAGACCCATTGTTTTGCATCCATCTGCTTCCACCAGTGCACTGAAGTGCCTCCAAGCTGGCCGAGCTTTCTTTCCGTGTGACCGAGCCTTTTTGAGATGATTCGTTGCCACCAAACTTTTGGCACAATCCAATTGAGTCGCCTTCTCTCCCCCAGCAAAGCCACTGCTGTCAGAAAGGTTTCGGTCTCCATGCTTGAGTTGTGTTTGACTCTACTCTGTGACGTTTGCTGCAGCCTTCCTCCTCCTCCTCCTCCTCCTCCTCCTCCTCCTCCCGCCGTGTCCCTGCCGGTGCTGCCCCGTGGTGCTCACGGGCCCCGTCTCTCCACGATTGTGTCTCCTTCAGAGAGCGGGCGTGAGGGAGGGCCCCGAGGAGAGGGTGAAACCACCCCGGCACAGGGCCCCCGAGAGCGACACCGGCGATGAGGAGCCCGACCAGGAGAAGGACTCGGTCTTCCTGAAGGACAACCACCTGGCCATCGAGCGCAAGTGCTCCAGCATCACGGTCAGCTCGACCTCCAGCCTGGAAGCGGAGGTGGACTTCACCGTCATCGGGGACTTCCACGGCACAGCCTTTGAGGACATCTCCCGGAGCCTGCCCGAGCTGGACAAGGACAAGAGCGAAACGGAGGACGAAGGCCTGGTTTCCTTCCAGCACACTGACAAAGTAGTTCCCGGACTGGAAGTGGATGTCAAAGGCAGGGATAAGGTCTCCCAGCCCAGCCCAGATGTCTCCCAGCCAGAGGTACACAGGGACGCCCTTCACCGGGACTGGCCCGGTGCCATCGTGCGGCCGTGTCCCTTGTGCCCGGCGCTGCCTGGCGGGTGCGCGCTCCCGGCTGGTGCGGAGGAGCATGCTGGCTGCCCCCCCGCTCCTGCCCGCTGCACGCTGTGTCTGTGTTGCATGGCTCTGTCGCGTGCTTCGTGCATCTGCTAACCAGGAGAAGTCCCCGTCACCTCTCGGTCCCCGCGTTTGGCTGCCCCGCCCTCAGCCCACGGCAGCATGTGCGCCCCGGGAGGGCGCGTGGCACTAACCACCGGGGCTGTCCTCGTGCCTTGCATGAATTCGGTGACCAGTCTGTGTAGTGCAGAGCCACGTGCTGCCCACTAACCTCTCTGGTCACGCCGGGGCTGGGAGGGCTTGGCCTCGTGGAGCCGCTCTGGAGCTCGTGGAGGGTCACTCTGTGCTGGGGGGGATCACAGCAGGGCTAACAAAAATGCATGTGCATGTGTGTGGGGTGAGTGCACGCACGGGGCCCGAATGGCACAACCAGCCCCAGCTCCACGTGGCCTTGTCTCTGTGCTGGGCCAGGGCCACCTCCGGCCCAGCCAGCCCAGGGCAGCCTCCAGCCCTGCAGGTAAGTCCCCAGCGCTGGCCAGGGCTGCTGAGGTTAGTCCAGGCCTGAAGCCAGGAAAGAGCTGCAGGATTAGAGGGAGCTGAGCCAGCCTGGAAACCCTGGTGTGGAATGTCCGGTGCTGTGGCCGGGGGGGGATCCGCTCCAGGGCCAGTGTGGGCAGGGGGCTGTTGGCTCACAGTACTGAGCACGGGTGAAGCATCCCCCGAGCAGGAGCCCTGGGCAACTCCAGTTTCCTGCAGCAGGGCAGTGCTGGCAGCCTGTGTCCGTTCCCTGAGGCTCTGACACCCTGGGTGTATCCAGAGGCACCAGGAGCTGGTGCAGATCACAGAATGGCTGCGGCACGTGGGTGAAACTGGTTTGGTGGGTCTCACTTAGCTTTTGAAGAACAGTTTGTCCTTATCCATGGTGTTTATAAATCTATCCAAAAAATCCCAGGGGCAGAGCAGCAGGCCTGATTTGGGGTGTGTGGGCAGCAGCCCAGCCCTGCCGTTTGCCCGGGCAGGGCTCGGTGTGACGCTCACGGGACATCCTGTGTGTGGCACCTGCGGAGGAGCAGGGCAGGGATGCTCTGCCAGGGGCTGGTGCACAAGGAGCACAGAATCAGAGTGGTTGGGTTGGAAGGGACCTTAAAGGTCATCTCCTTCCAGCGCCCTGCCACGGACGGAGCGCTCAGGGCTGTTGGCATCGTGGCCCAGGGCCTGGCTCTGCTGACTGCGCTGTTTCTCCTGCAGCCTTCAGCCCCGAAAGCGGATGCTGTGACTGTGAAGAAGCCCGAAGCAGAAGGCCCCTCTCCCCATCGGGTCAGCACCACAGACACGGCCCAGGTGACGCGGTGGCTCCGTTCCCATGGCCCTGCTCCCCAAAGCCCCAAAGAGGCTGAGCTCCGAGGCTCCCCAAAGCCTCAGCCCACCAAAGCCTGTCCCTGGGAGCAGCGCTGGGAGGGCGGGGGCTTTGTGGGGTGGTTGGGGGCTTCTGCTCACCCTTGGCTTGCTGAAGTCCCCAAAACACAAGCTAAAGCCCACGCAGAGATGTTCTCTGAGTGTCCCTGGCCCCACCTGCCATGCCACCGGGCAGTGCTGGCACACAGGAGCATCTCCAGTGGGTGACAGCCACCAGCTCTCTGCATCCTCATGGCTTGCTCTGGCAGCAGGGATATGACCACACTGTCCCTGCAAGTGTCACCCACTCCCTGGTGGCACCTCCAGGCTCACCTTGTTTCCTTTGCCCCGGCAGGTGGACGGAGGCACCCCGGGCAGCAGGGACACCGCCACCACTGCCCAGGCTGGCACCACAGAGACGGTGCTGGTGACCTCAGTAAGCGGGGCTGGCCCTTGAGGGGCGGGGGAGCCGCTGTCCCCTGCGGTCCCTCTGCTCCAGCGGGACTGACCGGGGCGGGCTGTGCTGGGGGGAGACCCTGCCCCACCGGGGTGTCTGGAGGGTGACACCTGCCACGTTTGCCCCATGCCAACGTGCCCGTCTGCTCTTCTTTCAGGATCACGGCACCAAGGCTGGCAAAGGGGCCGCTCCCACCACAGACCTTCGCTCCCTGTCACCGGTGAGGGGGAAGGCTGACGTGTTGGTACTGGGACGGGCAGAAGGATGCTCACAAGGCTGGGGAGCAAGATGTCAGGACACCCCGACCCATGGGCTTTTTCCTATGCCAGATCCATATCTTGAGCACCTGCCTGAGGAGGATAATTCCCAAAAATACCCCAGTCCCTGGTGCAGTGGGCTGAGATGCATTTAACCCTGGGTGTCCTGCACCCAAGGCCACCCACAAAGTCTCCTGACTCTCAGTGGAGGTCACGGCCACCAACCACCCTGGCCAGCACAGCCCTTCCTCTGGAAAGGGATTTCTTACTCCATCCCCTCGTTTTGGTGGAGTCCAGCCTGGCCAGGTGCTGCCCCAGGCTCATGCCTTTGTTCTGCAGGGAGGGCAGAGCTGGCACTGGGGCTGGGGTACCAGTGCAGCCTTCCCAGCCTTCCTTCCCAGCCTTCCCAGCCCTTGGCATGCACAGTGGGACGGACAGAGACAGAGGCAGCCTGAGAGCTCTGTCTAGAGTGGCCCTGAGGGTGCGTGGGGAAGAGCCAAAAGCTGCCACAACACCCCCTGTTCCCCCCAAACCCTCGGTGCAGTTGGAAGCACAACTCAGTGCCTTTTTCCCTTGCCACGCTCTCCCCCCCTGTGCTTGGCTGAGTGGGTGCATCCCAGTGGGAAGGTCCTGGCTCTCTGGGAGCTGGCGCTGGGGGCTCCCCCACGATGCGCCCCTGACTCCAGCGCTCCGTGTCCCGCAGATCTCCGGCGGCTCTGGGAAGGACGTGCTCACCAGCATATTCAGCGCCACTGCGGAAACGCTCTCCACTTCCACCACCACCCACGTTACCAAGGTGAGAGCAGCTCCAGGGCTTCCTCACAGCCACTGGAACTAAGGAGTGGGTGGATTTATATGGTGCTTGGGACAGCAGAAAGGGCCCCTCTCCTTCCAGCAAGCCCAGAGCTGAGTGCTGTCCCGAGGGAATGCGATCCCCCAGAGTGCTCTGTTGCCCTGTGCGCCGCCTGTCCCATCCAGCCAGGCGTGACCACCGCAGGCAGGCACAGCCAGGGGCGTGCATCCAGCCAGGGGCAGGCCAGGGGTGGGAAGTGAAGGAGATGAGGCTGCAGCAGAGGTCTCACCCATGGCCATTGGATCCCCAGATTAAATACACACTCTGCTCCCGGGGAACAAGGGACAGGATGAGAGGAAATGGCCTCAAGTTGCACCAGGGGAGGTTTAGATGGAATATCAGGGAAAATTCCCTCATGGAAAGGGTGATCAGGCACTGACACAGGCTGCCCAGGGCAGTGGTGGAGTGCCATCCCTGGAGGGGTTTCAAAGATGTGTGGCTGTGGCACCTGGGGAGGACATGGTCAGTGCTGGGGGAACAGCTGGGCTTGGTGATGTCAGAGAGCTTTGCCAGCCTCAGTGATTCTGTGATTCTATAGAGACAGCAGCAGCTCAGTGAGGAGCTGAGCAGCAGGAGGGTGCTTGGTACCTGCCCCCAGCCCTTCTCCTTCCCCCTGTGGGCAGCTGTGTCTCACAGCTCCCCCTGAGCCCAGGGCAGTGGGAGCTCTGCTGACTTACAGGGCAGTTCCTGAGGGGATGCTGGTGCTGTTCCTGCTCCCACGGCAGAGTTCCCCTGCCTGGAGCTGGCTGCTGGGACAGGGGCTGAGAGCTCTCCTTCTCCTCGTGCAGACCGTGAAAGGGGGGTTCTCCGAGACCCGGATAGAGAAGCGCATCATTATCACGGGAGATGAAGATGTGGACCAGGACCAGGTAGGAGCAGGATGCCCTGGCTTTGCCCGGTTCTGGCTGTCCCTGGATGCAGCGCTGCATGTTTCTGCTTCTGGCTGAACCTGTTTACCCCTTTTGTCCAAAAACTGACCCCTGAGGCCCCAAACCTGTCCAGCAGGGCGGGTCCCCGTGGGTGCAGTGACCCTCAGGCCATCTCTCACCATGAAGGTGTGGCAAAGGTCACATCCCAGTGCAGAACACAGGGATGGCATCACTGTTTTACAGTCACAAACACATTTCTAGGTGCCCTTTCTCTGTTGAAATACTCCAAAGAGACCCAGGTCACTTCTCTCTTCCAGCACAATCCCACTACAGGTTGATTCTCGCCAGGTGTGGTGTTTTGCCTCTGCTCGATGTCAGGGGACAAAAAGTGACACACTTTTTGGGATGAAATAACAAAGACTGACACAAGTCTTTAGGGCCACAGGGTCATTTTCCTGTGGCCTCACCCTTTGGGATTTGTTGCTTAAGAAAAAAATTAAAAGAGATAAAGTAATTAAAAGGCTCTAAAATAATTTTTAGAATTATAATAATGAATTTGATCATTCCTGTAGATTTTTCTAGTGTTTTCCTTTGCCCAGGTTTCAGTAGCACCACTAAAACAGCAGAGAAAGGCAGCACGTGAGGGCTCCCAATGGTGGATGAATTCCCAGTCATGCTGGATTCCCATGCTGGGCTCCAGCCTCTTCTGCCAGGGCGCTGTGGGTTCACCTCTGAACCCTATCCTCCTGGAATCCCACTGTGCTCCCTGCAATCCTACTCAGCTGCTGTCTGGCTGCGGATTGCAGGAGAGGGAGGATAAATGCTCTCTCTCACCCTTCTGCTTTCCAGGCACTGGCTTTAGCAATCAAAGAGGCAAAACTCCAGCACCCCGACATGCTGGTAACCAAAGCTGTGGTGTACAGAGAAACAGAGCCCTCTCCAGAGGAAAGGGACAAGAAACCTCAGGTAGGTGGAGAAGCTGCCAGGTGTGATTTACACCTGCTGGGTAACGGGGGTGTGACAGGTCACGGTCTCTGGTCCCCACCACCACAGGTGCTGGCGTGGTGGCCCTGGGCACGGCCACCTGGTTGTGGTTAGGAAGCCACTACCGTGCCACCAGAAGCAATGCTGTGCACGTCACCCTGCTGTCCTGCTCAGCACAGGGCTCAGAGGCATTTGAAGTAAAAAGGAAAGGACCTGCTCGTCCCTCTGGGATGGGGAGGGAATGAGGGGACCTCAGGTTTGTGGGTGGGCTGAGGAGCTTGGCTGCAGGTTCTGCAAAGCCAAAGTGTCAGACCAATGTTGGCACAAACAATAATTTCTTCACGAAAACCCTGCAGCTTCTCCAGTCCCACTCGGATCCCAGGTTGAGTTTTTATGCACACACAGGTGTAGGCAGCAGCACACAAGGCCTGCACCTCCCTGCAGACACTCCAGAGCTGTCACAGTCCCAGACACTTCTCCAGGGCTTGGGGAGTCCTGCCCCACCCTAAACCCCTTACTTGACCCCATTCCCCGCTGTCAGGCGGGAGCTGCAGCTGCTCTGGGTTGGCACAGCCACCAGACCCCTGTGTGGGAGCAGTGGGGACAGTGGTGGAGAGGAGAGGGAACAGTTTTGGGGCTCTGGCAGCAGCCAGGCTGCAGGTGCGTTTGGAGAGGCTCCTCGGAACGGGGATTTTCCGTTTCTTTATCGTATGAAGGTTTTGATTGGCAGCTTTTAAGCCTGGAAAAGCGACCAGCAATGCAGCTGGGAGGGTCAGGAGAGGCTCTGGAGCTGCCTCGTCCTGTCCCACAGTACAGACAAGCGCAGACATTCCTGCATCCCATAGGCTCCACCCAGTTTTAGTTGAACGGCTTAAACGAGGGAGCAGCAACTCCCCCTTACGTCCCCCATGCACCAACACCAGCCAGTGCCTGAATTCCTGCTAATTACCAGAGCTCCTGCTAATTAAGTGCAAACTGTGGCCCCAAGTGTTTGCAAAGTTTCTATCCAGTGCCCTCATCCAAAGAGGAGCCTCCACGGATTGGCACTCCATGACTTGGTCCTTCCCATCTGCCTTGCACAGGAATCTTGACCCAACATGTTCCTGGAAGTCAGCATCTGTATTCCAACCTGGAGAACAGGGGAGAAGGAGCCTTCATGCTGGATTTGTCAGCAAGACATAGACATCCTGGCTGCAATGTTCATGGCGAGAGACAAAAATTTTTAAAAAAAGGAATAGCAAATATATTATATATATATATACATACATACATATATATATATATATAAAAACAGGAAACAAAATGCATCCTTGCACTGCTGCTATATGCTGGAAATGAATAGCAAACAACACCACCAACAAACAAAGCCAACCCTCTGCAGACAAATTGAAGAATTTGCTGGATTGGTGATCAAATCAGATTTAAAAAGTCATAATAATTACAATAATCTCGGTAACAATACAATAAGCCACCATCTTGCATGTTACATGAAAGGACACACAATCATGAGTTCATTTGTTGCACACTGAATGGAAAGGAAAACTGCTTTGCAACAAAGCAAGTAAGCAAACTGAAGTAAAAAACCACAAGCAGAAGCAAAACCATTCCCCACCTCTGGAAAGAAGAGAGAAAAACATTCAAGTTATGACCTTAGAGTTATTTTCCAATTCACAAGTGTCGTTTCGCCCTTCTCCTCATTCCATGCTGGTTTTTTGCATTTTTTTGGGGGTTCTGTTAACTCTTCCCCTTCCCTTCCTTATCTTCTCTGTGCACTTGTCCAACCTCTTGTTCTCTGAAGGTATTTAGGAATGGGTTTCATTTCAAACAAAGCAAATGATATGTACATGGTTTCTCATCTCTAACGAGCAGCCTGTGGGGTTTCATATGGATGTGCATTTCAGTTCTGTATATTATTCTATATAACGGAGGGGGAGGGAGGGAACAATGCTGAAATAATTCAACAGCGCTGGTACAGACGATGCCGACATTTTTAAATTATTAACTCTTGGATTGACTGTGGTTGGTGTATTTGGAGACTCTTAGATCACACGTGGGACTCTGAGTCCTGCAAGAAGGGAACGGGGAAGGTTTTGGCCGCTGCTGGCTGGGGGGGGAAGGGGAGAGGGCGGAGGGCGAGGGACAGGAATGTCCTGCTGGCCGATCTGCAGTGTGTGGTGGTGAGGTTTGGAGGGGCAGCAGTCACCTGGAGGGGCAGGGAAGGCTCCAGCTCCAACAGCCGTAGCAGGATGGGCTCCCAGCCCCCCCCAAAGCCAGGGATCAGCTGGCAGTGAGGTGGGAGCCGCGGGGCTCATGGCTCCCCTCCAGCCCGCAGAGCCGTGCCGGTGGGTGGGGTGGGTTTGCTTTGTTTCTGGATCCCAGTAATGGAGTTACTTGAGTTTTGTAGTAGGGTCAAAGGCAGAGGGGCTGCTTGTGCCCTGCCTCCCCCACTACCCGGGCTGTGATGGCAAAGGGCTGGGGACAGCGCTGGCAGGGCCGTGGCAGTGCTCCCCCGACCTGCCTAGGGATGGGCAGTGGAGGGACCGTGCTGTGTCCATCCCTGCAGAGCGTCCCCAGCATCCCCGGCTGCACGGGAGAGCCCAGGAGGCGTCAGTGGAGCTGCTCCCAGCTCGGCCTTCAGCCACAGGCTCCCTCCAGGAGCTGCCTTTGGAAGGGGATCGTGGGCCAAGCCCAGGGCCCCGTACACTGTGAACCAGGCAGTTCGGGTAGGCTCGGAACCAAAACCAGAAAGGAAAGGAAAGAAATGGGTTTCCTTCTCAGAATTGTCTCTAGCTCCTGCAGAAACAGAAGGGCCCATGATTCTGCACCATTTTGCCTTTAGTCTCCCACCCCTCACACAGACTGTGCCCAGGGACAGGTGCATTCTGCCAGCTCCTGCCGGGGCTCGCAGGGTGCCCGAGCAGGAGCGCCTGAGCCGTGAGGATGCCGTGGGCAGACCCTGCTCCCACCTTTGCTGTCCCAGGAGGGAGCTGCTCGTGGCAGTCGCTCACCAGTGCGTCCCTGGGGAGTCTCTTCTCCTGGCAGAGAGGTTTCTCCAGCAGGCGTGGAAGGCAAGAGCACAGGAGCTGCTGCCAGTGCCGGTGCCACTCCCCAGCTCCAGCCACGCGCCTTCAGAGAGCACAGCCCCAACCTAACAGCACTTAAGGCAGTTGCAAAGAGGCTCCTTTTCTCTCTTTCGTTGTCCCAACGCACCCAAGCCAGCCGTGCCCAGCAGTGGCACTGCCAGGGGCGGTGGAGGGCCGGGGTCTGCCCGCCGTGCTGGCGTTCACCAGTACATGGCACAGTTCAGACTCGGGGGAGCCCACCTGGCTTGGGCACCTCCACAGCCCACCCGAGGCCACCGTGACCCTCCAGACTTGCTTTTGGCGTTATGCACAGTGTGGGAAGCGAGGGTTCCCGTGGGAACGAGCAGCCTTACAGAGTTGGGCTCCCTGTGCGCTTGGGCTGCCGTGAGTTCCGTTTGCAGTGAGCAGCCCTGGCTCCCCCGGCGTGTTCATGGGTGGCAGTGTCCAAAACTTTTTTTTTTTTTTAAGAGGAAAAAAAAAGGAAAGAAAAAAAGCTCACTGCTTGTTCTGCTGGCGAGGTGTGGCTTTCTGCTGCTCAGCCCCAGCCTGCCCATCACCGTGCTTCATTTCGGATAGCTGGCCACTGCTTGTTTTCTTCCAGGGGCCTTTCTGTGGAAAGGGGTGGGAGACACGAGTGCCTGTTTTTACCCAATCCCACAAATTCATTCTGAACCTGGCCTGCGATTGCATGAGTAATGATAACGGTAACAATAATAATAATAATAATAATATTTATTTTTCTTTGAGAAGCACCTTACCAACCAACTGCAACGCTCTGTTGTTCCTTCACTAACTCTCCTTTTCTCTTCCCTTGTTCTCCCTCTCCCCCTTTGGTCATACTCCTTTTCAGTGCTCGGTGGTGTATGCGTGTGTGCTCACTGTTCTTGTATTCAATAAAAGTGAAATAAATGTGTTTGATGCTAAATCAGCCTGGGGCTTCGGTGGACTCTTTCCTACTGAGAGGATGGAGAACTGAAGAGGGAACCTTGCAATGAGGGGCACTGCACATGGAAATACTGGGCTGTGTCTAAAGAGAACATTGTAGAAATCATGGAATCCCAGAATGGTTTGGGCTGGAAGGGAATATAAACCTCATCCAGTGCCACCCCCCTGCCATGGACAAGGACACCCTTTGATTATCCCAGGCTGCTCCAAGCCCCATCCAACCTGGCCTTGGACACTCCCAGGGATCCAGGGGCAGCCACAGCTGCTCTGGGCACCCTGTGCCAGGGCCTCCCCACCCTCACAGGGAGGAATTCCTTTATATATCCAATATCCCATCTCTCCCTGCCCTCTGGCAGTGGGAAGCCATTCCCCTTGTCCTGGCGCTCCAGGCCCTTGTTCAAGTCCCTCTCCAGCTCTCCTGGAGCCCCTTCAGGCACTGAAATGGGCTCTGAGGTCTCCCTGGAGCTTCTCCTCTCCAGGTGAACACCCCCAGCTCTCCCAGCCTGGCTCAGAGCAGAGGGGCTCCAGCCCTTGGAGCATCTCCATTGCCACCTCTGGACTCGCTCCAGTATCTCCACGTCCCTCCAGTGCTGCAGACCCCAGAGCCAGATGCAGTTCTGCAGGTGGGATCTCACCCCACCCCAAGGGCAGATGAAGATGCCAGGTCGGGAATTGCGGCTGGTGGAGCCGGGAGCGGCTTCGCGTGGCAGGTGCTGAGCCTCGGACACACCGTGGGGCAGCCAAGGTGGTTGTGAGAATGCTCAAGATGCAGGGAGGCGGTGGGAACTGCCCCTCTCTGGGGACCCCGACTCCGTCTGTTGGCCTGGGAGGGAGAACGTGGTGCTGGGACAGCGTCTGCCCTGCTCAGCGGTCTGTGTGTCACAGTGAGGGTCCCCGTGTGTCTGTCCCGGGGGGCTCTCGGTCTGTCAGTCCCAGGCAGGGCTCTTGTCCGTCTGTCCCGCTGCAGGGCTGGGAGCACGGGGGGCCCAGGGGAACGGCAGCCAGCTGCGGGGACTGGGGACCGGCTTTGGGGACAATGGGTCAGCGGGGAGCAGCCGCCAGCCACGGAGAGGCAAAGGGGAACAGCGCCGGGCTGGGGGCTGGGAG
>VXAZ01006034.1:176677-223146 GCA_013399875.1 Gymnorhina tibicen
GCCCGAGAGCGGCCAGATCTGCGCCTTCGCCGAGGTGCTGCCCGAGGCGGAGGGGCGGCACACGCGGGACCGCGCCGGGCAGCGCCGGCCGCCGCTGGGCGCCGAGTGCCGCAGCTACGCCGAGGGCCTGGCCCGGCTGCCCCGCATGCGGCCGCGGGCCGGCACCCAGATCCGCTTCTCCGAGCTGCCCCGGCAGGCCTTCCCCGACGGGGCCACCCCCGAGGAGATCACCCGGCACAGCATGGACCTGAGCTACGCCCTGCAGCGCGTGATGGAGCAGCGCTACCCCGGCCGGCCGCTGGGCCTGCTCGGTGAGCACCGCGCGCGGGTCAGGGCCGGAACCTGTGCCTGTTCCGGGCGCGCCGAGGCGTCTCTCCAGGGCAGGACACAAGTTTGTGGAGTTTTTAGCAGCCGTAGAGGCTGTTCCCATTGCCTGGAGGAGACTGAGGCCAGATCACCTCGGGGGCTGCAGCTGCGATCTCTGTTCTGTGTGAGCGGGGAGAGCACCCGAGGGAACGGCTGGAGCTGCCAGGGGAGATTTAGGTTGGATATCAGGGAAAGGTTCTTCCCCCAGAGGGTGCTGGGCACGGCCCAGGCTCCCCCGGGAATGGGCACGGCCCCGAGGCTGCCAGAGCTCCAGGAGCGTTTGGGCAGCGCTGCCAGGGATGCCCAGGGTGGGGTTGTTGGGGTGTCTGGGCAGGGCCGGGAGCTGGACTGGATGATTGATCCCTGCGGGTCCCTCCTGGCTCAGGATATTCTGTAATTCTGTTCTGTGACTCTGGTGTGAGGACGTGGTGCTGCAGCCCGGATTGCCCCAGATTACGTCAAAAGCAGCACTCACGGTTGGCCCTGTGTCTGGCACTTTGTTAAGTGAACCTCTTGAGGACAGATCTTACAGAGTCCTGGGAGCATCGGGTGGGGATGGACACCCCCAGACCCTTTTTCCTGTTTGGCTGGGGAGGGGGTGTGGGCCTCCCAGCTGGTTCCTGGTGCAGTGACCGGTCCCTCCCTGGTGCAGCTCCGTGTGAGCTCTGTGTGCTGCTGGTGATAGTGGCAGTGTCCGGACTGTGCCAGCCCTGCTGTGGGCACACCAGACCTCCCAGAGCTCAACTGCTCCCCAGCCTATTTTACGACCTGTGATACAAATAAATACTGAGTCTGTGCAAGTCCTGGAGCGGGGTTTTGTTTCGCTGCAGGATGGAGGGAGAAGCCCTCCCAGCTTCCCAGCTGGAACCCAGGTTTGGAATAAGCCTTTGTTAGTCCCTTCTTCCATTTTTTGTACGTTAACATTACACAATTTATTCTTTTTCAAAATTCTCAAAGACAACTGTAGGATGTAGAGAGAACAAAGTACCTTAAGGAACGGTGGCAAAGCAGTTGATGCCAAGCATCCAGTGTGATGAACCCTGGCTCTTAGTTCAACAAGGCAGGCACACTTGTTGATGTACTGCTGACCTCTCCCAGGATTCCAGGACGGTGGCGTTTGCAGTCCCATGTGGCTCTGGACACTCAGCACAGGCAGGCTGAACGCTCACAGAATAACAGCAGGGTCTGGCTTGATGTTTGGCTCTGTTGTTTGGTGGTGTTTGCTGTCTGTAAAGTCTCTCCAGTGCTGATGATCACAGTCACAGGTGACCTGCCCCGTTCCGCTTGGCTTTGCTCCAGCTGGAGAGCAGCACAGGGTCAGTGTTTGGAGTACGAATACACTTTGCAAAAGCCAAACCAGGGTTTATAAATCCTTTACAGAGCTTTGGGGAGGACACATTCCCAGGATATCCGTTTAGTCTTACGTGCTTTGTTTTGTTTCCCTTCTCTGAACCCGCACAGCTGAGCTGCAGTTCGCCTTCATCTGCTTCCTGATTGGGAACGTGTACGATGCCTTTGAGCACTGGAAAAGACTCCTGAACATCCTGTGCCGATCAGAGGAGGCCATAGGGAAGTACCAAGACCTTTACATCAACCTCATTTCCGTGCTGTATCACCAGCTCAATGAAATCCCAGCAGATTTTTTTGTGGACATTGTCTCCCAGGACAACTTTTTAACCAGCACCTTGCAGGTACGTTTGTGGCTGTTCCCTGAGAAGTGGGAGCGGCAGGGAGGGCGTACAGGGCATCAGATTAGGGGAGAAGCTGCCAAAGGAATTAAGCTGCGTGGGAGATGGGAGCCTGTCTAAGCACTTGGGGATTTTCTTGTACTTTTTCCTTCTGTTATTCAGCAAGAAATTCAGCTCAACAGCTACAGGAGAGGCTGGGCAAGTGCAACGTGGTGCCTGTTTGTTTAATATTTCCAAAATGCCATTCTTTCTTAAAAAGGAAAAAACAACACAAAAAACTTTGGCCTACAGGACTGATGATGCTGATTTTTGGGCAGCTGGAATAGTCAGTATGCAGGGAAGCTGCAGCAAAACCCTATTGAGCTAAGGGCACTGATAGCATTTAAGAAGCTTTTCCGTTCCTTAGCAGAGCTGAGGATTTCCTATAGTCAGGTTCTTATCCAGAGGGAATTTATGGTTATTCCAGAATGCAAAAGATGCTGCTTCTGCTGAGACAGGTGGGGGCAGATGTGTGGCTCAGCCCCAGTGAAACCAGTTACTCCCACTGACGGTGACCGTGCTGGCAGTGCAGCAGACTGGCTTAGTTTACCAAAAAGAGCCCAAAGCAGCCACACTGCTAAAGCTGAGCAATAGGAACCAGCCCTGCAGGAGCCTGTGGGCACTGGTGCTCTGAGTTTGGTGCCCTCTCCTTTCCCAGGGAGCAGTTCCATTCCTCTCCTTGTTAACCCCAAGTTCTTGCTGTAGTTTTGGGGAGGGTGGAGGTGTTTGGGTTTAATTGCTGGGTAAAATGTTTGGGGAAGCATTGCTTCAGTCAAGTGGCTTTCAGATTTTTCAGCTGGGATTCTTACAAGTCTCAGGGCGTTTTTAATTTACATTTCTATTGGTAGATCCTTTCCATCCCACTACAGGACTGGACAGCCCAGCTCTGCTTGCAGCACACTCAGAGCAGTGCTGTCAGTTCACAGCAGTACCCAGAATATGGCAACCAGCCATTCTTTCCCCCTGAGGGGAATTTGGGAAACCCTTATTGCTGGTTTTGGCTGCCTGAGTCTTGTCCACCCCTGGGCTCCATCAGTCTGCGTCTTACTCCTCAGCAGGAGCTGTGCTGGTGTCGGGATCACCCTTAAGCCCTGGCAGGAGTCAGCACGTTCCCAGTGACAAAGCAAAGCCTTGCAAACTGAGCCCTTCCTCACTCCGAGTTCTCCGCTGCTCTGCTCCTGTGGGATTTCCCCGAGGTCGTGCCAGGGAAGCTCTGGGCCTTGCCTTAGCCCTCACTTTACACATCACAATTCTCTGCCTCAGCTGGCCGTGGGCAGATGCTCAGAGCTGTGGGGGAGGCCATTGTGCAGATCCTGCCCAGCTCTGGAAGCAGCAGCTTTATTTTTGGAGTTTGATCCAAGGCAAGAGGAGCAGAGCACCATCACCAGTGACTGCAGCCCTACCAGTGCTTAAGGAAAAAGAACCTTGGTGAAATAACTAATTTAAGGTGCAGTTCCTTGAGAAGAAGTGGGAAGTATAATATTTTAATAATTTTTTTCCCTACTGCCAGTGTTGCTGTGTTAGAGTTCTGTTAGAAAGAGGCAGTTTTCCAGTAGAGTGAGCAAGGAAAAGGCAAATGTTCATCCACAAAGCAACGAGCTTTGCTGCTCATTGTCAGTGTTTTACCCAGCTTTCAGTAGGTCTCTCCCAAATAAGCAGCTGCGTTTTCCCCAGAGGAGATTTCTTTTTATGGAAATTAGTTCTGGATCACAAGTTCAGGAGGAGCAGAATGAGGCTGATGCGAGCTGGGCTCTGGGGCTGAGTGCCCTGTTAATCACACACAGATGCTTTCCCTCTGAGGTGCCAGCAGAAGCTGTGAATCTGTGACACGTTAATAGCTTTGTGTTTGGGGGGTGGAAGGCAGAGGTTCCTCCAGACTTCAGCACCCTGTGCACAAGGGAATGGCTGGGGATAACCAGGCTTTTCCAGAGAGCTCCCATCTCTCTCTTATATTCAAGATCTTTTCATCAAGTTTCCTCTGTACCCTAAAGACTTGAGGATGCTGTATTAAAAAATACTTTGGGAGATCTCTACCCGTGGAAACGATGGGTGCAGTTATCTACTGGCCTTTTGGACATTTGCTGGAAATTTGGCTACTAGTATTTTAATTTTTTTTAATTCCTTCTGCCAGGACATTTCCCTTAGCTCACAGGTTGGCACATTTCAGAATTCCACAGTACAAATTCAGTTACAAATACACTCCTGCCTCAGACAAAGTTCTTACCTGAGTGCAGACATTTCTGGTGCTGACTCGGTGGTGTGAAGGCAGGGTGGGCTTGGGCTGTGAGGTGAGAGGTGTGGGCTTTGGTTGGGTCCCCCCAAAGCTGGAGTAGTCCCAGGGTGGTGGATCCTCACCTGGCTCTCTCCTGGTGCTCCCCGGTGTCTCTGTAGGGAGGAGGTGCCCAGCTGGTGCCATGGCTGAGCTCTCCCTGACCTCTGCTCTTTGTTTCAGGTGCTGTTCTCCTGCATGTGCAGCTCTGCTGTGGATGAGACTCTGAGGAAAAAGGCTGAAAAGTTCAAGGCTCACCTAACGAAGAAATTCAAATGGGACTTCGAGGCAGAGCCTGATGACTGTGCCCCTGTGGTGGTGGAGTTGCCTGAGGGTGTGCAGGTGGACTGAGCCAAAGGCCTCTTTAGGAGCAAACAGCTTTTCAAATGACCCTTTCCTCCTCTTCTCCAGCCTTGCCAGCTTCTTAAGGGCTGTTTCTGAAGCTGATCCTCTTTCTGCTGGAGAAGCAGGTGTGGGAAACCCAGGAGGATGCTGAGCTTTGTGAGGAGACCAGAGGTGTTGGAGGACTTTGAGTGTTGCCACGTGGCTGCTTTGGACACCTTGGGGTTTTCCCAGCCCTTCTGCAGCATCTCCTCCTGGATCACAAACCACATTCAAAGTCACAGAAATCATTAAAGTTTCAAAAGACCTTTAAATATCATGGAGCTCAGCCCTCAGTCTGACACTGCCGAGATCCTCCTGCACTCCTCTGTCCTCTGCGTCCCCGCCCCCCTCTCCTGCTGGGCCGGAGCTGAGGCGTGCCTGGAGAGCACCTGTGGTTTAGGGGTGTAAGCCCACTGAGTGGTTTTGGCAGCCCAAAGCCAGGCTGTGAACTGAAGTTCAGCTCTCCTGGGCTCGTGTTGCAGCGGTGTGACCACGACCGTTGCGCTGCTGTGTCGGGTGCTCACGGTGCTCACTGTGATTTCTCCGCTGGGGAGGTGGCTCAAAGCCACAGCAAAATTCCTCCGGTTTCATACACCCAACACCTCAGTGTCTCATTCCTGTTCCTCCCATTCTGTCAAACCCTTTCGTATTTGCTGCTGACACTCTGGTTTGCCTGGTGGAAAAGAAAGCAAACAGTTTGGTGACAAGAAATAGTGACTGGACTGTACTCACCCAGGTGTTAAAGAACAGAGCCAGCAGGAGATAAAGGATCAGATTTCCACATGAACTGGATCCCCTGTTCTGTTATAATTGGAAATCCTGTGGTTTTGCTCAAAAAGGGTGACTGAAAATTAACAGTTTTTAATGGTCAGGTTCCCATGATGAAAGAGAATATAATTGTACTTCCATTGTGGTGGGTTTTTTCTTTTTGCAAGGGACAGCAGGGACAGCTGCTCATAGAATCCCAGAGTGGTTTGGGCTGGAAGTGACCTTACAGAGCATCCTGTGTCACTGCTGCCATGGGCAGGGACACTTTCCACTGTCCCAGGCTGCTCCAAGCCCCATCCAGCCTGGCCTTGGGCACTGCCAGGGATCCAGGGGCAGCCACAGCTTCTCTGGGCACCCTGTGCCAGGGCCTCTCTACCCTCACAGGAATAATTCCTTCCCAATATCCCATCTAACCCTGCCCTCTGGCAGTGGGAAGCCATTCCCCTTGTTCCTGTCACTATCTGACCTTACAAATTGTCCCTGTCCCTCATCTTTATAAGCCCCCTTATATCTCCTTTTATCCCTCATTCTTATCTCTTACGAGACCACAGAACAGGTGGGGAGGAGCCAGGCCGTGGGGCCACTGTCCCTCCGTGGGGCAGGAAACGAAGCAGCAAACCTTCAGCTGAATGCAGGGGGAGGTGCTCAGAATCCAACTGCTTTACGTGATCCCACTGCACACTTGGAGGGAAAAGGGAGGTGGGCACATAGGAAGCAGCTTGTTGGATGTTGACAAGTTGGGGATACAAATTTGGGGCGAAAAGGGTGGGAATCAGCAGGAAGGAGGGTATGTGTAAAAGGCAAGTGGCAACATGGAATAGAGGAATGTTTTCTTGCCCTTGCAAAGCCTTAGGTGATGATAACGCTGCCCCTTCCTCCAGCTGAGATGAATGTTGTTACTGAAAAGCAGAAGAGAGACTGTGTGTGTAAATGCACACTGCTGCAAGCCAGTGAAGTGGGATTTGGGATGTGTTTGCAGCTCTGGTTCCATGCTGGATTGGGGTCAGGAGTGTTGTGCAGGGGCACTGAGGCTCCATCCACCTGCTGCTCCTGGGGAGAGCTGTCCAGCTGTGCCAGGGGGCAGAATGGCACCGTTCTGCCCTGAGCTGTGCTTCCCCCGCAGGCTGGGGTGGAGCAAAGCCCCGCTTAGCCCAGGTGAGGCTGATCCTTTGGGAATCAGCAGAGGCATGAGCTGGGTATGCCCATGGCTGCACTGACCCTGCAGTCCTGTGCAAAACCCGGAGCCAGGGTATCCAACCCCCAAACTGCTCTTCCGTTCCTTCTCCCTGCTCCCACAGGCTCAGCAATGTTGGACAAACCAGAGTTTTCAGTCCCGGCGACAGTTTTCTGGTGTGGGGCCCCTGGCTTGTCCTGCACCGCACCAGGATTGCTGCTTTCACCCACCCTGCAAATTCAGACACAAGGAATGTGCTGCCTGGGGCTGTGGGGGCTGCCTGGGGCTGTGGGGGCTCCCTGGGGCTGTGGGGGGCTCCCTGGAGCTGTGGGGGCTCCCTGGAGCTGTGGGGGCTCCCTGGGGCTGTGGGGCTCCCTGGGGCTGTGGGGGGCTGCCTAGGGCTGTGGGGGCTCCCTGGGGCTGTGAGGGGCTCCCTGGAGCTGTGGGGCTCCCTGGGGCTGTGGGGGCTCCCTGGAGCTGTGAGGGGCTCCCTGGAGCTGTGGGGCTCCCTGGGGCTGTGGGGGCTCCCTGGGGCTGTGAGGGGCTCCCTGGAGCTGTGGGGCTCCCTGGGGCTGTGGGGGCTCCCTGGGGCTGTGAGGGGCTCCCTGGAGCTGTGGGGCTCCCTGGGGCTGTGGGGGCTCCCTGGAGCTGTGAGGGGCTCCCTGGAGCTGTGGGGCTCCCTGGGGCTGTGGGGGCTCCCTGGGGCTGTGAGGGGCTCCCTGGAGCTGTGGGGCTCCCTGGGGCTGTGGGGGCTCCCTGGGGCTGTGAGGGGCTCCCTGGAGCTGTGGGGCTCCCTGGGGCTGTGGGGGCTCCCTGGAGCTGTGAGGGGCTCCCTGGAGCTGTGGGGCTCCCTGGGGCTGTGGGGGCTCCCTGGGGCTGTGAGGGGCTCCCTGGAGCTGTGGGGCTCCCTGGGGCTGTGGGGGCTCCCTGGGGCTGTGAGGGGCTCCCTGGAGCTGTGGGGCTCCCTGGGGCTGTGGGGGCTCCCTGGAGCTGTGAGGGGCTCCCTGGAGCTGTGGGGCTCCCTGGGGCTGTGGGGGCTCCCTGGGGCTGTGAGGGGCTCCCTGGAGCTGTGGGGCTCCCTGGGGCTGTGGGGGCTCCCTGGGGCTGTGAGGGGCTCCCTGGAGCTGTGGGGCTCCCTGGGGCTGTGGGGGCTCCCTGGAGCTGTGAGGGGCTCCCTGGAGCTGTGGGGCTCCCTGGGGCTGTGGGGGCTCCCTGGGGCTGTGAGGGGCTCCCTGGAGCTGGGGGGCTCCCTGGGGCTCTGGGGGGCTCCCTGGGGCTCTGGGGGGCTCCCTGGGGCTCTGGGGCGCTGCCTTCCTGTCACAGTATGGCACTACTCCCTTTTTTATTGGGAAGAGAAGTGGCACATTTTGCTCCAATGGTTACTTCCCTGTTACTTCCACCACATCCTGCCCACTGCCAAGGCAGCAGCCAGACCACTTCTGTTGCTTTTGGGGTGGATCGGTGCCCGTGATCCCGTGTGGCGCTGGGAATCCCTCCTGGTGTCGTTCAGCACTTCGGGTTGGGCTGTGCAGCTCCGTGGCAGCAACGCCTGCAGCCCTCGAGCAGCACCGGTCTGTGTGCTGTCAGATGTGAGCAGGGGGATTCTGTTCTTTAAAAGCAAACTGAAGGTGAGAGGGGGCAGGTGGGAAGGTGTAGAAAGCTTGGCAGTGCTGTGGTTTTAAATCTGAAGTCAGCTCAGGGTTAATTATTTTTTTGAACCAGCAACTCTTCCTTGGGGCTTTCTCTTTTCCTGCTCAGTGTTAAGTTGAATTTCTGTTCTTTGCTCAGTGTTTTGCTGTGGCAACCCTGCCCGTCTCTGTCCCCTGTGGTTCGGTTCCAGCCTTTTTCTGGTTTTATTAGGTTTTTCTGATGTTTGTTACTGTTGTACCCTTACTTTTCTCCAGAAATAACACAATAGAAATCCGTTTGTGCCTCCAACAACTCGCAGGAGGGAGAGGTTTTGCAAGGTCTCTTAGACACACACCACCTTTGTTTGGAGCAGTGTTTATATCTGCTCCTGCCTTGGCAGCTGGGCACGGCCTGCACCAGCTGCTGCGGATGGACTGGCTGGCACCGAGCTCCTGGAATATGGAAAAAGATGGAGTGGAGCGCCTTGATTCCTCTCTCTGGGAAAGGAGATCATCTACCCGGTACTTGTCAAACAGTCACAGAGCGGCGTGTTGGGCAGCCCTGGCCCTGGAAAAGGGCTGTGCTGTCTTTGGCCATTCCTTCCTGCTGGGCTCAGCTATTCCACAGCCACTCCCGGATCCTGCACCTCCTGTCCTGCTTTGCGCTGGGACTCGGGAGCCTGTCCTCTGGAGACAAGCGTGGTACGAACCAGGGTGGAGCTGGGGCAGGGGTGGGGGATGCTGCAGAGAGCTGCAATTAATGCACGGGAGGCATTGACCGCGCAGGGGCCTCATTAGGACAGCGCTAATGAGCGCAAGGCAGCCTCGATGCAAATAAACTCCAAATGGGTTAATCAATAGGAGGAAAAATCCATGGAGCCGCTGCTTCGGGTGCCCTGGTCCCGCTCCTGCCCTGCCCGGTGGGTTCCCGAGGGAGGAGCTGCAGCAGGAATGCCCCTCATCCCGCATCCCGCAGGGCTGGCACCTTCCCCTTTCCGTGGAGCTGAGCTGGGCTCCAGCAGCCCTTGGCCGCTGCAGCTCGAGGGGCTCCAAGGACCGGGAGCCAAACCCCTGAGCCACGGCCCCCGGCGGGCCTCGGCTCCGGGCAGGCAGCAAGGGACGGGGAGGAGGGAGCGCGGCTCCTTCCCTCGGCTCCACGCAGGGCTGTAGGCGGTGCCCCCCGTGTCCTGCGCTGGGAATGTCTCCCAGCCCTCACATCCCTGGAGCCATAGCCCTGGAATGTTTCCCCCCTCCGGTGAGGGAGCTGCAGCTCTCTCACAGGGGCCAGGCAAGGCTGACCTGGTAGGAGGGAGGTGCCAGCAATTGCCTCTGCAATTTGCTCACCGTGTCTGCCTGGAAAAATGATGTCTCTTCCCACCACGGCCGTTAAGTAATTCAGGCAATCAGCTGGTTTTTGTACAGGAGGGATGGTGAAGAGTGGGGAGATGAGGGGAGGGAGCTTGGAGCCCCTCAAACCCCCTGCGCTGGAGGTTGGGGGGCACTGGTTGCCCGTGGCACGTCCCCAAAACGGGACGTAGTTCTATCCGATGCTAAAGGTTTCAGCATTTTTAGTATTTTCTCGTCTTCCAAGGGCAGGTTTAGCCACATTTGTTGATTTTTAAAAGCAAAAGCCGCTTCTCCTCCCCGGCTGTAGTGGCTGCGCCTGCACACATTTGGGGGAGGGCAGCAGGAAGGGAATTGCTGTGATTTTTATACATTACAGTAAATACAAAAGCAAGTTTGGAAGCACAAGTTCTGGAAGTGCAAGGAAGAGCCTGGAGCATCCAGGAAAGCTTAACTTGGGCACAGCTGTGGGCACACAGGAGGCTGAAGAGGTTTGGAAAAGAGGTATGTCAAGGATATTATTCTTGAAAAGCTGGGTTTGGAAAAGACAGCCCTTCCCAGCAGACGTGGATTTGGGGAGGTTTCAGATGATGCACAAAACTAGAGCTGTTTCTTTTGACTGGACAGAATTGGGGATTCTTTTTGCACTTGAGCAAGCAGAAAGGTGGCCATGTCTACTGGGAAAGGATCTCCAGGGGACAGAAATTTCCTTGAGAATCTGACCTGTTTCATCCTGCGAAGATTTTTTTTCTTTTTTTTTCTTTTTTTTTTTTTTTATGAAATTATCTTTGTTTAAACAAAGGCATATAGTGACAGGACACGGAATGGCTTCCCACTGCCAGAGGGCAGGGAGAGATGGGATATTGTTCCCTGTGAGGGTGGTGAGGCCCTGGCACAGGGAGCCCAGAGCAGCTGTGGCTGCTCCTGGATCCCTGGGAGTGTCCAAGGCCAGGCTGGATGGGGCTTGGAGCAGCCTGGGACAGTGGAAAGTGTCCCTGCCATGGCAGGGGGTGGGATGGGCTGATCTTTAAGGTCCCTTCCAACCCAAACCATTCTGGGATTCCAAACAGTGGGAATTCCCAGTGGTTGTTTCTCAGGGGTCAGCGTTGTGCCCCAGGCCAGCCAGGACAGGAGCTCCCTGTGGGACTCTGCCCTTACTGTGCAATTCGCTCATCCCTTCCCTGGCCTGGCTAGGAGCTCGTGAGTTAAATGTTCCAGGAGCAGTCCTGATAATGGTGGAGTTCTTACTGCTTCCCCAAAACCACATTTCCTTGTGTTCTGGGAGGGAGGGGCTGCTTGCTCTGCCTTTTTGGGGAGGGTTCCCACGAGGAGCATCCTCAGGGGCTTCAAATCCAACTTCGCTGTTAAAATTCGGTCGGACGGAACAAATGCTCCCTGCAGAGAGGAGAAGCTGCTGCTGTGCAGAGCAGGGTGTCAGAGCACGAGAGGGACCTCTGGGTGGCTCCATCCTCACAGGTTTGGCGGCGGATGCTGGAATCTGTGCATCTGTGCTGCAGGAGCAGCTCTGTGTCCCTGATCCGCGTGTGTTAAGCACTGGGCTGCGGGGAATCCTCATGCCTGGCTGACACAGCTAGCAGGACACAGCCCTGCTCCAGTCATTCCTAGGAGCTGTTATCCGGGGTTATCGCCGGGAGCGCTGCCTCCCGGCTGAGCGCGTGGCGTGTCCCGGGCTGTCCCGGACACCCCAGCTGGGAGCTGGTGCTCCCCGCGGGCCCCGGTTCCTTCTGCTGCGGAAGGGGCTGCCTGCTCCAGCCCCAGGACTGCCCGGTCCGTGCAGCACCAGGGCAGGCTTTGCACCACGCAGTGCTGCAGGAACCTGCATTTCGGGTCAGGTGCTCCCTCCAGGCACAGCCCGACTGTTCCCAGTGACAGGAAGTGAATTATCCTTTACTAAGGTTTGACGGAGGATTTTATGGGGCCACATTAATGTGTACTCGCTCAGTGCTGAAATCCTTCTCTGGGTAAGTTCTCTGCCCCTCAGAGCGGTGAGAGCTGCTCACACACATCCCACGGGCTGGGATCCCCTGCTCTGCCCGTGGATGGCTCTCTCCAGGGACACCTGTGGTGAGTGGCTGCAGAGCAGGGCAGTGACACAGGCCCCTGCCACAGGACTGCCTGACCACCTCTGTGAGATCCACAAACGTCCCTGGAGTGAATTCCTGGCACCTGGGCAGGAGGGGATGGAGAAGGGATGAGCTGGCAAACCTTGGGAGAGGAGAGGAGCCAGGCAGAACTGCTGGGTGGCCCCTTGGGCTCGATTTTTCCATTTGCGTGAAGCACAGGCTCCTGTCTGGGGGTATTTTTGTTTTGTTTTTCAGACAGCCACTTCAGGATTTAAAAAGCATCACTTGAGAGTCTGCTGAGCTCCGCAGACTTCTGAGAGACCTTGCCTGTGCAGTCAGTGCAGCAGGGAGCAGTTAAACACGTCACCCAGCTGTGCAGGGTGGTCACTCGGGGCCTCTAATGGCTTTATTTCATTAGCACGAGCTCGCTGGGGAGGGCTCTGCCTGCTCAGCACTGCTGAACCTTCTCACTGCCCGAGTGTGTTCATTTAATGGACTGATTTTCTTAACAAGACTGGTAACCAGAGTATCTAATGTTCCTTCTGGGGCTCTCACTCGTTTTCATTCCTCAGCAGAATCGGGTAGGTCAAGAGCTCTCCTCCATTAGCAAAAGATGTTCCACCTTCCTTATTATCCACTGTTCCCTGCAAAGATTCTTTTAAGCTCCCAAGGGAAAAGCTACCTTTGATTTACATTTTTTTTCTTCCTCTCCATTTCCTTCTTCAGTGGCAAGACATTCATTGCTAATTCAAAAGATGAGACAACTCCTCTGATTGTGGCAAGGGTCCTCATCCAGCTCTAACGAGACTCAACTCATCAGCCTCCCCACACTTCAGGACTGGGAAGAGCTGGAAGGAGATGGAAGGAGATGGAAGGTTTTGTCGTGTGCCAGAAGTAAACTTTTTTTTTTCCATGGTCACCACCCAGTTGTCACTGAAACTGTGGGAAAAACAAAAAAACCTCTCCAACTGGATTTTTAGTGTTAGAGAATCAAGGCATTACTCTGTTCTGGACAGGATAAGCAACAAATTATTTCATCCACACATTGCCCAGGTGTGCAGAGAAAATCATTCCATCACACATGAATTTTACTAGATTTTTCAGATACTTATACAGTCAAAACCCATAGAAATTCATGGTTCAGTGTTCATTGGTCCCACATGTCGCAGTTCCTAGTATTTGGTTTCCCACTGGTTATCAACCTCTTTGCCTTCAATGTTAATTAGGTTCTCATTCTTGGTTCCCTTATTTCTCTTTTCCCAGCCCAGGTGTCTCCGACCATGCCAGGGGTGATGTTTGGAGTTGATGGTCGTTAATGGTCATTATCTTTTGTGTATCTTCTGTGCTACTCCCAGTCTGCTGAGCTGTTAGAGGCATCAGACCTCGCCTGAAAAGAAATTTCAATTCCCTTCCCCCGTGCCAAAGGCGAACAAAACTCCTGATTAAAGTTACATAAAAAATGTTAAACTTGGTATAATTTCCACCACAGCGAAAGCATCCTTTGGTGGCCTTGCCTGCGCCCCCGGAGGGTCCCTCAGAGCTGCGTGCGCAGCCCGAGGGGCTCCCAAGGGCAGCTGCGGTGTGTGCGGCACTCAGCTGCAGGGCCCGGGCAGCCGGGCGGGTTTGGGCTCGGCTTCTTCCCGCGGTTCCTCCCAGCGCCCCTCGGAACCTCCCCTCTCCCTCCTGTCCCCGGCGGGGGGCTCGGGGCGAGCGCTTCCTGCTCCGGCAGGGCGGGAGCGGCGGTGCTGCGGCGAGGAGCCCCGGGAAGGGGCCGCGGGCTGCCCGGGGGTGGAAAGCGGTGCCGGAGCGGCCGTGAGGTGCCCGCGGAGCGAGCAGGGAGCGCGGCTCGGGCCGCACGTCCCCGGGGTGCCCCGAAATCAGCGCCGCTCCCCGGCAGGCAGGCGGGTCTGGGGTTTGCTCTGGGGGTGAGCGCGGCTGAGCATCCAGCCCGGCTGCTGGGACGGGACCTCAGGGCCCTCGCTGCGGTGCTGTGACAAAGGCCTGCGGCCTCCAAAGGGCACCGGCGGCGGCTCCGCTTGGCCTCAGGGAGCGGGGCTGAGGGAAGGGCCCGGGAACGAACGGGATCTCCCGGGCGGCTGCCGCCTGACCGCCGCTGAGCACCCGGCCCCTGGGGCTGTGCCCGGCTTTCAAAGCTGCTTCTCCTCCTCCCCGCGCCCCTCGCGTTCCCCTTTGCTGCTTATCCCGGCCTCTCCTGCTCCTGCGGATCTCTGGGGAAAGGCAGCGGAGAGCTCCCTGTGCCTGTCCTGCCTCCCTGGCCCGGCTGCTTCCCGAAGGGAATGGGAATGAGTGTATGGAGGGTGCCCGAGGTTCCTGCCCTCGTCCGCTGGCCCCTGCTTGGCGTGGCGGCTGCACACACCTGGCACAGGACATGTGACAGGAGCCTGTCCTGTGTGATGGGACACGGACGCGTGACCAGTGTCAGGAAAATTAATCCACAAACACCAGAGGTTTATGTCCAAAAAGGAGACAGAGGAGTCCTATTACTTTGTTCGAATAAAGGGAGGGGCCATGGGGCATTTCCCATGGGGTCTCTCAAGTTGTTGGAGGACGCGGCCTCCTTTTTATCTTATTTTCCCGGCCGCATTTCCCTCTCTCTTTCCCCACTGGCTGAGGTACTTGAGAGGTACAGATTTCCCGAATTGCCTCATGCAGACCCCTTCTAATGTGTACCCCTATCTTTTTCCTTGTGTCTCTGTTCTTTTTCTCTAAGTCCAGGGATTTAACACAGTCTGGAGTAACAGACTGTGTCAATTAGTGGAATTCCTATGGAATTTATGGTTCCTGCCATTGCTTCTTTCCCCTCTCAGTATCTGGCTTTATCTACAGCAGGCCCGCAGTTTGTTTGTAAAGACACCTCCGTCTCATTCCTTTCACCAGCACAGTGGGGCTGCTCCTCCAGAGCCACAGCAGCAGTGGCAGAGCCCTTTGCCCTTGGAGCCAGCGGAGCCAAAGGCAGGGATGGAGGCTGGTTTGCCAGGGATGAGGGCACGAATTACACCCGGCTCGCTGCAGGTGTGAAGCAGGCGTGGAGGTGCTGAGGTGGCTGAGGACTGGAGGGCCCACGGGCTGGGCTGAGGAGGCGCTGGGAGGATTTTGCTCCCTCCCAGCTTTGGAGTCCCCGTGTGGCACCGGCAGCCCAAGAAAACACCCAGTGGGACCTCCAGGAGAGCACTGAGCCCCTGCAGATGTGCGGAGGAGAGCAGTGGCTTGCTCTGAAACCTTCCCACATGTGGATGGTGGTCTGTGGCATTGGGACATGGGCCAGGAGTGGGTTTGAGGAGGTGGAATGCAAATGCTTGGATTTAGCAAGAAGACACGAGGAAGGCAGTTTTGGGGGATGTGTGAGGTGGGACGGGGAGCTGTGTGGACAGTGGGATTTGGGGGAGGCGAGGCAGGTGGTGTCTGACATGAGGAAGGACAGCAAAATCTGACAGGGCCGAGTCTTGATGGGACAGAACAAGGTGACCTCTGCCTCCCACCCCACAGCTCCTCCTCCCTGGGATGTGCTGGGACAGGGCTCAACCCTGGGGCTGTGAGCAGCCAGGGGAAGGTCTCTGCAGCAGCGCCAGTGCCCATGGGAGATCCCAGTTCCGCACTGGGGACGAGAAATGTGCTGGTGGGAAGATGGCTTGGAGAGGCAGGATTTCCCCCAGGGCACAGCAAGGTGAGGGGGGGACCGGGAGCCGGTGCTGTGTGTGCAGGCCCAGGGCTGGGGCAGGGCCACAGGGACACCCCTCTGCCAGCCCCTGCAGCCGGGGGGTGACACGTGTGTAAGGAGTGACCCTGCCCAGGGGACACCTCGATATTGCCCTGGACTCCACTCTGTGCTGTGCAGGAACCGGGTGCCAAAGCAGCCACAGCTCGTCAGTCCCACAGGCTGTGCTGGGTCTGGGGGGTGCAGGCTGCCCTGGGGGGCACCTCCTGGCAGTAAATGGGGGTACTGGTGCTTCCCTGTGCCCTCTTGGTGGGCAGCAGAGGCCCCAGGCAGTGCAGCTGCCATGTGCTGGGAAGACTTCGGAAGTAATCCTTCTTGTGTCCTTCCACACAAGGAGAGCTCATGGAGAGGACAACAGGAGGAGCTTTCCTTGAGGTGACCTTTCCTGGAGTGGTTCTGCTTTCCTTCCATCCTGCCTGGACATCTGTTGGATTTTCCATCCTCTCACAGCAGCGCCTAAAGCTGCTCCTGGAGGAGCCCTGAACCCTTGTGATGCTGACTGAAGGCAGTTCTGATATTGGAGTGTGGGGTGAGCTGGGTGCTGTGCTCAGCCCTGTCCCCTCCCCAAAGGACAGCCTGGCTTGTGACCAGCCCTGCTTCTGGCAGCCCTTTAGCACGTTCCCTCACTTCCCCGTCCCTGAGCCCCAGTCCCAGACAGGGCAGGATCCAGCGCTGGCAGAGCCGGGGGAGCTGGTGGCCACCCTGGCAGGGTAGGACAGGGGTCCTGCAGGGGCAGGGGAGCTGCTGCTCCCCTTTAGGGGCTGTCAGCGGCCCCAGCGCTCTGTTCAGAGCAGGGACTTCGCAGCTGTCCCTGGGAAGCGTTGAGGAGGGTCCCTAGCACTAAAAGCTCTGTTGGTCTGCAGCTGGCAGTGGGTTACACCTGCATTTCACTGAGGCCAGGGCTGACACCATCTCAGCTTGCACAGAGAGCTCCACAGAGCCAGGAGGAGCCCTGAGGCTCCTTCCAGCATCCTCCCAGCTTCTCCTGCCTCTCCCCCGCCAACGCCCCAGCCAGGCTGTGTCTGACTGCCAGGCACCTCTAGTACCCTCTGGCTGCCACCCTCTGGGTGTCCCGCTCAGGACCGGGGTGGCAGTGGGGCCGCAGGTGTCCTGTGGCCCAGGGGTGAAGCTGGTGGTCAGTTCCTGACTCCTCGGTGTCACATCGGTGCCGAGAGCAGTTCCTGGCCCTGGCCGAGCACTGTGCTGCCAGCCTGGCCCACTGGGAGGGTGTGAGCGTCCCCTGCCCACGTGCGGCAGCCCCGGGTGCGGAGGAGTCGGGGAGCGAGTGATTGCTGCGTTCCACGAGGAGAAATAAATAAAGAGGCTTTGCAAGGAGTGTAATCTCCTGGGGAAGAGACTGCGGCTCTGCTCCACCCACACCGTACATGAGCGGCCTTCGAGCACTGACTCATTCCTCCTTCCCGGGGACCGTGGGCAGGGCTGGCCCCGCTGCTGGGGGGGACAGCACAGGCAGGACCAGGGCTCGCTGCCTCTTGTCCCCGTGCTGGGCTGCTGGGACAGCTGCCCTCCGTGGGGCCTGCAGGGGACCTTGGCATTTCAGCTCCAGGTGACTCTGGTCCTGCAGGAGCTCTCGTGACCACACCTGGTCAGGTAACCCACCTAGCCTGGACAGTGCCCTCAGGGCTGCCAGTCTGCCTGTCCCCGCCTCGGCCCACGTGTCCTGTGATCCTGGGGACCCCGTGTGTGTCAGCGTCCCTGCTCCTGCTCTGCGGTGACAGGCGGGGCTGTGGGGGGACAGGGGGATGCTCGGGGATGGAGGGGATGTGCTGTATCTCGGGTACAACAGGCACTGCTGAACAGCCTCTCTGAGAAACCAGAGAGCTGTGGAGGGGAGCTGAGACCCGGGACAGCTTCCATCGAGCTGCCGGGGGGCACCTGATGACCTCAAAGCCTCCTTCCCCCAGCCCCAGGTTTGCTTGGGAAGCAGCTCCTCACAGGGTGTTGTAAAGACCAGAGCTACGAGAGAAAACTTCCAAGAGAATTGGGCAATACCTGCCAGCTGTGGCTGAGGAGACCCCCAGATGTGGCTGGCTGGAGGGAGTCCAACATCTGCCTTGTTCTCATGCTGGGGGGGTCTGTGGTGAGTCCTTGTCCCTCCCTGCTCCGTGTGCTTGGGGCAGTGGAGGAACAGGACTGTCTGAGAGGTGCCTTGTCCCCGGGGACCGAGCAGCTTCTTCTGGATGCCTCTGTCCACACAAGGCTCTTCTCTTCCCTCCTTGCATATCCAGGTTGGAAACTTCCTTGGCTAAAGGGCTTGTGCTCCAAGTGTGGCCCTTGGCCCTGCCCTGGGAATTTGGGGTGAGGGGTGGATGACAGGCTGAGGCTCCTGCCGTGGTCTGTCCCTGCTCAAAACTGGCACCGTGAAGTTCCTCAGCCGTGAGGTCCTTTCTGTCTGCACCTCCATCCTCACCCCAGGTCAGGCAGAGGAGGGAGCTCCAGAGCCCTGACGTGGCACCTGGCAGGGTGCTCGGAGGGCAGCAGGGCATTCCAAGGGTGCTTTGCTCTCACAGCCTCAAGTTACACCAGGAGAGGTTTAGATTTGATATTAGGGAAAATTTCTTTGCAGAAAAGGTGGTCAGGCATTGGCACAGCTGCCCAGGGCAGTGGTGGAGTCGCCATCCCTGGAAGTGTTCAAGAAAGGTGTGGATGTGGCACTTGGGGACATGGGTTAGTGGTGGCACTGGCAGTGCTGGTGGAACAGTTGCATTCGGTGATCTTGGAGGGCTTTTCCAGCCTAAAGAATTCTGTGGCACCTCTCAGGTGCCCCTCGGGGACACAGTCACAGCAGTGGCAGGAAGTGGAAGGGGCAGAATCCCCTTTGCTGCTCCTGCTGCTGGGCTGTGCCCTGGGACACGGAGCGGAGCAGCAGCGCCCGGAGCTCTGCCCACGGGAATCTCGGTGCGTGGCTGGGGAGGGGGGAAGCCCAGGCCACGCAGCCCCCGCGCTGGGCGGTGCAGGGAGCACGGGAAGGTGACAGACAGGAATGCTGCTTTGCTCATGGCAACACGAGCTCCCCAGCTTGCTCCGAGGGGAGCGCTGGGCTGCCGGAGCCGCCTCCCGACGGGGACAGCGTGTACCAGGAAATCGGGAGCTGGGTAATGAGGGGATGATGTGATCTGGGCTCGTACCAGCAGTGACAAGAGACAGCAGCAGAATTCAAGGAGCAGAGCATCTAGTGAGAAAAAAATAGAGAGGGAGATGTGGGGAGGAGATGGGGAAGTCTGGATCTAGGCTGAGATAGGATTGAAGTCTCCAGGTCAGGGCGAGGGATTGATCCATCCCGGGGAGAGGATGGGTGGTCAGGAGGTGGCTCTTTCCTTCACCCTGTACCTGCTCTACCTTGAACCACCCGGAGTACTGCATCCAGCTCTGGGGCCCTGGCTGCCCCATCCCTGGGAGTGTCCAAGGCCAGGCTGGATGGAGCTTGGAGCAGCCTGGGACAGTGGAAGGTGTGGAAGGGGACGGAATGAGATGATCCCCGAGGTCTCTTCCATCCCAAAGCATTCTGTGTTTCTGTGGCAGAGGGCCCCTCCCTTTGGCTCCCCTGTCACTCGTGCAGGGAGGTGACAGTGCTGTCTGTCCCTCCTGTCAGCCTCTGCCCTCTGCTGGCAGGAGGGCTTGGCTCCCCAGGCCGGACTGTGCGTTTTGTGTTTTTAATGGAATAAAGCCCTTTGGCACGCAGCCCCGGCTCTGCGAGTGGCTTACTGGTGCCACTGGTGCCACTGGTGCCAGCAGTGCCGCTGTGCCCCGGGGGAGGTTGGCTGACAGCAGGAGCCTGGCTGGGGGATGCCACGTGGGAATGCACAGCATGCATCACTGACCCACCGCTAACATTAGTGACCAACCGAGCCTGAGCCCTGGTAAAGACAGACAGCACCGGCACTGAACTGCCCCCGGGGCTCACAGAGAGCACCGCACTGCCCCCGGGGCTGCTGCAGGGCTTGTTGCCTCCCCTCGTTTCCTCCCCTCGTTTCGTTCCCGGCACCACTGGGGCATTGCTAGGGTGCCCAGCCCGGATTCCCAGCCTGGGTGAGGGGCTGGAAGGCAGCTCTGGACAGCCCCTGGCTGCTCCCAGGGCTGCAGGGGCTCGTCCTGCACCTCTGCAACTCAGCACAGCCTCCGGGCCCCCTGCCCAGCCTTTCCTGCAGACACAGGGCATTTTCACAGAAGAGGCTTCGTGACTGTATTTTCTTTTTTCTCTTTGTTGGTTCCAGCTGATCCTGGTGCCCCTTTCCCTCCATGGTGCTGGGCACCCCTGTGAGTTCCTGCGCAGTCCCTGTCCAGACTGGCTCACTGGCACAGCACGGTGCCCACGGCAGGGCCCTGGCACTCACGGGAGGTTGGTGTCTCCTACAGGAACCTCCATCCCCAGGTTTGGCTCCATTTGTGAATTGCAGCCCTGAGCCTATCCCAGAGGAGCTGATCCCATGGAAATGGAGCCCAAGTGTGACCCCAGAGCTGCGCCACCAGAGCCGTGCCCTTCATTTTGGTTGGAAAAGCCCTCTAAGATCCTCGAGTTCAGCCGTTCCCCCAGCCCTGCCAAGGCCACCACTGACCCCTGTTCCCGGGTGCCACAGCCACGCGGCTGTTGAACACCCCCAGGGATGGGGACCCCACCACGGCCCTGGGCAGCTGTGCCAGTGCCTGGCCACCCTTTCTGTGAAGATGTTTTCCCTCATATCCAACCTAGATTTCCCTTGGTGCAGCTTGAGGTTGTTTCTCTTGTCCTGTCACTCATTACCTGAGAGAACCCTGAGCCCCCCCCTGGCTACAACCTCCCTTTTTGACTTCAAACTGTGGCCACTGTTGGAGGCAAAAACATCCGAGAACTTCTCTGAGAGCATCTCCAGGGAGCCTGGAACTCTGAGCAGCCACAGCCCTATGGGCTGAGCCCCCTGCCTGCCCCTCTGAGCAGCACCCAGGTGTTTGGGAAAGCTCTGGCTCCCTCATCCCCAGGGATGGGGGCTCCCAGCAGGGAAAGATGTCACAAACTGTGGCGCTGTGGAGGTTCAGGAGAAGCTGGCGGTGTGGGAGGAGTGGGTGGGAGGGAGGGACTGAGGGAAGGAGGGCAGGAGGCCATCGCAGACTGATGCTCCAGTGGCACTTCCAGCCTTTTGCACAGCTGCACGTGAGGCAGGGAGGCTCGGGGAGGGCCCTGCAGGGGCCTGTGTGCAGTGCAGTGTTTTGTCTCTGGATTAAAGGTGCAGAAGTTGTGTCCCCTTGGCACCCCTGCTCTGCCCTTCTCTGTCCTTCCCTCTGCAGACACCTCGGCCTTTTTTCCTAGGAATTCTTGAATTGTTTTAACCGGAGCAAACCTTCCAATTTTAGGGCTGGGAGGCAGCACCTGCCTTCCTCTCTAATGGCTGCACTTGAGCAATCTTTCCTCCAGAAAATGGGAGCCTGAATGGAGACCATCAGCCCCTAATGCAGCCTTCCTTTCTTCTGCTAATGCTTCCGAGGGAGGAGGGAAGCTCCGGCTCGGCTCCTGCCAGCCGAGCGATGCACTTGTCATTAAAGCCCTGAAGCAGCAAAATGCTGAAGAATATCTCCGAGGTGCTTTCCAGAGCCTGGAGTGAGAGCTCACAGCTGCAGCACAAGATGCCTGGAGGAGCTCTCATCCCCAGCTCTGTGCCAGCAGATGGGACAGCCGGGATGCCTCTTCTTCCCTGGGCCCTGGACAGGCAGGGACGAGGTCCAGCCTCGGCCAGTGCTGCTCGCAGGGACAGGACACGTCCCTGGAGGGCCCTTGGGAGCTGGGTGGGGAGGTGTCTGTGTGTCACCATCAGGTTTGTGCTGCCCTGGCGAAGCTGACCACGCACTTGGGCTTCTCCACTGACATCCTGAAGCTTTGAACCAGGCTGGGGGACACGTTTGGGGTGTGATGGTGCAACTTGGCTGCCTTGCAGAGAATTCTTACCTTTCGCTGAGGAAATAAGGATGGTCACACGCAGGATGTCTGTGGGATGTGCTGGGGTCCTGCTTCACATTCCTGGCGGGGTTTGGAACTCCCTGGGTGTCTGAGACCCAGTGCAAGGCTGGCACGGGACCAGGGGCTGGTCCTGGACCAGAGGACCAGTCCCTGCTGGAAGTGACTCAGGGACCCCGACCCAGAGCTGTGGGTCCCACACCCCCGGCTCTGCCCCTCTGGGCACCTCCCTGCCGCCCTCCCTGCACCCCACAGCTCTGTTGCAGGGCAGGAGGGGAAGTAGGGCTGGGGCAGCCCCTTGCCAGGCCCCGCTGTGCCAGGGAGGGGACGGAGGCTGCGGAGGCATCGCCTGTGCCTCACACCGCACTGCATCGCTCATCCTTCTCCTCCCTGCTGCTGCCCTCGTTTGGCTGCATTTTGTAGATGAAAAGTGGCCTTTAAAATATAGGACAAGGTCACCCTCCCCTCCCCAGGCGGGCGGCGCAGCCCCCGCGCAGAGCCCGGAGCCGGCGGCGCTGCAGAGACACTGCCCGGGGGAGCCTCGGCCGGGCAAGGACACAGCCCTGGAGTCCAGCGTGGCTTGGGCTGCAAGGAAATCATCCCATCCCCCCCCTTGCCATGGGCAGGGACACCTTCCACTATCCCAGGCTGCTCCAAGCCCTGTCCAGCCTGGCCTTGGACCCTGCCAGGGATGGGGCCGCCACAGCTGGTCTGGGCCCCCTGTGCCAGTGCCTCCCCACCCTCACAGGGAACAATTCCCTCCCAGTATCCCATCTAAACCTACTCTCTTTCCATTTGAAGCCATTGCCCCTTGTCCTGTCACCATCTGCCCTTGTAAAATCGCTTTCTCTCTTTTTTATAAGCCCCTTTAGCACTGGGAGGGGCTCTGGGAGGCGCCTGCTCCTGCCAGGATGTCCCCAGAGCCATGGCACTGGGGCAGGTGGCTCTGCAGTCACCCCTGGCCCAGCGTGAGCTGCTGCAGAGGGAAGTTCATTTTCACACGAGCAGGAAATGTTCCTCCTGCTCCTCCTGGCGCTGCCAGGGCGCTGCCAGGTTTTTACTCCGTGGTGTGAGCTGGTGAAGGGACTGACACACCAGGAGCCCAGCGAGGGTCACCTGCATCAGGGTGGCCTGAGTCCATTTTATTGTCCCTTTCTGCTCCCTTCCCTGCCACAGACACTGTGGTCCGAGCACTTAAACCCTCCCTGGTCCGACTGCCCAGCCTGAGCGAGCCAAGGCCAAGCATGCAAATGAACTTCCTGGGAGAGCTTCAGAGTCCTGTGCCCTCCTTCCCAGCATAAAGATACGGGATAGAAAAGGCTTGTTATTTCAAGGGGACCCAGGGCTCTAAGGCAAAGCCTCCCAGGAGCAAATGCTGAGCAGCAGCAGCCCTTCTTGATGAGAAATTTCCTCCTGACTGTCCCTGATGGCTTTCCAGGTGGATGCCAGCACTCCCATAGTGCTTTTAGCTAATGGGGAAGGATAATCCTGATGTCCTGGCCAGCACTGTGTCTGTGCAGTGCCCAGGGCTGTCCAAGCTGCTGATGACTGTTCTGTTCCTTTGGCCGCTGTGTCCTGCCAGGATCTGCTCTCTGCCTGCAGCCCCTGCTGCCCCAGGAGAGGACAAACGGCCACCCCAGGCCCGGGGACCATTCTGGTCTCAGGGGTGCCCCGGCGAGCAGGGGGGGCTGGGCCAGAGGCGAGGGCACAGGAGGCCAAGGGCAGCCCTGCTGCACCGAGGCTGGCGAGGTGCCTCCACCTGCAGCCCTTCCGTCCCAGCCCTTGGCAAAGCGCTGCTGTCGCTGGAGAGAGGAGGCAGGTGCTCGACCCGAAATAACCAGATGGTGCTGTGCCTCCGAATGTAGGACAGGGGCACCTGTGGCTCCCCCTGCTCTCGGGCAGCGTCTGAAGGGCTCTGTGCAGAGATCCCAGCAGAAGTGCGAGACCCGGCCTGGTGCTCCGGCTCCTGCTCCGGAGAGGATCCAGAGGGACACACGGATCCACAGCCACGCCGGGGTGCCACGCCGGGGGCCACTGGAGCTCAGCCCCGGGCACCACGGAGCTGTTCCTGTCACAGAACACAGCGGGGACGGCTTTGCTCTCTGGGCTGAGATTATTTCCGCTCTGATTTCCGAGGGATGGAGCCGCATCCCTGCCCTCCCATTCCAGAGCCCAGAGAGAAAGGGGAGGTGGGCACGGGTGGGCTGAGAGTGCCGAGGGCTCTGCAGAGCTGCGGGCAGGTCCCTCCTGCACGTGCCAGCCAGGTGCGCTGTGACACCCACGTGCGTGTCCCTGCCAGGGACCTGCACCATCGAGGGCACCCAGGTGAAGCCCTGGTTGATCGTTCCTCAGCAAGGACCTCCTGCCTCTGGCTCTGGCTGGCACTGGGAGATACTCCCAGTCTATCTGGGAGATGGTGGCACAGTCCTGGGGCAACTGCCCTTGTCTAAGAGGTTCTGATTCTTTGCCTCGTGCCATTCTCAGGATGTCTTTTGGCCCTGCCCCCCCAGTGCATTTGCCATTGACATCATTCAAAGCCAAGAACTCTCAATTCCAGACCTGTAACTCCAGCGGGATATTCTGTTTGCACCCTTCCACCGTTCCTCTAAGGAGATAAACCCACAGGAAATGTGCCCATGAACAACTGCAGGTCTGTTCTGTCCCCTGGCAGTGCACAAAGCTGGCTCCTGGTGGGTAAACCTGGCTCCTGGTTTGTCCCCCAGCTTGGACTGTAATTCCAGCTGGGGAAGGGAATGATTGCCTTTCCCCTTCCCTACCCTCCTGCCATCCGGCTTGACCCATCTCAATTTGGAAACAACAAACCTGGTGCCATATTCGAGCCCTGGGTGGGGTTTGTCATCCCAGGAGCTTCCAGGTCTGAGATCCCAGACCTTTGTCTCCCAGATCTCGCTGGTGGCTCCCAGACCTCAAACGTGAGGTGATCCTTAGATCCCATCAAACTGGGAGTCTGCCGTGCCTCAGTCAGAACCCTGGCCCAGCCTGGCTGACTGATGTGCTGGGATAGGCTCCAAACCCGCTCTGGATGCGCTGGGAGCAGCTCCGAGGTGGCTGCAGAGCGTTTGCTCGTGGATGGGCTGGAGCCTGACCCCCAGCTGGTGACAGGGCGCTCCTGAGGCCATAAGGGAGCCTGTGGTGCCTTTGGCTCCAGGCTGGGCCGGGGAGGGTCGCAGCCCCAGCCTGGAGCTGGCTCCGGGCGGGGTCCCCATGCTGGGGGCTCTGCTCAGGCGGTGCCGGGCACTGGCACCCCTGCCCCGGCTCCCCGGTGGGCACTGACACAGCCCGTGCAGGAGCACAGCGGCCGTGTCCCGCCCGTTCTGCTTCCCCTACCTCTGCCCAGCCCCTCCTGGGCGGCAGGGACAGCGTTTGTGTGGCTCTCCAACCCAGGCCACCGTGGTTCAGAGCGAAACCCGACAGCGTGTAAAGCCCAGAGCACAGCTTTTCCCCACGCCGACTCATTTGCACAAAACACCCACAACTACGCAGGGGCTTCTCCACTGTCTCAGGAGCGCGGTTGCCACGTGGCTCACCAGGGCTTGTTCCTCATGCTGACAGATCAAGTGAAAGAGGCAGTGGGGACGAGCACTGCCTCCACCAGGGAGCCTGCCAAGGAACTCTGCTGTGAAGTTCAGGCGCCATCAGCCTTTATTAAACAGCATTAAACTCGTCCCTGCAGACTGACAGCATGAAAATTTCATGTGGCTTTTAAGTAAGGCTGGGTGGAGCTCTTTAAACGTCTCCATCTCGGGAACAACGAGGCAGAAATCTGTGCCAGGCTGGGATCTTGGGAAGGAGCGCACTGGAATCCAGCAGGATGAGTTCGGGGTGGGACGCGGCCTGCAGTGCACTGCCTGTGGCTCCCTCAAAACCACCTCATTTCTTCAGCACCTACCGGATTTCGGGGCAGGGATTACAGGCAGTAGCTACTGGTTGCAGATCTCTTTGCCTTGGAGTGAGTCCAGAGAGGCCACAGAGATGCTCCTGGGGCTGGAGCCCCTCTGCTCTGAGCCGGGCTGGGAGAGCTGGGGGTGTTCACCTGGAGAAGGGAAGGCTCCAGGGAGAGCTCAGAGCCATTTCCAGTGCCTAAAGGGGCTCCAGGAGAGCTGGAGCGGGACTGGGGACAAGGGCCTGGAGGGACAGGACACAGGGAATGGTTTCCCACTGCCAGAGGGCAGGGATGGATGGGATATTGGGAGGGAATTGTTCCTGTGAGGGTGGGGAGGCCCTGGCACAGGGTGCCCAGAGAAGCTGTGGCTGCCCCTGGATCCCTGGAAGTGTCCAAGGCCAGGCTGGACGGGGCTGGGAGCAGCCTGGGACAGTGGAAGGTGTCCCTGCCATGGCAGGGGGTGGGACTGGGTGGGCTTTAAGGTCCCTTCCAACCCAAACCATTCCATGATTCAATGATTCTGTGATCTTGGAACCCCTGGCTCGAGACGACCCTTTTGTTCCTGTGAGGTTGGGGAATAAATGTAAAGGGTTTAAAGGACACTTCATGTCCCGGTCCCAGTGCTGCTCACAGGAACAGGTGCGAAAACAGGACCCAGCCCATGGCAGAGGGAATTCTGTTCCTGTGGGCAGGGGAAAGGCCCTGGTCCCTCTCCATTGGGTGCCACTGGCTGGGGATTCTGTGAAACGGGAAAGACCAAACCTCGCAGCAGAGCAGAGTTCCTGTCACTCAGGCCAGCATGGGCTGTGTTCTGGCTTCTGTGAGAGCTCCAGAGTTGAGAGGGATTTGTCCAAACTCCTGCTCTGGTTCTGCAGCTCCCACTGGCACTGCCAGCCCTACGCCTTTATTGGAGAGAGAGCCAAGGCTGCCATCCCTCAGAACCATCAACCTCGGGCAAAATACCCGAGCTCAGGGGTGTTCTCAGAACTCCTCGGGCAGGAGGGGTTCACATCCAGGCCCACGGGCAGGGGTGCGGGGATGAATAGCACCAGGACCACCAGGAACTTATCCCAGTGGAGCCGTGGGGGAGCTGGGTGGGCTCAGCTCCAGCCTGGGAGGAGAGCAGAGCAGCACAGGTGGGAAACCTGGCACAGGCCGTGCCCAGGATCCCCTTGGCTCTGGCAGCCTCGGCCAAGGCCGTTCTGCAGCTGCTCCATCCTGATCCCACCTCACGCACGCCAAGGCCCCCTCGGTTTGGGGGGATGTGCTGCTCTGGCACTGGTCATGCTGGTCCTGAGCCCCCCGGAGGTTTGGGAGGATGTGCTGCTCTGGCACTGGTCATGCTGGTCCTGAGCCCCCCGGAGGTCAGTGGGGACAATGCCCCCACACCGTGTGCCCCTGGGCCTCGCTTCCTACCAGAGCCGTGACGTGCTGGGCTCTCCCAGGATTCGGCAGAGGGTGGGAGTGGGGGAGGAGAAGAGAAGCTGTCGGGCCCCTGGTGGCCTGTGGCAAATGGCCCAAGAGTTTGGTCCCCTCGGACAGGACAGGTCCTCCAGACCCCAGGGAGGAGGAGGGAGCACCCCTAGGACAGTGCCACACGTCCCCTCGGCTTTGGGGAGTTCCTGGAGTGGGAGCCAGCTCAAGTGGGAGTGTTGCCGAGTGCCAGACCCGGGGGTTGAGCTGCCACCTGTCAATAATTAATGTAGCACTTCCTTTAATGAGTGCCACTAATTGCAGCGGCTCAGCCCCTGCGCGTCACTGCAGCCCCGCAGGTGACCCGGGGCTGCTCGGGTGCCGCAGTGAGGATCCTGCGCCCCGTGCCCCGTCCTGCTCCCGAGGTGACGCTGGGTGCGGCTGCCCTGTGACACAGGGGCCGTAGAGGACCCCCCTGAAGGCCGCGGAGGGGAGCGGGAGCGCTCCGGGATGCAGCTCCTTGGATGCCATGGGAAGGTCGCTCCGTGGCAGCAGCGCGGGTGGGAGGCAGCGGGTGGGGATCTCCGCAAGCACATTCCGCTTCTCCAGCCCAGGAACCGCCCCTGCCCCATCCCTGGCCCGAGTCCCGTTTGAGGCCCCCGCCTCTCTGGGTTCCTCCCCCTCCTGGGGCACTGGGCCGGAATCCCAGGATATGACACAAACGCTCTCACGTGGGGGACAGGGAGGGATTTAGCATTTCAGGTACAGAAACAAATTCCCCTTTAGGGCACAGGAAATAGGGGTGAGACCCTCTGAGCACAGTGGGATCACCGAGGAACCCAGAGGAACGGGGAAGAGCTTGGGAAGCAGGAGGAGAGGGCCCTGCTCTTGCAGATGGGCCTTCCTTTCACTCCCTCTGACCTCTATCTCCTTGCCTGTGGAAAGCTGCCCAAAAGGTCAAAATCACCATTATTTTGTTTTCAAGCCTGAGCTCTAAAAAAATAGCTCAATAAATATTCCCGATGCAGCAGTTGTTTCAACAAAGGCAGCACATGGATGGCTCCCGAGGTCTTGCCATGGGGTGGGGTGGGGATGCGTGGAGGGCAGGAAGCCATCCTGGGCCGGCTTCAGCTTCCTCGTCCCACGGGCTGCCCTCCTGGGAGCTCAAATCCCTGTTTCTTCCCGGGCATTGCTGTTCACAGCCCTTTGCCTGACCAAGACCTTGTTCTGCCCCTCCAGCCCACCCTGCAGCGGTGCCTCAGCAGCCCAGCTCCTCTCTGGCTGGCACTGGTGCGATGGCCAGAGCTGGCTCGGGGCTGGGGAGCTCCCTGGGGTGCGCGATTACTGAGGGGGGAAGCAGGGAGCTCCAAGGAGGGCACCCAAGGAGGGAGTGAGGGCTGCCACCCCCAGCTCTCTGCACCCCTTGCTGTGGCCATCAGCTTCCTCCCTGCCCGTGCTGGGATGGCACCTGCCTGTCCCTGTGCCCTCCTGTGGCCGCCCCCCAGCCCCGCTCCAGCTGCCATGCAAGCGCCCATCTCCTTCTGTAAATCCCTTTCTCCAAATCCTGGCTGGAATGCACTCGATTCCAGGCACTGGGAAGTCCTGGCCTTGGCCTGTTCCCGCTGCCACCTGCCTCGCCCTTGTCCCCTGGGCTCACTCGTGCCCTGCCTCACCCCGGCTGCAGCACCGGTGGCTCTGTCATGCCCTAGGCAGAGGCGGTTCAGCAGCTCCCCCTCAGAGGGATGTGGGAGGGGGACAAGGAGGGAGTCACGGTGCCCCTGGGTGCCGCGTTCCTCAGGCGAGGGCTGAGGGGTGCCGGGGGGAGCCCCGCTCACCCCAGCGCTGCCGTGAGCGGAGGGACAGGGCTCCCGTGCCCGGCGCTGCGGGATGGGTGCAGGGTGTTCCTGGGGAGCCGCTGTCCTGTCCCCCGGCACCCCGCGTGGCACCCGGGCCCCGCCCGGCCCCAGGGAGCGGCTCCCGGTGTCTGGGGCCGCCGAGCCCCCGCAGAAGCGCGGCTGGGCTGGGGGGGGGTTATTCAGAACCCCCCCGGCTTCACCTGCCTGCTCAGTCACAACAGTCCCAGACACGCCGCCTTCCTCCCCCGTTCTCCACATGCTGATGCTTCCCTCTCACCTGGCAGGGGCTGCTCACAGAGCGGTGTCAGCCGCTGCCAGCCCTCTCCTCCTGCTCCTGCGAGCTGTGCCTGCGGGCCGGCACCGCCGGGGCACTGCCGGGGCACTGCCAGGCCCGCGGGGTCCCGGGAGGAGCTGCCTGGCTTTGGGTGCTTTGGGACGAGCAGCCTCTGCCCTGTGTCCTGTGCCCAGCCCCGGCTGCTGGCAGGGAGGGCAGGGTCACAGCGAGCTCGGAAAGGCCTTTGCCCCCTGCAGGAGCTCTCCCCTCCGGCTCCCAGCCTGGCAGAGGGGAACCCACCCCAAAGGGATGCTCCTCGCCCGGTAGCGGGGCTACCACCTGTCCTGCCTGCCCAGCACACACGCGGGGACACGTGGCGGTGAGGGAACAGGTCCCTTGGATGTGACACCAATGCCAGTACCACCAGTGAGAGGTGATGGAAACCCTGCCTGTGCCTGGGAGTGGGTACCCAGCTCCCTGGCAGCCTCCGGGCAGGTTGCTCTGCCAGCTGCCTGCCTCAGTTTCCCCAGTTGTGCCATCCCTGGCTTTGCTTCAGGGGCCCACAATAATCTGAATTTTCCAAACCTGGGAGCAGATGTGACGTGAGCCCCCATTCCTCTCCTCAGCCTCCTGCCAGCTCTCCAGTTCTGTGCTCCCATGGCAAACCCAAAAGCTTCCTCCTGCTCTTCGCTCTTCTCCCAGCTGCCAGAGGAGCCCGGTGCCCTGATCCAGGACCTCAGCAAGCTGGAATTGAGCTGGGCATAATCTGTGCCAGCGTTGGGCTGGTGCTGTGCTGGTCCTGCAGCTCCCTGGGTGTGGGGGCCAAGGGCTGGCAGCCCCCGCCGGCCCTCCCTGGCCCTCCCCTGAGGGGAGGTTATTTTCTCACCAGATAGCACTTGTGTTGAGCACCTCCCTCTATTCGTGGACCTTTTGAGCATCATTTGCTTCCCAGGCATTCTCCCCCCACCCCCTTTATTTTTAAATTAAAAAGGAAAAAAGCCATGTTTCCATAGGAACTTGGAGAGAGGCTGATCCCGACCTCATTATTTGCTCAGTGAAAGGAACTTTATTTTTATCTGTTTGTGTACATCGTCAGATTTTGGCTAAACCTACTTTCCTGACTTTGTACAGTGAGTTCTTTTAATCTTCATTTCAGATGCATTCATCCCGGGGCTTAATTTATCCCGCATTGTGATCAAATTTAGCTGAAAGCGATCTGCTTTGCCAATCCTGAATATTCATCAGCTGCCTCATTCATTCACTGGAGCTGTCCCTGCCCGGGGCTGCGGCTGCCCGCTCCCCGGGCCGGCTCGGGGACCTGCCCCGGCTGCACCGGAGCCGCTCCTCCCGCATTCCACTGGAGCTGTTCCCGTCCTATTCCTGCTCCGGGCCCGGGGCTGTCGCCTCTGGATGTGGCTGAGCGCAGAGGGAAGGAGCTGCGCTGTGCAGGGAGAGTCACAGGGCGCCAGAGGAGCAAGGATGGATCATGGAGTCCCAGAGTGGTTTGGGTTGGAAGGGATCTTAAAGCTCCCCTGGTTTCAAGGGGCTTTGAGGTCTCCCTGGAGCCTTCTCTTCTCCAAGCCCCACCTCTCTCGGCCTTTCCTCGTGGGAGAGGTGCTCCCAGGGCCTAAAGGGGCTCCAAGAGCATTGAAGAGGGACTTGGGACAAGGGTCTGGAGTGACAGGATACCAGGAATGGCTTCCCACTGCCCGAGGGCAGGGATAGATGCGATAAGGGGAAGAAATTCCTCCCTGTGAGGGAGGTGAGGCCCTGGCACAGGGTGCCCAGAGCAGCTGCGGCTGCCCCTGGATGCCTGGAGGTGTCCAAGGCCAGGCTGGATGGGGCTTGGAGCACCCTGGCCGAAGGGACCCATCAGTGCCAGGGGCAGCACTTGGCAGAGGGGCCGAGCACTGGTGCACCCCCCGTCTCTGCAGAAGGGCTGCGTGAGGTGTCTGGAGTGAGCCAGAGCAGAAATTTGTGCCTAACGCTACCTGCCAGCCTCCCATTTAACCCATCCCTCCGTATTAACGTCACTTTGCAGCTCTCCCCCTGTGACCCCGCAGGCTGCAGAGATCACTGGGAGGGAGCCCTGGTGCTGTGTCCTGGCCCCCCAGCCCTGGGCCACCTCCCACCGCCGAGCAGCTGCACCTAATCTGGTTTAGCCAATCCAGCCCAGCAAAGCCCCTAAGTGGATCGGCTTATCCCTCCTCGCTAACCCAATCTGCCAATTGGATCTGGCTGGGTTTGCCTGGGCTACAAGTCTGTCCTGGAATTATCCAGAAGATCTGTACAGACGCTGCCTCAGAGGCTCAGTGCCCTCCCTGAGCACCTCCGGCCACCTGATGCCATCTCTGCCAGGCCTCTGGTGGCACTGTGGTGTGCCAGTCCCGGGCTGCTGGGCATGGTGGCACACGCCTCACCCCATCCCTGCAGAGCCACAGCAGCTCCCATCCATCTCCCCTGGCTGGCTGCAGCAACGGGAGCAGCAGATGAGCCCCTGGAGGGATTCATTCCTTTCTCTGCAGCCTTGTCCGGGCTGACAAGACCTCAAAGCCTGGGAATGCTGCAGGAGCAGCTGGGGCTGTGCTCTGGAGCACTCTGTGGGATGGGGGAAGAGGGAGGGGTGAGCAGGGTCACTGGAAGGTGGCTGCAGACACCGGGCTGAGTAGCTCAGCTCCTGAGTCTGTCCGGGCTCTGGGGGGACGCTCCAGCCTCTCCGACCCTTTGAGGAACAGGGCTGGCAGTGGCACAGCCAGGGGTGCTCCCAGCCCCGGGGCACCAACACCCAGCCCTGCCCCGCCCTCACTTTGCTCTGCCACCCCAGGACTGCTGGGATGAAGGACGGGGGGGGCAAGGGCTCAGTTTTTGGGCCAGAGACTCCAGGCTGGGCCCCCTGCAGAGGCACAGCTGAGCCACAGCGCTGTGCCCATCACCCCTGCAGGGCCCTGGCGAGGACAGAGTGACACGGAGCCACCTGCCACCACTGCTCCAGGCACGGCCCAGCAGCAGCACTGTCACAAAGCCGAGACTGAGGCAAAACATCCTGCACAGAAACCCACGATTTATGTAAAAAAAGCAATCGCAACTCAAAGCGTTCTCCCTCCCAAGGGAAACAGGGCAGGAGGGCCCCCAAGCCCCCGGAGTCCCCTCTCACCCCATCTCTGTTCTGCCGGGGGGCACGGGGTGCCCTGGCAGGAGGGAGCAGGCGGGTGTTCTCCCCACCGTGTGCCCGCGATCCCAGGGACACGCTGGGACCCCTGCAGGCAGTGCAGGCAGTGACCCCAGGGCTGGAGTCGGAGTGATGGATGGGAAATGACTTGGAAGGGGGAGAGGAGACCTTCTGATCCCTGGGCTCGTTCCTTAGCAATTCCTGTCAGTGGCTGGTGCTGGATTTTGATTTCCCAGGCTGTTTGCTGGGCAGGAGCACACGGCTCACTGGAACCAAGTGAGTTGGGTTTGTTTCTACTGGGGCAGACCCTTTCTTGGGTGTCTTAAAAGAAAAAGCTTGCAGAGACAGGTTAAAGGTTGCTCAGCTCCTCGAGGCTCCAATTCAGATCAAGACTGTCTTTTTCTTGCTTTGAAGAGAAAGGTCAGAGGGGGAATAGTTTCTGGCTGTGTCCTGAGAGCTTTTCCCCTCCCAGATGTGCCGCGGTTCACATCTGGGCCGGGCAGGTGCAGCCCCCCAGGTGCCCTCAGCACACAGGGCTGCAGCAGAGGGGAGTGCCACACCAAAGCACCTCGAGAGCGGCCGCCCCGAGGGCTCCTGCTCCGAGCTGGGCGTTCAGGGCTAACACAGCTCCCCCCGGAGGCCCCCAGTGCCCCCCACGCAGCGGTGCTGATCCTGCTGCCAGTGCTGCTCCCGTGGCTCTCCAGCGAAGCCTGAACACGGGGCTGACAGAACTGGGACCCACGAGCCTCGTCTGCAGCAAACCAGGCCCGGGGAAGTGCACGGCTCCGGCTGCCCGGGCCACCTGGGACCTCGGCATCTCAGCACCTCTTAGCGGGTGCTGAGTGGCCCCGGTCCCTCGTGTGCCCGGTGTGGAGGCACGGACAGGGCTGACAGCGGGTAATCACTGCCCTGACGTGATGCTTCGTGGCAGAATGAGGCAAGGGCTGCGCTTGGCAGGACCTCACCTGCCTTCCTCAGCAGCGCTGGGAGGAGGAGGAGGCAGAGGAGGCGGAGGAGGCAGAGGAGGAGGCCTGCTCGTGACTGTGCATCCTCCGTTGCCGTTCTGGGGGAAGCAAGAGTGGAGAGAGCTGGTGGCACGCTGGTGGTGACGGGTGTTTGATGCATTGTGGGACAGCTAATCACGGCAATTCACAGTATTTAGTGACTTCTAGGGATTTGGGTGACCTTGCAGAAGGAGGGCACAGGAGGGTTCCAGGGTTCAGCCTTGCCTGCGGTAGCCTGGAGCTGGTTCTGTGTCCTCTGGGGAAGCCAGTGCTGGGCAAGACTGTGGGACTGTGATGGCTCCGAGAGCTCCTCCACTCCACAGCCCCTGCACAGTGACTGCCACGTGCCCTGGCCACCCTGGCATCAGCTGGCCCCCTCACCGGGGCAGTGACAGGTGACACGTGTCCTCAAAGCAGGCCCCAGATCACCCCTCCCACCACACACCGTCGGTCGCTCTGTGCCCACGCTGGCTCTGGGGGTGTGGGCATCGTTCATGCTTCCAGCTGGTGGAGGACAGGAAGGCTTTGGAACAGGCTCCATCCATCCCAGGAGCGAAGTGGTCACCTCAGCCCCTCGGTGAGTCCCGTGGGATGGGATTTGTGCCATTGTTCTGCTCCACGTGGCTGTCCTGGTCCTCAGATCCCCACAGCCCCCGAGTGGAGGCGAGGGGCTGCTGTGGGGCCGTGGGGATGGAGGAGCTCAGAGCAGCCCCCGGCTGAGGCTGCAGGGACGGCCCCAGTGACAAAGGCTTTGCTGGCCTGTGCCCCCATCCCGGCTGGCAAGAAGGGATCCAGGTGTCTGGCATGGGGCTTCCAAGGCTCTGGAAGGGCGTCCCCCCAGTGCAGCATGGCCCAGGATGCCTCCCCTCAGCCCACCCCAACCCCTGCTGCTGCTGCACGGCACTGCAGGGACCCCCGAAGCTGAGCCCCAAACAGGGGGCTGAGCCCCAAACAGGGGGCTGCCCCACAGGGCTGAGGCAAAGGAGGGATCACCGGGATCACCCCCGTGCCCTGCTGAGCAGGGGGAAGTTCAGGCTCCTCCCGGGCCAGGCTGCAGCGCCGTGCCCAGCCTGGCGCCAGGGGGGATCCCCGGTACCCACGGCTCGCACACGGCCTGGAGACATCCCCAGGCTGAGCTGGGAGCTGCCGCAGCCCTGCCCGAGGCACAGCCCCTCGGGAAGGGGCCGGCTGGGAGCCGGCTCTGGGTGCTGCCCCAGGTCTCTGCAGGGTGGAGAGGGAAGGCTGAGGGAAGGCTGCTCCCTGCCTCCCACCCGGAGCCTGAACACGGGATGTTTGTGATTCTCTCAATCAATCCAGGCAGAGGAAGATGATGATCACAGGGAATTATGGAAAACTGCGGAGTTCTGTGCCCTTCATAAAACCCGAGGAGCTGAGCAGCACCTTTGAATGAGCGCAGAAATCAGCACAGAGAATCTGTGGCTCCTGTGAATCTGAAGAGGCAACGTTGCCAGGGCTGATGGATTCCTCAGAAGAGATGAGGCCTTTTAGCAATTCAGAGATGAGGAAAAAGCTCCGAAAGCCACCAGAAGGACACGGAATGAACCCCAAACTGATCGGGATTCACTCCCCAAAGCTAACATGAGAACTGGCTGATGGAGCATGAGTTGCCCTGATGCTCTTGCCCTGGCAGAGGATCTGGCTGTTCCAGGAAAGGACACGAGGTGGGAGTTTGCAGAGAGCAGCACGTGGGTCTGCAGGGGCTGGAGTCAGAGTGATGGATGGGAAATTACTGGGAAGGGGGAGAGGAGACCTCCCTCTGCAGGGAGCTGCCCAGGGTGGGGAGGAAGGACCCGGATCAGCCTTTGATTGCAGGAGGGCTCCGGAAGGCAGCATGCACTGAGGCAGCAGCACAGAGGGGTGAGAAGCTGCAAACAGAGGGGTGGGATAAGTCAGTGTCGCTCCCCTGGTCACTGCTGGGCTCCAGGGGAGCTGAGGGAATACCATAATTTTGGAAGAAAACCTGTTCTGCTGCCTCCGCACCCCCTATACCCCCCAAATCAACTCATGCCCTGGCTGTACCTGCAGCACCTGGAAGATGCCCTCAGGGACAGCGAGCGCAGGGTTTTGAGGATTCAGAATCTCCCACAAGAGGAGGTTTCTCTGACACTGATGCTGTGGTCAGCTTGAGGGGCTTCACATGAAATGGTGCATTCAGGAGAGCAGGGCAGAGCCCAGGGGCTCCACTGGGACCTCTTAATCCAAGGGAAACCATCACAGACACCAGCACCCCACGAAGTTTTGGGAAGAGTCAGGAGGTGAAGCAGTGAAAAGGATGGAGTCAGTAAATAACACGTCTGGGGTGGCGATGGGCACAGTGAGATGCCAGACTGGCTCTGAGCAGTCACTGGCCAACACCAGTGACACCAGTGACACCAGTGACACCAGCACAGGGCAGATCTCACCCCGGGCTGTGAGGGTGGGGACCTGAGGGATGTCCCCTCATGTCCTGCACCTCTCCTGGCTGGTGCTCGCTGGGAGCTGGATCAAGAGGCGGTGAAGGAGTCAGAAAGGGCAGGACAGAGCCAGGGCACCAACCCCGAGCTCTGTGCACTGCCCGAGGTGCTGCCCTGTGCCACCAGCCACCCCCACAGCCACCTTTGGGGTGCCAGAGCTGGGGGCAGTCCCTGCCCTTCCCCTGTCACTCGGCTGAGGTGGTTTCACGTGAAGGATCTGTCAGCTCCCCAGGAGCTGTGCTCTGCCCGGAGCTGCTGCTGCCAGAGAGGGAGAGTGGGGAATGTCAGTGCCTCAGAAGCGCAGCGGGCAGGAGGAGGGGCTGGGGAGGCCTGGGGTGACCTGGGCAGTGCAGGTTCCTGCAGGAGCCTGTGCAACGCCCTCCTGTCCCAGCTGCATGGCTGCTGCTTGGGCCCGGTGCTGGAGGAGCCCCAGGCCTCCCCTCCCAGCCTGGCCAGGGTCCTGCTCACCCCCCAGCTCAGCCCTGCAGATCCTGACCCAGCACTGCTGCTCCTGCTGCTCCTGCTCCAGCTCATCCCCATGGATCCGGACCCAGCACTGCTGCTCCTGCTCCAGCTCATCCCCCTGGATCCCTGACCCAGCACTGCTGCTCCTGCTCCAGCTCATCCCCCTGGATCCGGACCCAGCACTGCTCCCAATGCCCTCGAGCAGGATCCTGCTGCCCCATCTGTGCCTTCTCCACCACTTCAGTGCCCAGATGCCTCAGGGGAGGTTTGTGGTCACCAGTTCATTTCATTTGGGGCTTTTTGTCGTTTATACCCAAACTTCGGTCTCGCCGGGGCACAAACACAACCAACACAGTTTGGGATGAAGGTCCAAAGGAAGACAAACCCACCAATTTTGTGTCTTATGCTTTGAGGAAGACTGAAGGTCCTGTCCTGGACAAGTCCTCAGGCTCATTTGTGACATACCGGTATCACAGGTGTGATAACGAGTCCGTGGGAGCTGGGGGGAAGTGACAGCAGGATCCCCTACCCCCAGGGACAGTGCTGGATGCCCTTTGGGGACTCTGGTTCCCATCCAAGTTCAGCCCAGCTCTGGGATTTGGGGATGAGCCACAACTTGCACTGCAGCCAGCCTGTCCCAGCTGCCTCCCAAGCGGCTCCTGCTGTGTTCCTCGGGTGTTGTTTTACCCCCAGCACCTCCCCCGGACAGCAGTTACTGGAAAACGAAACTCCCATTACCTGACAGCCCCTGGGGCGGTGTTTATCTCCCGGGGAGTTGAACAGGCAGAGTCGCAGCCCGGCTGCCGAGAGCCCGGAGGAGCCTGGGACAGGCAGGTGTGCTGAGAAGGGGGTCTGTGCCCCCCATTAGCAGCTCCCCAGCTGCCCTGGCACGGCCCTGTTCCGTGCCGGGCACTGGAGGTTCCCTGTGAGCAGCACAGCGACGTTTCCAGGTGCCTCGCACGGGGACAGCCGGGGCACCGCTGTGTTTGTGTACCTGTGCTGGCACGGGGCGGGCGGGCAGCCTCACCCCAGCCCGCCAGGGCTGCCACAGGCTCTGTGACCCCGGAGCTGAAGGACTTTGCCTCCCGGGTGCTGGCAGTGCCGTGCCACCGTCCCTGCCAGGCTGGTGAGTCGTGTTCTGTCACCCAGCACCCGCAGGGTGGGTCCCCAGAGTGTCCCCCCACGAGGGCTTGTCTGGAGAGGCCCCAGGGTGGTCCCTGTCCCTTGGGGCCCTTGGTGCAGTCCCAGAGCTCTGCAGGGGCTTGGTGAGGGCTGATGAACTCCCTGCCCCGCACCCAGGGCCTGTCTGGCTCCTGAGCTGCTGCCCTGTGGGGGTTTGCCAGGTGGGCACTGGGCTGACCCCTGGCCCTGGCACCCGGACTCGCCTGCCCGGCTTGGCCCTGGAGCTGTGCCACCGCCGGTGACTTGTCTGATCACAGCCATGGAATCACTCAGGAAGAAAAACCTCTGGGATCATGGAGTCCAGCCGTGACCCCAGACCACCACCACGGTCACCACTAGCCCATGTCCCCAGGTGCCACATCCACACGTTCTCTGAACACCTCCAGGGATGGTGACTCCACCACTGCTCTGGGCACCCTTTCCCTGAAGAAATTTTCCCTAATATCCACTGCAAACCTCTCCTGGCACAACTTGAGGCCATTTCCTCTAGCCCTGGTGATGGTGGCTCTGGGCTGAACCTGCCCTGCTCCCCTGCCCGGGTACCCTGGGACAGACCCCAGTGACAAGCCCCTGCCCCGCTGGCGATGTCCCCCTGCCCTGGCTGTGCCCCAGCAGGCAGTGCCACGCTGGCAGGGATCTTCTCCTTTGGTCTGTGGTGCAGAATGAGCAGAGCAGTGAGGCAAACCCTGCTTTATGTACCCAAGGTGAATGAAACATGGCTTTGTACGCCTGGCTGAGAACTCCTGCTCTGCTTCTGGCTGGGTTTGCGGCCCGGGGCAGGCGCGCTTGGGCAAGCGTGGCCGTGCCTTGCCCCTCTCCATCAAAGCTCGGAGACAGGGAGGGGCACAGGGACACCCCGCACAAAATCCAGCTGTCCCAGGCTGTGGGCTGGGCTCCAGAGCCTGTACCTGCTTCCCACCCCTGGGGGTGTTCCAGGCCAGCTTGGATGGAGCATCCTGGTCTAGCAGGAGGTGCCCCTGCCCATGGCAGGGGGTGAAATGAGATGAGCTTTAAGGTCCTTTCCAACCCAAACCATTCTGGGATTCTGTGATAGGTTTGCTCTGAAAAGAGCTGCTCCGGAGGGTGGAGGTGGGAATGCTGATGTGTTCAAGGTATTGAGGAAAGGAACTTTAAGGCTTTGCTGCCACAAGAGCCTGTGGCCGGCGGAGGATGCTGAGGGAGCATTGCTGGGAACATGACAAGCCCAAACTCCTTGGTGAGGTGCCACTGCCGGGGCTGTGTGCGACCATCACCCTGGACTTGCAACTTCCCCCACGCCGAATTCTTTATTCTCCATAATTCCCCCTCACATATCTATGGCAGATCCTGCCTTTTGCATGTTTTAAACCCTCCGTGTGGCAGCATCTGGGCTGGATTAGCTCCTGTGCTGTGAGGCAGTGAACAACCAGAGCTGCCTGGTTTCCCTGTCCCCTCACGTCCCCATCCGTGCCCCGAGGACCCTGCAGGAGCCACCCACAGCCTGGGACTTTTCTGATGGGACAATTCCCTGCCGTTATTTTTTTTCCCCCAGAACAAAGCCTCTGCGTGGCTGGGTCTGTGAGGATGCACGGGAGCAGGGGGTGCTCCATGGTCTGGTTAATGCCCACCCCTGGGAAGCACCGGATGCCCAGCCCTTCCCTGCCCTCCTCCCGGTGCCCCCAGCCCCTTCTCCCCTGGCCCAGCCCTGGGTTATCCCGCAGCTGAGTGGACAAAACCCTTCCGGAGGGGCTGGGGGGAAGCATGAGGCAGGAGCCTGGGCTGAGGAACAGCTCCGTCCTCCCGCAGCCGAATTAGAGCCCGTCAGAGCCACCTCAGCCGCCTTCCTGCGGCAGCCGCCGCGTCCTGCGGCACGAGAGCGGCCCCCAAAAAGGATGAATAATGGAATCGGGTTTCTCCATGAGCTCCGTGTGCCAGGCACACGCTCGCACGCAGAGCAAGGCGATCCGCAGTGCCCGCACAGGCAGCGGCTGCGGCGGGAGCGGCTACGGGGATGCGACGGGCAGCGAACCCCCGGGAGCTGCCAGGGAGCACACGGCTGGGTAAACACGGGCAGGGGCTGGGCACGGGCTGGAAAAGCATTCAAAAGCCTTTCACGGGTCAGCTGGAGTGCAATAAATGAGCACAGAGGGCGCATCTCGGTCTGCGGGAGCTCAGGGATGCAGCATCTCTCCGGGGCGCTCCCACGTTAATCCAGCCCGAGCCTTTTGTCCCCCGCGCTGCCAAAGCAGTGGCACCAAACCCCGAGCCCAGGTGGCACCAAACCCTGAGCCCAGGTGGCACCAAACCCTGAGCCCAGGAGGGCAGGGAAGGGCAGGAGCTCAGCTCTGCACAGCCCAAATTCTTGCCGCTGCTCCTCCACTTCTGAGATTTCTGCTCCTAAAGTCGAGCCTTTTCTCTGAGAGTCACAAAAAGGATATTTCCAGGCTGAGGACAATTCAAATCACGCTTATAATTCTTCGTTTCTTTTCTATACTTTTCCCAGGGATTAGAGAAACTTGCAATTTTAGTGGAAATATTTGTAGGATTTTGCAGACGTGTTGTGGAAACAGGAGGATTGCTGCATTCCTGACGAGGGATGAGGAGCCTGGCAAAGAGAATCTCCCCGTTCCACTGCACGTGCTGGCACTCCGAGTGGAAAAAAGGGACTTTTACAGGCGCAAAGGCAAGCAGAGAAATGAGCACACAGGGAAAAGGGACAGGCGAGGGACAGAAAGGGGGAGAAACTGGGCGGAATTTGGGCAAAGAGTAAAAAATTTTCACTGGGGAAACAACAATTACACTCAAAATTAATTTTAATTTCAAGCCTCTAATTTTCACAGTTGTTATCATTTTGATACTGGGCCAGCACACACATCCCATCCAAAGCCTCATCCCGGTGTGTGCAACCACTGCTGGTGTATCCTGACGGAATTGTTCCATGGTGAAATGTTTTGACACTTTGAACAAGATGGGAAGACAAGCACACAGCAAGTTAATGAGAGGACCAGCAGCTCTCAATATCTTCAATAATGATTTCCAACAAACGCAGAGCTATTGTGTCAAAGTATTGCATTAAAGCACAAAGCAGCACTTTGATCTGGAAAATAAGATGTTTCAATCAACACTGAGTAAAAGCTGTTCTGAATGTTGTAAAACAAATACAGCGATGGGAATAAATTAATGGAAGAGCAGGAACGCTCTGCCCCACCACGTGCCTGGTGCATGTTACACAGCACTGCTGGGTGAGAGAAATGGGAAGAAACACCATTTGCATCCCTGGGAAAGTGATGGAATCAGCACTTTGTTCTAAATTTCGTGCACTTTATTTCAAAACACAATTTGCACTTTTGTTTCCCCGCTTATATCTGGTCTGGAAATGCTCTCTCCATCGGGCAGCTTTGCCCCTCAGCTGGGATTGATGCGGGTTTCAGGTGCTGACAGCTTCTTACTGAATGCAGCTCCCAAGTGTCAGCCACTGTCAGGCACAGCCGGTGCCACCCCTCTTGCTGCTCATTGCTGTCCCTTGTGGGCTGGTGGCCAGAGGAGGTGGGGATGTCCCTTCCTGCCAGCACCGCTGTGGCACCACCGTGGCACCGTACCCTGGGCACGTGCCCAGCTGCCACCACCTCACTCCCTGCCACGGAGGGGCTGCAGGGGGGTCCCTCCTCCCCACTCTTTGCAAGGGTGGGGGCACACAGGGATGGAGCAGGGGCTGCTCCGCATTCCCCAGGCTCCCAGCCCAGCCCTGGAGTGGGTTCCTGCAGCCAGAGCTGTTGGGAACGCTGGGATTCTCCACAGGCCGATGGTGCTGTGAGGGAAAACAGCATCCGAGGGAGTCATGCCCAGCCTCTGCCATTCCCTTTGGGCCCCAGTTGTGTCCCTTGCTCCCAGAGCCAGGCCCAGCCCCATGAGGAGGCCGTGGTGTTATCCCGGAGCTCCCTGGGAGCAGGAGGGAGCCGTGTGTCCCTCGCTCTCACACGGCAGCTGAGAGGACCTGCTCCCCCTCCACGTGGTCTGGAGGAGCAGGAGGCAGCTGGGGCGAGTGGCGCAGCATTAACTCAGTCCTGGCTGCTCTGGAGCCTCATGGAGATCCACAAAATCTCCTGCCAGAGCAGCTGTGGCTGCCCCATCCCTGGAAGTGTCCCAGAGCAGGTTGGACAGAGCTTGGAGCAAGCTGGGGTAGTGGAAGGTGTCCCTGCCCATGGAGCAAGCTGGGGTAGTGGAAGGTGTCCCTGCCCATGGCAGGGGGCTGGAACAAGATGAGCTTTAAGGTCCCTTCCAATCCAAACTGCTCTGGGGTTCTGGGACTCCCAGGCTGCAGGGTCACAGGGTCCCTTGTTTTCCGCCAAGGCCCAGCTCTGTCACTCTCCCCATCCCGAGCAATGCCGTGGCCACTGCTCCTGTCCCACCACCTGCAGCAGCACAGCCCAGCCCCTCACTGGTGGGCTCTGCACCCAAAACATCCAGGCCTGGCATTTTCTATCCCATGGGTTTCCACGTATGTGCTGAGCAGGTGATCCTGGCAGGGGCAGAGCCCATCCATCCTCACGTGCCCAGGATCTGTCCCTGCCTCCCTCCTGCTTGGCAGGGCTGTGCCACAACCTGCTGGAGGCACCTGGAGCTGGGAAAGTGCCAAGAGGCCACAAATGTGCCAGAGGAGAGCTCTGATGTCCAGACCTGGCACACAGGGAGGCAGAGCTGCACCTCCTGTACACGAGCCCAGCCAAGCCCCTCTCTGCCCTCCCTGGGTGGATGCCAGGCTGGGCACTACCTCTGCCCTCCTCTCTCTCCCAGATCCCAGCAGACCAACCCACAGAGGTGCCCCCCCACCCACCCCCACCTGGCTCAAGGCAGGGAGCTCCTGCAGGGGCAGGTGAGGGCACAGGGACACCCTGAGCAGCCCCCTCGGAGTGTGGCATTTGAAGTGATGCTAAAATAACCTTTCCACCTTGGCAAGAGTGTCTGCAGGGTCCCTGTCACTGCACAGGTGCCCGTGAAGGGCAGCAGCAATCCCTGTGCCCATGGAGTGCCTGCAGGGCCATCCCTGGCTCCGTCTGGCAGATGGACACAGAGGGGCTGCAGCAGGCAGGCTCCCAGTGGAAGTGGCTGCATCCCAGCTCGGTGGCCTCAGCTCCAGGGAAGTCCTGTGTGTCCTGTAGTGCCCTTGGAGGGTGGAAGGATGCCCTTGGCCGTGCCCGAAGCACACGGATGGTGCCTGCCTGGGTGTCCAGTGCAAAGTGCCTTTGGCCCTGCTGCTCCCCAGGTCACTCCTGCCTCGCTGCTCACCCCCAGTGCCACCTCTGTGACCTCCCATGGGCTTTGGGCCAGGCTCTGCTTCTCCTCGAGGAGCTCGGGAGGGACTCTGGGATGAGCTGAGCTGCTGCCATTAGTGCACCCAGGGAGCAGCAGCCACCAGGAAAGGGATGGAATATCAGTAAAGGAGAAGAAATGGCTGGCAGGGAAGAAGGGTGTCTGTCACTAAACATGGCAAGGTGATTCAGGAAAATCTCCCTCGTATCCTTTGGCTGTTGTATCTTGCTGGTGTCAATGCCCTGAACACAGAACAGGGATTTCACAGAACAACCACAGAAGGTTTGGGTTGGAAGAGACCCTAAAGCTCCTCCAGTTCCATTCAGCTCAGGGACTTTACATCCCAGACAGTCTGGGGTGGTCTCCAGACAGTCAGTAATGTGTCCGCGGGTTTCATTTATTTCCATTTATTTACTTTTCATGTTTGTGTTGTGTTGTCACTCATTTCTCTTTCGAGCTGTTCTCCCTCTATCCCTGTTTACTCTCGGCACCTCCACCGCCCTGTGCCAGGGGTGCCACAGCTCTGCCCCCTCAGCCCAGCCTTGGCTTGAACCTTGCTGCTGTTGGGTCCAGGATCCCGAGTGGGGAGGGCAGCAGGAGCTGGACACCGAGGCCAGGAGTCAGCCCTGGGCTCCTGGGACAGCACAGCTTTCCTTGCCTCCCGCTTGGCCTTCCTATTCCATCCCATTCCATCTCCAAAATGTGCCTTGTGTGCTTTCTGTGCCCGAAAAATACAAAAAAACCCCCAAACACGGCATCTCCACACTGCAGGGAGATAATTAGACTAATAATGATCCGTGTTGTAAGTGATTTTAAAAACAAAGCACAGCTATTTCTATTCCTATTAGGCTTTTATAAAGCCTTGATAGGCTTTTATGAAGCTTATAGTTGGCTTTTTTGGATAATTAACTCCAGGCCTATGGGATGCTGATGCTGCACCTCTGAGCCAGCCCTATCCCCCCACCCCATCCTGCCGGGGGACACCCCAGCGTCCCACTAACAAAATCCCCAGGAAAAACGCTCCCAGGCTTCCCCTGCACTGGTGCAGAGCCAATTGCTCTGGGATGGCCCAGTGACCCCACATGTTGTGTTTGCTTCTTCCCAGTCCCTGGAAATCCGGCTTCTCTTGAGGGAACCCCAGCCTGACTCCTGGAAGCTGCACTTTCCCTAAAAGCTGGGTCTTTCCCCAGCTGGCTTTGCCCAAAGAGCCCCACAAAGCAGGGAGCAAACGCTGTTTTGTCCGTGCTTCAGGCAGGAACTGGATCTTGAGACAGAATTTGGAGATTTTAGGAGGGCCAGGAGATGCTGAAGGACGAGAGTGGAGCAAACCCAGGATTAACTAAACCTGACTAATTAGGTGTGTCCATCATGCACGTGATGGAAACAAGGTCCCACTGTTAACTACGGAGCACTTTGGCCTCACTAATTAAGGGATGATTTTATGGCATAGGGGATGTGAGACCCTGGGAAAAAAAATGTTATTCTTGATGTATCTGTGACAGAAGCCCTGACTGGTTTGGGTTGGAAAGGAACATAAATCCCATCTCATTCCACCCCCTGCCATGGGCAGGGACACCCTCAGGAGCCCAGGTTGCCCAGTGAAACATCTCCCACCCTCCCCATCTCAGGGCTCCGCTCTCCACCTGAGGAGCACCGAGGTCCTTTCTGTAACAAAGTCTTTTCCGAGGAAACTGGGAGAACTTCAAAGCAAACATGTTTGGCATGACCTGCCAATCAAATGTCTCCTGAGATCAGCTGAAAGGAGATAAGGGAGGCAGAGGATGGCAGAGAGGAGCCTGGTACCGTGGCTGATCTGGCAGGGTAAAACCCCCCAAAATGGGCAGAGCCCCTGCCCAGGCTGTGCCCTGAGGCTGCTCCAGAGCCCATCTCCTTCGGGCACCCCCGGCTGGGCACTGGGCAGCCACCAACTGGGCAAACTGGAGGTTCCCCCAGTCTGAACTGGGCAAACCAACCCCGCCAGCCATCAAGCAGCTGGAGCTGCCTGCCCACCCCTGCCTGGCTCCACGGATGACAGTTTCATCATTTTTTGAGCATTTTGGTTTGAATTCAGTCAGGTTGTAAAAATATTCATTTTATCCCTAGCTCAGATGTGGAAATTGAATGTCACTTGGAAGCAGAAACCCAGAATTATTCCGTGAGAAAATGCTAAAAAGAGGTTCTGCAAACTTCAAAAAATAAAATCCCTTCCCCAGTGAGGCTGTTTGCTGGTGTGAGCCCAGTGCTGCCTGGTTGGCAGGGGGGCTTCACTGGGGGGTCCCAGTGCCTTTCCCCCCTCTCCTTGTTGTCATTCCCATGGAGCAAGAGCATAGAAGTACAAACTCTAAAGGTTCAGAGTCCATAAAGCCAACAATTCTTATTTTTAATCCCTCCAAATCTGCAATCCAATGACATGGATTTAAAAAACACTGATTTCTTTCACTGCACTTTTCAGTGAGGTTGAGTTTTTTCGTGCTTAGACTTTACCACAGAGCTACCTTCTTCTTCCTGGAGCCACAGGGGCTGGATTTGCTGTGTCCCTGCCCAAAGCAGAACCAGGGACCAGGTGCCTGGCACATGTCACCTCTCCCTGAGACCCAGCTCCCAGTGCCGCAAACACCAGTTCCCACCGGGAAAACCAATTGGGCAGGGTTAGATGGGATACTGGGAGGGAATTGTTCCCTGTGAGGGTGGGCAGGCCCTGGCACAGGGTGCCCAGAGCAGCTCTGGCTGCCCCTGGATCCCTGGCAGTGCCCAAGGTGAGGTTGGACAGGGCTTGGAGCAGCCTGGGACAGTGGAAAGTGTCCGTGCCATGGCAGGGGTGGCACTGGATGGGCTTTAAGGTCCCTTCCAACCCAAAATATTCTGGGATTGGGTGATTTCCAGGCAGCACTGCCCAGCACAGGCTCCAGGCCCCAGGGGACACACGCGTCCCCAGGGGAGGGCAATGAGGCCTGGCTGGCCCTGGGTGCTGGCGCTGCCCTGGCAGAGGGGGCTGCCCACTCCTCTGTGGCCTCATCCCCGCGTCCAGGCCCCAGCACTTCCATGGCCCATGGGATTCTCATCCCACTGCCCTCATTTCTGTGCCTGGCACCCTGGCTTTGCTCCAGTGGAGCCTTCCTCACTCCTGTTTCTGGGTCACATCTTCGATCTCCCTTCTTATCAGCTGGCATCTGCTTTTTTTAGCTGGCTGCCCTCCTGCTCAGCTGGTGCCTGTGCCTCACCCAGCTCCTCCCTGGCACAACCCTGGCTCGTTCCCAGGTGCGGGCACTCTGGGGGATATTGCCGTGCCCCCCGCAGCTGAGAACAGGGTGCAAAATCCCGGGCTTTGGGGAGGGCGTGCAGATTTTGGGTGCACGGTTTTAATTAGAAATTGACATTTCTAAGCCTGTGGCTGCCAAGCAACGAGCATCCAGCAGCTGATCTCCGCTGTGAGATGGAGGGACCCGGCCTCCGTGTTCCCAGCCTCGGGAAGGGCCAGCCCGCCCCTCCTGCGCCGGCACTCAGCCATGGGGACGGGGCAGTGGCACTGCCTGGGACCCGAGGCGCAGCCGTGAGCCAGGGCTCCGTCCCCCCGGAGCCGCTGGAGCAGCAGGAGCTCAGCCTTCAGGAACGTGGGCATGAAATTCCCCGTGAGAGGAACCGGGGTGCTCTGAGCCTGCAGCCTGCTCCCCGCATGAAGGAGCCCTGCGGGCCAAGCCCGGGATTCCCACACCTGAGGATGTGGCCCCCGGTTCAGGGGGCAAACGGGAGCGTGTGGGCTGGAGCTGCCACAGCCTGGAGCCCGCGGGGACACGGGCAGGAGTCGGAGCACAGGGAGGTCCCTGGCACCCTGCTCTGGCCTTGTCCCTACTCAACAACCACCTTCCTCCTCATCTTCTCCTTCCAGAAGAGATTCCTGCCTCACATCGGCCCCTGCCTCGCTGCGCTCTTGGCAGAGTCCTGCCCTGCCCTGCCCTGCCCTGCCCTGCCCTGCCCCACCCTGCCCCGCCCTTCCCACCCTGCCCTGCCCTGC